>CM033623.1:34915506-35413786 GCA_019453435.1 Rhinogobius similis
TTCTGGGACATATTTTCGGATCATCTACGCTACTTATCCAAGAATATTCTGCTGTTTCTAGTCCTCAAATCATCCACTAAACCCGCTCTGAGCATTTCTGCTGTCTATAGCTGCTGCAGCAAACCCACATCATAACGTCTTTTTCAGCACTAACTTCACTAAAATATATATAGCGCTGGCGCCATCTAGTGGTTGGATGCACTCAGTAAGTGTAAACCTGTCATTGAATGAACAAGAATCGTTTATTGTAATTTTTTTAAACATGAGATTGCAAATTTAAGGTACTCAAGCTTGTTTAAAGGATAATATTTTTTAAAAAGCAGAATATTTTTCCTTTAAGCTTCCTCTGACAGTTATTTTGATTTGTCCTCGTTCTCTGCTACAGCTCCGTGCTTACCGACTCGGGTAAAGACCACGTACGACTGTCTGGCCGGGGTCACCATCGTGATGTGGGATGGGGGCAATGGAGCCACGTCGTACACAGTCGCAGCCAACGGAAGTCTGGGCTACAATGCTCAGTGTGAAAACATTGACACCAACTGCAACTTTGCCAGCTTGGCGTGTGGACAGGCCTACAACATCACTGTGCAGGCGAAAAACAGTAAATGCATCAGTCCTGTCAGCGAGACTGCTGTCAGCACCACAGGTAACAACACTCTCTACGCCTGTTTAGCTACGTTTTAGATTAAGCTGTTACCCGCGTGGCGTCGTGCCTTGTGTGGGATGTTGACTTTTTCTTAATTTATTCCTTTTTTATCCACCATTTGATAAAAGGAAACTATCAAGCTGCTGGACAAGAAAGCTGTAACCCTCTTATTTTCAGTCACTATTCTAAGATGAATCAGCATCAGTTTATTTTCCAAATCCACAAATAAAGAAATAACCTAAAATAAAATTAAAAAAATATTAGGACTTTTGTGTGATTCCACCTGGACTTTTTTTTAAATCTAAGTCCATAAATCAATTTTTTTTTGTTAAAATAGCTTCAGATTTGAAAGAGGAATTGTTAAAATCTAACAAATGCTCAATCTAGTGTCAGTCCGGCCCTGCTACAGACATCAGCTGTACTCTTTCATACTAATTTAACAAATAAAATATTGGCGGAATTGAAAGAGGATATTCCTCTGAGCAGAGCTTGTGATTAGAATTATTAGACTGAATAAATCAGACATTATAAGTCAAAACTGCAAAGTCTCACAAAAGTCTTCACAAAGAGTCCAATCGTTTGTGCTCCAAAGGGTTCAAGAACAGCTTCAGTTTGAATTTGGACTAATTTTAGTCAGACGTTTTAGAAAAAACAGGCCCTCATAGTGAGGGGTAAGGGTGGGTAATATATAAAATATATATATATTTCTGAATGATTTTTGTTTTATCCGGATAAAATTCAAACTATGTTATGGGAATTTATCAGAAATCTGTTAAAATGTGCTGCTTAATGTCAGGGTTCAGACTGTAAAATGAACTACAAATGACCAAAAATATGTAATTATTTGGAAGATTACACCTATATGTTTTGTTAATCAGGTCTATTCCAGCCTTTCTAAAAATAGGGAGTGTGATTCCCGGAGGGTAAAGCTGACGATTTAACCAAACCCTAACCCAGGAGCAGACAATCTAAAAATAGATAATATTGTGAATGCCGTTTTGACAATCGCTTAAAATAAAAATGCTACAAAAAAAGCTGATTTGAAATGAACATTTGAATAAAAAATGTTGCAAACTTCAAACAGTAATATTCATTTCTGCCCTTTGTGGGTCATTTTACAGTCATTCCATGTTTATCTAATACTTAAACCTCAATATACACCTTTTGAAGACGTTTTAAATACATTTATGTTGGATGAACATAATTTAATCAAGATATATTTATTTTTAATGAAACTGAACTTATTGTGTCAAAAACAATAATATAAAAGGATTGTTATTGCAATAATAATAATACATAATGCTTGTGTAACGCTTTTCAAAAAACCCAAAGTAGTAGTTTTCAGACACTTTTGCTCCTATTTGGAGTTTATTTGACAGTAGAACAGTTCTTTTACTTGAGTAGTTTTGATTTATCTTCAAAAATTGACAAAAGATTTTATTTTACAAGATTAAATTATTCAAATATTGTGTTTATTGCATCGCTTCCTTCACATGAGATTTAGTTTTTCTCTTTTTTTTGTCTACTTAATACCAGATTCTGTGCTTTATTTAATGTTTTGCCCTTCTAATTACACAAGCAGAACAGCAATACTGAACAAAGTTAACGAATATCTCATCGTATTCTCTGTCGTGCTGCATTTATATTCTATTGTCTGTTCTTCTCGTCAGGTCCTTGTCCTCACCGCATAGCGTGGCCACGACTCTGGACTGCGGCGCAAACATCGCCGTGGTGTCGTGGACGCCGGGCAGTGGGATACTCTACTACAACGCCTCGGCCTCGGCCCTGGACACCGTCAGCTCAGTGACATGCACCACAAACTCGTCGTCCTGTAACATCACCACTCTGCTGTGCGGCGAGCGCTACAGCGTCAGCGTGACAGGACAGGGCCTCACCTGCCCCAGCCTGCCCCAAGAGTGGAGAAGAATCAAAGCAGGTCAGAGGAACACAGTGGTACAAAAATGTGTGGTAGATTCTATATCGACAGCTGATTATTTTTTTGTGCATGTAGGTATCTTTAGATAAATGTCTACCAGTTCAAGATAGGGCTGTATCAAATATTAGTGAAACAGTTATTGTGGAAAGAAACGCAATTCAGCGATTATTCACAATCACTGACTCCACAACCACAGTCAAGTCCTTAATTTTCTTTCATTTTCCGTGTAACACAGTGATTGCCAACATTTTTGACCTGAGTACCCCCTGGTCATTCGTTTTGATGTGTTATATTTTAACTATAGAATTTTAAATAATAAGTGGCTTTTATTCTAAATCAAATGACTTATTTAGGCTACATATTTTATCCAACATTGGTTTCAAACTTTTAAAGTTCAAGGTGAAACACAGGAAATGAATACTCCAGAATAAAATGGGCTTCAAACTCAAACTCATACCATTTATTTCCAGCTTATTTTTCAAATTTTTCAATTTATGGGAAATGTGATCATCTCACAAAAACAAATTAAATAAATCTTCTGAGTTACATGTTTATTTAGGCTTATTTATAAATGACAGGGCTACAGAACAAACAGTGTAGCTGTAGCTTTGAGGTCATTTACAGGAGGCCTATTCATTTCAGAGACAGAGCCAAAAAATCAACAACACAAAAACACAAAAACCCAAACAAAAAACAAAGTCTTGAGTGTTGAGTGTTCCAGTCTTGGATTGTTGGCTCAGTTTGTGTCATTCATTTTTCGTGATAGGCTTCTTCCAAAGGTATCCATTTACTGTGTCCATGGCAGGAGTTTTGAGGCGCTAAAACATAGTTCTGAAGCGTGATACCAATACCAAAAACAGTTTCCAGTGCCTTATTAATTTCTCCAATATTTATGTCACATACAACACATGATAATGATGGGCCATATTTCTCCAGCAATAGTATCCATGTGAATAATGAGCACTTAAAAACCAAACATGTGATGTTCATTTAGAAGTTTATATATTTTCCCATTTTTCTTGCTTCTTTCTCATCAGTTTATTTGTCAGGGCAGGTCCAGAACAAACTGTCTGAGTTTCAAAGGGGCAAAGACAATACTTATCTAATCATTAATTTAAACGCCTGAAATGAGGGCGCAAACACTTTTAAATGAAGTTGCAGTGCACCCTTTTGTAGACCATGGGGACTCAAATCTACTTTCTGAGTTCAAGTCATTGTATCCGATGCTTGATGTTCTTTTCTTGTTTTATTCAGCTCGGTTCATTCAGTTCCTCAAACGCTGCTTTGTTTCCTCTGTGCTCCCCAGGTCCCTGCCCGCCGACCCTCCTGAGCGTGAACTCGTCTTGCGATTCAGACAACATCGTGGTGAACTGGGCGCTGTCGAAGGGCGCGGTGACCTACAGAGCTGCAGCCGAGAACAGAGAGGGCAAGAGATGGACCTGCGAGTCCGGGGGCTCCAAATGTGAGGTCGTTGGCCTGCCGTGCGGTCAGACGTTCAATGTTTACGTCACTGGAGTGGACGGAACCTGTGAGGGAGCCAGAAGCAACGTGGAAGTCATTCAAACAGGTACAAGCGCTTTTCAAATATTATACAGTGTATAGACCTGTTGTGATAATTATTACATAGATTTATCGTTCAATGGATGAAAGATAGAACTATATTTTTTGAGGATTTAATTGATTTTTTATTTAATTTGAGCTGTCGAGGGTTAAATACACAACTTCTATGACTCATTATAGACTTTCACAATCAGATTTCAGAATTTCAGCAACTTCAATGACTCTTCTGTCCATTTTTCAGATTTAAATGTCCAAAATGTGTGTAATTTTGGCAGTTTCTACACATAAAATGCCTTATTTCTGTATGAAAACATTACACGATGAATAACATATTTTTATGTGAGAAAACTACAGTAAAAGTAAAAAGCAAATGTATTTTAATTTAAGATTTTCCTATTCACCTGCAGTGTCTCGCCTTCATAACATGTCTCTGTTTTCTTTACAGCTCCGTGTGTACCTCAGCGAATCACCACTGACCTGAACTGTCCCACCGGCGCTCTCAACGTCAGCTGGGACATTATGGGTTTTATGCCAGAATCGATTAAGTTTTATATATATAATAGCAGTGGAGAAAAGATCTTATGCATTAATATTGGTTGTCCCCATCTGCCCGTGAACTGCATTGTACCAAACCAAAAGTGCGGCATGAACTACGACGTGAAACTCAAAGCTGTCGGTAATAAATGTAACAGTTCCCGCAGCGCCGCTCAACCCATCACTACAGGTGAGTTCAACAAAGCACTGGAAATGTAAAATTAAAGGCTCTGTACATTCATTTTATTTGTTCTAGTTCAGGATAACGTCTTTTACTTCTTACAATTTGTTCTTAATACATTTCTTTGCAAAAATCAATGAGACTAAATGTCATTTCTGTTACATTTTACAAAGCATAAGAACAATAAGGACGCAGTTTTATCTTTTTTCAACCTTTTTTGATGATGATGATGATGATGATTATGATGATTATTATTATTATAAACAACAAACTTGAAATTGAAAATGTTTTTATCTTTAAAACTGCCATATTTTTCTTGGTCTTTTCAAGTGTTTTTGAGCGTCTTGAAAATCTAGAAATTGTTCAATATTGGAGTTGAATGGATCCAAACCCTGAAACTTTAAAAAGCTCTAAGCTTTACGCTTTACCTTTCAATCTTTGTTTGAAAGGTACATATATTAAAATCACTTCTTTTTGTAGCCTCTTTGATTATTCATTATTATTGTTATAGACAGTGTATTAGAAATTTAAATTTTGCTAATCTAGAAAACAGTTTTTATATATCGCCCAGTTGTATATCTGTTTATTCTTTTAGCACATACAGTTGTTTTTCTTTTTTTTTAAGTGGATTAAAAAAAGTATTGTTGTTTAACTAAAAAGTACATTTATCTCAATATTTTTAATTAGTCTCTAGTAGTCCAACATATTCACTTTTTATATTTTGTTGACCTTGTTTTTTTCCTGTGTTATGTTTCATTTATTGAACTTTTATTTCTGAAGAACGCAGTATAAATAAAATGTGTGTTTATTGTTCGTAGTAACAGTAAAGCCCTGTGTTGTTGTCCAGCTCCTTGCCCTCTGCCGACCTTCGACGTGGCTGTGGCCTGTGACACGGGGCTGGTGTCGGTGTCGTGGCCGAATGGAGTGGCGGGCGTCGTGTACACGGTGTCTGCGGTCGGCGCCGATGGAGTGACGCACGGCTGCAACAGTTCGAACGGAGGCTGCAGTCTGGACAAGCTCAAGTGCGGCTCCGAGTACAACGTCACCATCACGCCGTCCCGGAATGGATGTGTGGGCACCAGAAGCGCTCCAAAAACAGTCACAACAGGCAAGAAACAGGACACATATTATCCTAAATATACTTTTTTTTATCTTTTAACCATGGCGTTCTTCAGCCACGTTGTGCACAGTTCAAATACCTGTCGCTGACTCATACAGTAAACTATTGAACCCATGCATCCTTTCTTATTGTGCATTTTCCTCCTCTTGCAGTTCCTTGTGTTCCTCAGCTGAATAAGGTGGAAATCGACTGTCTGACAAACTCGGTCTGGGTGATGGGCTCGGAGGCTGCCGGAGCGGAGGATTACGTCATCACAGCCACAGACGACGCTGGTCGTGTCCAGACGTTTGAATGTAACTCCACGGCAGAAGACTGCTTCCTGCCCACTCTGGCCTGCAGCAAGAACTTCACCTTCACGGTCCAGGCTCGGGACTCTCAGTGCTCCAGTGCTCACAGCAACGCCAAGAACATTGAAACAGGTACAGCGCCCCAGGTTTTGGTCGCTATTAGAGGTGGACAATAGAAACAGAAACTTATAATATCATATTATAATATTATATTATTATAATATAATCGTTTATAGCTGTGTTTTTAAACCTTTTTTGAGGCACACTTTATTGGTTCAAAATATTGGGCAGCTGTTGGTTTAATGCTTCCTTTGTCCATGAGAGGTTCGTGGAAGAATTTGTTCAAAGTTAATCGTCTGGACACTGTTTTATCATTTTCAATCTAAAGGTAGCAGCAAGAGAAGTTAGAATACTAAATTAAACGATATAATGTAGCAAATATTGTCAATACCACTGAGTCTGGTTATTTGAAATCGGCAATGGTTGTTTAGTGTTTTTTTACGTTTTCTCAGGACGCTCCAAAAGGGTAAATTATTCAGTTGAATCCATGTGTGATACCGTAAACATTAGAACGTTTTTTCAAGGCACATCTGGCAACACTTCCTGGCAGTTTTATAGTTTTATAGTACAAAATGATACACAAGAGACTGTATTTTTTTAATATAAACATGTAAACATAAGGGTACACAATATAACTGCACTTTTGTGATTCATTTTACAGATGTCTCACATTAGTCTGATAATTAACCCTCAACTACACTTTAAGACAAGATAAGAGACATTCTTTTATTCGAAAAATGCTCCTCAACATTCAGACTTGAGTGACAGAAATATGGGCAGCACAAACTGATAAAATGTGTTTCCTTGGTCTATTTTTTTCTCCGCGGAGCTTTTGTTTTGCTCAAATTAACTTTATACAGTAAAACGTCGACTAAAAGTAGTTTCTCTGTTGTTGCTGCGTCGATTAATTGGTCAGTGGTGTCTTAGTCGACCAACATTTTTATTTTACCAATTATTTTATTTAGATTAAAAGGATTTATCTGACAAAAACAGCCTAAAGAAGATATGGAGTAAGTTGAATCATCCATATCTAACAAATAAATACACTGTTCACAAGTACTTTTCTGTATAGTAATACTGTAATAGTTGTTTTTGATTGAACTTCTGTGCAGTTGTGGTCTTTTAAGTGCAGGTTAGTTTAGCAATATGGAGGTACTTTGTAGTTTTGACATATTTTTGCCACACCCCCTTTTAGTCGACAAGGCGGGTCTTTAGTCGAAGAAGAATTTATTTAGTCGACCACAGCCCTAATCATCTGCATAACCTCTGATGCCGCCTCGAGTGTCATTTGTTCATTCGTTTGACCTTCATCCTCGCCTCTTTGCCTCCAGGCCCGTGCGCTCCAGAGGGCATTGTCAGTCAGGTCGACTGTGACGGCAACGTGGTCTCCATCTCGTGGAACAGCGTGCCTGGAGCCGTGTCCTACACCGCCACACTGGAGGACTTTTACGGAAAGACCAACTGCTGCACCTCGTCACACAACAGCTGCGACATCAGTAACCTGCCGTGTGGACAGATGTACATTCTGCTCGTGACCACGGAGGGAAGGACCTGCAACAGCTCGGAAAGCAGAGAAATGGCACGAACAGGTACGAGAAACACACTTCTTATTACTATTATTCAACCCCGTAGATGTCGTTTGAGAGGACTTCAAGCCAAAAGATCTATTGACAAGTTTGTGGAGCCAGTTCCAAACAAACAAAGATATGGTATAAATTGTGTGGATCATAAATTTGACTATTTTTTTCAAAAGCAATATATCTCCCATTTGATAGTTTGATTTTGATTTGATTTGATTTGTTTTTGCTTCCTGTTTACATGCGATATTTTGAGGAATTTTTAAAATTTAAATTATAAAATATTGTTTTTTATTTATTAAATTTGATTTTTTTTTTTTTTTTTTTTTTTGTATTTCTATGGACCGAAGAAAAATAAACTAACTAAAAATATATATATATAGAACTGAAACAAACAATTACATTAGTCATGGACCAGTAGGCGATTATTTCGATTACATTACAGTACACTGAGACACCATCAACCAAATGAAGGTACAAATATGCTATATAACTGAAAGCTTATAGATAAATTTTTTTTTTTACAAATAAAGTACATTATTGATACAAATAGAAATGGTTTATCCTTTTTTGATGTTTTGATTCAATAATGACGCTATCTTTGTTATAGTTTAGAGTCTGTATAGGCCAAATAACATTTATGATTATCAAAAAAAAGCTGCAATATAGCTTTATAGTCGAATAGTCACAATTATTATTTATTATATCAATAATAAAGTGGCTGCCCCCAATTTTTGTTCATTGAGTATTGTTTGTAGCAAAATCTGCTTTGCTTCAGTGCAGATGTATCGTAAAAGCCGCTCTATGAGTCAAAATGAGACCGCTCTGTGCTGTCTGCATCTATGTGTGGGTTTTACTGTCCCAGAGCCAGGAAGGGCTGTTAGCATGCTTGTTGTTGATAGCTTTATCGTGATGGCAAAACTTAGCCCTGAGAGTTTATCATCTCATTGCGGCAAATAATGAGGATGTGTTAGGAAAGTGGGGAATAACGTTGAACCTCTCCAAACAGTTTAAACGGAACTAATTCTGTTTTTCAATTTAAAAAAACTGGCGCTTATCCCCATCACAATCTAGAATCTGAGAACCATCAACAGACTCTCGTCCTCCATCTGAAATATCAGCACGTTCTCCTCACAGTCTCACCTCTTTGCTGCTGTTCCTGTTGCTTTAGCGCCGTGTGTCCCAGAAAACCTCGACTACACTCTGAGCTGCAGTAACAACTTGGCTTCGATGTCGTGGAACCACAGTTTGGGAGGGCAGCTGTACCGGGTGACGGCGCGGAGCCAGGACAACCACGTGGATCAGTGCTCCAGCCACGAAGACCACTGTGACCTCCCCAACCTGCAGTGCGGAAAAACCTACACCGTCAGAGTCACCGCGGAGGACATGGACTGTGCCAGCAAACCCAGCAACAGCGTGTCTATCAAGACCGGTATGTGTCCACCAGGGCTGCAGCCAGGGTCTTTTCATCGACTCAAAAATGTTTTCATAGATTTTCATATTTGTGCTGAAAAATAATCATAAGGACTAAAAGATGACTAAAATTACATGCATTTTTGTCTACAAAAAAGTAAAACTATGACTAAAAGTAGATGTTTTCATCAACTAAAAGTACTGATATTTTTTGCCAACAATAAAAACTAAATCAAAAGAATCAAAAGAACAATCACAGAGCTCCAAACCAGACTGTAAACAAACAAAGAACACGTCTTAATGCAATTTTATTGTATTAAAGTGTAAAAATATATATATTTTCTGGTTGACTAAATTTATCATTTTTCCATTTTCATCGACTCAGACTATACTAAAACTGAAAAGAATTGTAAATTTGGATATTGACTAAACTACTAAACTAAAGACAAGACAAAAGTCTAAAATATTGACAAAAACTAATAATAATTTTAGACAAAAGACACTGGCTGCAACTAATGATTATTATTATTATAGTTCATTAATAATTGTCACCAATCATTTTTTATTAGTCGCCTGGTCAAACGATTATGTCTACTATACATAAAACATTTTATGACCAAATGAAGGTTGAAATAAGATGATTGAAGACTTCTTAATAGAGATTATTTAGAAATAAAGCGTATGAATTCCACTGTCTCTGTTATAAAATGTCTTTTCATATTTGTTTTAGAGTCTGTACAGTCCATATTGTGATTCGGAAATGTCTAATATATAAAATAAAGATCCACATGCCATAAATTCTAACTGTACAGCAGTCAAATGCAAACCATATATTCTTTAATCATTGAGGTGTCCTCATAGTCTGATAATACAGTAGATAAATGTGGAACAACACCAACACATTCAAACACCAGTTCTTTCCCTGTCCCTCAGCCCCGTGCACGCCTGCTGACCTCTCAGCTTCGGTCAACTGCAGCTCCCGTATGATGGCGGTTTCCTGGACGGACAGCGCCGGCGCAGACTCGTACCTGGCCACGGTGGAGGACAGTTACGGTCAGGTCACCAGCTGCCAGGCCTCGTCTCAGAGCCGGTGCAGTGTCGGGAGCCTGGGCTGCGGACTCATCTACCACGTGTCCCTAGTGGCCTCAGACGGGCACTGCGACAGCCAGCCCTCTGCCATAGTCGACAAGCCATCAGGTACAAACACGCCCGGCCACTTGTCACTTCGTCTGGCAGAATAAGACTCAATCTGCTAAATTATTGTGCTGTTCCTTCACGTTTTGTTACAGAAGTTACTGAATAACATCTTTTGTAACAATATTTTGAGTGCCATGTGCATTTTTGTGCATGTTTGTGGATTATGAGCAATGTTTTTAGGACATTTCACCATTCAAGAGTTTGGCAGTAGTAATCGCTATGGTAACAATGCTCATCTTTCATCCCTCTGAAACCCACATATAGTTTGGTGGGATGATACAATGGTGGGTAAATAATATAAAATAAATAAAGATTAAGCAGCCATACTGATCCTTGGATGCCTTGGAGCTCTTTTTCAAAATTTTGTTTCAGTTTAAATGTGAATTAATTGGTCGAATAATGATAATTGTCTAAATTGTTACAGTGCGTTACCTATTTACAACCAAGAAGTAAAAGAATACGTCAAGATTGTCAGAGCAATCTTTATAGTTTCAAATGTACTTTACCTTTAGTACTATTTCACAATATCTAATAACTTGGTTTGATTACCAAAAGAATGCATTATATATACATCATTGTTGTTATTGTTGAATTAATAAAACTTATCAGACAAAAGTCAATTACAGTACATCTAGAGATCACAAATATAACTAGATCACATTTTAGTGTTACTAAAGAACACAATTTATGATTGTTCTAATTATTTTTCTTTCATCCAGTTTGTTTAAAATATTACCGTATGTAATGGAAAGTTATTATAAAAGTTATAATAACACCTGTCAATTTAATAATGTAAGTAATACTTCTTCACTGTAAGTTTGCTCTATTGTTCTGAGCTTGTTGTTTTATATATATTGTATTTAACTTTTATTCAGTTCATATTTTATTTTGCATACCCTTATTTTGTTCTTATTTTAGCATAGTTTATACTTTTACTTTACTATTATTATACATTGCCACCTATTACACTTTACGCCGAAGCAAGCTCCTAATTAGCAAATTTTGTTCGCTGACAATGGCAATTAATATTTTTCTATTCTGATGTTATTAGCTTCATGAAATCAAACTTTCTGAATGATAATATGACATAAACTGCCAGCTATAAAATTACATGACTTTATTGCAGCATAACGTGAATGATATTACTTATTTTATTATTATTTTCCGACTTAAAATAACATATAATCATCAATTAATCTTGACATCCTCAACCTCTTTGTATTCCAGTCCCATGCGCTCCTGATAATATAAAGGCCACGTTTGACTGTCAGCTGAACACGGCGCTGGTTTCCTGGTTTCCGAGCGATGGAGCCATTCTCTACATCGTGACGGGCACCTCGGGCACTGGGCACGTTTCCTCCTGTCGCACCGACGCCACGACATTCTGCGAGCTGGAGAACCTCGAGTGCGGCGACAGCTACTCCATCGAAGTGTTAGCCGTGGGAGAAACGTGCAACACCACAAGTAAAATGAGCGGAACGATGGGAACAGGTAAGAAACGCCACTTTTTAAATACATTATCAGCCAAAGGACAGGTTGAAATATGGCGACTGAAAGCTTCTAGGTAGAGAATATTTATGAATAAAGTGTATTATTGGGGAAAATCAGCAAAAATCTATTCTTTTTTGACGTTTTGATGTGTTAATGTCATGGTCTTTGTTATAAAAGGTCATTTGACGTGTGTTTTAGACTCTGTATTTCAGTTAGCAATTAGTCTATTATCAATTTTTTATATTTTATTGTAGATTATATGTTATAGATAGATTAATCATCACAGTTTCCTAGTCTTTATGCTGTATGTTATGATGTAGGGCTGAAACAATTTAATCGATTAATCGCAACTAATCGATTATTGAGAAAATCGTCAACTATTTTAATAATCAAATAATCGTAATCTGGATTATAACAGACTTCCAAGCATGTCATTTGCTCAGAAAAGATGTTTTAACACTCAGAGAAATCAGGAATTACATCAACATGCAAGAAATCGTGATCATTTAGTGTTTTTGTTCAGATGCCAGATTTTCAGAGAGAAACAAGTGACCAAGCGTAAATCTAATGACCTAAAAATAAGACAAAAAAATAGGAAACTAATTCAACATCTGTATTTCAATCATCTTTGCATCCATTGACACGAAACTGAGTTGAAAACGGCTAAAAATGTGCTCTTTAAATGTGAAAGTGCTGCTCAGAATCTGCAAGGCCAAAAACCTGCAAATTCAGACTCCAAATTTACAAGTGATTTTCCAAAAAAGAAGCACAAAGCCAGAAACCTACGGTATTTTGTATGTAAATATACAACTTAAGAATGTCCCAAAGCGGCCTTATCTTAGTTTCATCTGGATCAAATTTTGTAAAGCTCTTGTATTCGCAGGCACGTTCTAAACAACTAACTGAAAGAATAAAGAATAGACTAATCAATTACCAAAATAATTGTTAGTTGCAGCCGTATTAAGATGTGACGTGAACCCAACCTTCTTACTAACGTGTCCTTTCTCCTCCAGGTCCATGTGTCCCAGAGATCCTCAGCACAGACTACAGCCTCTCCATCGGGCAGGTTCTGTGGTCTCGGGATCCTGGAGCGCTGGATTACACAGTGGAGGCGGTGACAGACCAGGGCGCAGTCTCCCGATGTCAAACCAACGAGACTTCCTGCTTCCTCAACAACATGAAGTGCAGTCAGACGTACAGAGTCACTTTGACGGCTTACAACAACCAGTGCAGCAGCGATGGCGTCCCCTCCAACAAGACAGTTTCCATCACAACAGGTAACGATGACGCGTGTCTCTGGCTTTTTTAGTCACGTTTTTGTCTCTTTTAGTCACGTTTTGGTGCATTGAGTCGCGTTTTGTTGTTTGTAGGCGAGTTTTTGTCACTTTTGAACACATTTTTATCGCTTTAGGTCGTGCTTTTGTCGCTTGTTTCAGAACATATTTGTGGAATAAATTATTGCGTGCTGAATTGTGCAGCTCTGGTCTTTAAGAGATAAATAAAGTCATCTGCTCAGAGGCGTCAGAGGCTAAACAACAGGAGAAAACGTGTGTTTGAACAGACAAAGTGCCTATGACAGGTTAGACCACTCATGTAACTAAAATACAGGTAAGATAAAGTTTTGCTAAAAATAATTATACATTTGATCATTTTTAGCAGTTTTTTTAGTTTTGTAATATCACTTCCTGGTTGTAAATGATAACATCACATTAGGAAATTACTCTGAACACTGGACTAAAACTCGGCGAATGTCAGATATTTTTTGTCCGATAAATCTAAATATATGTGAACACCTCTATTTTCTTGAATTAATGTTTTAAGGGTAGTTTAAGCTGTTGATTTTGTGTAAATGATGCACCTTTAATGAGTGAGGGAGAATGAGTCTCCCTAGTGTGATGTCATCAGTTTTTTACTTCATGTAATTTCAAACTGATTTTTCAATTTTTCTCCACCAACTACAACTTGACTGGTGTAAAACTGGATTTTTTATGTACAATACGTATTAATACACCAAATCAAATCAAAAGTAGAAAATCGTTAAAACCTGTCATACGCACTTTAAAGAGACAAACAGTGAATCACGATACGACGATTTCACAAAAATAGCAGATTGTCACAGGGTCGAGCTCACAATTCGATTTTTATCACCGTATCACCCAGCTCTATGTTTATATCAAAAATATTTCATAGCTTCAATTTAAAAAACAAAGGCACACCAGGAGCATCCAGTTTAGAATATGTTGCAAGGCTCAATGAGAGGTGACTGTGTAATCCCTCTGAGAAAGAGCAGCTTCAGTCGGGCGGCCTGGTCTGTGAGAGCGGCCAGAGAGTGGAACTGTGTACCCGACACCATTAAACACTTATCCTCTTACAAAACATTTAAGAAACATTCACAAGAGTGGCTGGTGAACACATTTCCATGCAAACACTAAAACCTGTCTATTTGGCCGCTCACTGTACATTTTTGTAAATATTGTATTATATGTTGTTTTGATGTTGTGTTTTATTAACATTGTCTGTTTTTGTCCGTTTTATTGCCATTTTGACATCATGGCCGGGGGACTGCAGATGAAAAATAGCCTCTTTGGCTAATTCTGGCTGTTTTACTCATGTTTTATTAATGTGTTTTATGAAATTGCACTGTCCCCTTTTGGAAAAAACTAAACTAAACTAAGTCTTACACATTTCTTCTGTAGCGTAAAAGCCTTGTTTAGATTAGATTCATCTTTATTGCACCCAGGTTTAATGTTTCCTTCATTCTCCTGCAGAGCCTTGTCCACCGAAGAACATTCAGGCCAGCGTTCTGCGTCCGACCACTTTAGCCATGGTGCAGTGGGAGCCCAGTGTGGGAGCCGTGTCGTACGTGGCCACTCTGCTCGGACGCAACGGGGAGACGCTGCAGTGCAAAACGGAAGATACGTTCTGTGAAGTAAACGGCCTGGATTGCGGCGTCATTTACTACACCCGAGTCATGGCCGTCGGAGCCACAATGAACAGCACCGAGTCTGAAACCATAAAACTGGAAGCAGGTACTTTTACCACACTCGCTGAGAGGATTGTGTGCAGAGTGACAATTGAGACCAGATTTTGACTTCTTGGTTAAGCCTTGTCTTTGTTTTTTGTAAAGGTCGACGTGGATTTTTTTGAGACGATCTTTGTCTTGCTTGTCTTGTTGCTGATAATCCATATTTGCCGATGTCAATGTTTACATTTTGATTAATGATCGCAGCCCTAGTCTTTATGCTGTTATGATATGATGTAGGGCTGAAACAAGTTAATCGATTAATCACAACTAATCGATTATTGAGAAAATCGTCAACTATAGCACTTTCTAACTATGGCACTTTATCTTATGACTGTTGCACTTTGTTTCAGTTTTTTAGACAAATTGTTTTGTTGTTTATGTATTTTTAAACTTATAATACTCCTGACGTGTGCTGCTGACCACTTGGCCAGGTCCCCCTTGAAAAAGAGATCTCGATCTCAATGGGTGTTTTCCTGGTTAAATAAAGGTTAAATAAAAAAAACAAAAAAAACAAAACTATTTTAGTAATGAAATAATCGTAATCTGGATTATAGCATGCCATTTGCTCAGAAAATAGGTTTAATCAGTCTTGTTGCTGATAATCGATATTTGCCGATGTCAAAATTTACATTTTAAACTTCATAGCAAGGCCCACAAATGTATTTTGTAAGTTGAAGTTCACAAATTAACTTTTTACTTATAAATAAATAATAACAAATAACCAAAATAAGAAAAGAATGTGTATGTACTATCTATCTATCTATCTATCTATCTATCTTTAATATACAATAATTAGTTGCATTATTGTGTGAACGCGTGGCCATCTTTTTAGCTTAATTGCTCTTCTGTTTCCATTTTTACTCATTTTCTAAAATCAGCCGATACCGACACTGGAACACGATATCTTACCCGTCCCTAAGTGAAAGTAGATAAATAAATGGAAAAAGAAAGTGAAATCTCTAGGTAATTTAGTTTAATTTAGATCTAGTCTCGATAACTTTTGCAAATGATCGTAGCTGTAAATTGAGTTAATACAGTATAAAAGTGTTTGTTTCATTCATTTGTAACTAAAAACTACACAAAGCACTTGTCTGTTTTCCAAGAGGGAAATATATTTGTTGGTTAATTGTAAATTGTAAAGTTGTCTCTTTTTAGCCACATTTATTTTTGTTTAATCTGATTTAGAATTTTAAATGCTGGAAATGTCTAACTTTGATTATTCTACCCTGAAAAAACATGTTTGAATCGTTTTCATGCTGAATTTAAGTCACTGAAGTTTTCAATTTTGAATTTTTTGTGTAGTGTAGTGTAAATTGCAATATTAAATTTCAGGGTTAAGAATTCAGACAGTGTTTAAAATTCAAAATCAAATTATCGCCCATACAATGAGAGTAAAAAACACACAATGCGTTTTTAACACTCCGCCCAGCCTTAAACACTTTCTTCTCTCCTTTCAGCTCCGTGCATGGTTAAAAACGTGACCACCGACGTGGACTTCTACAACAGCAGCGCAGTGATCAGCTGGACCCTCGCCGCCGGAGCCACGTCCTATGAAATGATCGCCACGGCAACCAGCGGTCACCAGGCGTCGTGTCAGGGCAGTGAGTTTGACACGGAGTGCGAGGTGGTGGACCTGGAGTGCGGACAGACCTACAGCATCAAAGCGGTGACCACCAACGCCCAGTGCTCCGTGGAGAAGGACACTGGAGTGACCTTCAAAACACGTGAGTCGGGCCGCATACATGGACGAGCTCAGTCGAACCTGTAAGTGAGGATACTTCACTGGCTGGAGGCTTTTACATTACTCAAGCAGAAAGTAGTATTACAAGATGTTACTCAAGGAAGAGTAATTGTTTTGCGAGTCTCAAGTCCCTGGCCCACAATCCAAGTCAAGTCTAAGTCCTCTGCTTTGAGTTTCAAATTATTATTCATCTTATTCCGCCCCGCCCACTTTAGCCTCTTTTTACCACAGATCCACACTCCTGAATTAAACGAACTTCCGGTTTGACGAGAACCCCATTCACTCAAATGGTGAATGAAGGAAAAGTCTTGCCGCTAAAATATTATATAAAGTAGACTGATTGATTAATGTTCACGAGCAACAAGTCAACAACGCACAGATTTTCTGAGTTTCCTGAAAACGCCCTTTTGTAGAACTTATTTTCTGTTGCGCTCGTCTGCCCCGTGTAAACTTAATACAATGGAAAAAAGAAGGCGGCGCCCACATAGCCTTCTGGAATAAGGTGAATACCAAATTACCAAATACTGCTAATATTTTTGCAATTCATTAGATTTTTGTGAATGATGAGTCGGGAGGGACACGTTTCACTTTTTTTTTTTTATTTATTTATTTATTTTTTGGTCGGGACAGTGCATGTTAATGAACATACATGATATACATGCTGTAAACACACCAGATTGTAGCCTTGGGCTAATTTCCATCTGTTGTCCCGCATTCACTCTCATTCATTCACACACAGACAGACAAGGACAAACAACCATTCACTCTCACATTCATACACTACGGGCAATTTAGAGTTGTCAATTAACCTACACAGTCATGTCTTTGGACTTTTGCTGAAAGTACATCCAACTTTCAAAGAGAAAACTGTTTTCAAAACATGAAGTTGTCTGAAGTCACAGCGTCCTGCCTCCCTGGCCTTCAGGTCCCAGTCGAACCCTAAGTCTTGGTCCATTTTATGAAGCCAAATCTCAAGTCGTCAAAATAGTGACTCAAGTCTGACTCGAGTACAAGTCATGATGCAAGTCCACACCACAGACATAACATCTTATATTATAATTATTAGATTAATGTAATTATAAAGACAAAACTTGCACAAGCATATGCAAATATTGCACACAATATTGCTCAAAATCTGGTATTTTCAAAGGATGAACACAAAAATTTGAAAAAACGAATCACATCTTAAGGATCAGAGCAAAACATGAATGTTCAAATGACTGTAACTATGACTGTAGACTCACTCACTGTGGAATCAGAAACCATAACATTTACTCAAGAAAGAGAACCGTTACACTGTTAAGTTTATTACTCAAGTAGCAGTAAATGAATTGTGTCTGAAAACTACACTAAGTACAATTATATTAAACAGTGACTCAGGTTAATTTCTCTTTGCCCCCTTTATCCTAAGACTCTCTCTTTTCCCTCGCCTTTTGCAGGACCTTGTAAACCCGAGAATGTCGGAGTAGAGTTCCAGTGCAGTTCAGCGACGGCCACATTGTTCTGGGACGATGAAGACGGAGTGACGCTGTACAACGGGACTGCTGTGTCCAGCTCTGGCGTCGTGACCCACTGCAACTCCACGACTTCACCCTGCAATTTCACCGGCCTCCACTGTGGAGAAACCTACAACTTTTATGTTGAAGCGAGTAACGGCGTGTGCTACAGCGAACCCAGTCAAACAGTGACCGTGCAAACAGGTAATTAACTCGGTTTGTACGAGTCAGGAGTGACGGTTCATTCACGGAACAAATGGATGGATGGCAGGGTCTTATATTAGATGACTCATTATTATTGAAAGAAAGATCCAAATCTGATATAAATAATTAGGCTTTTGTCAATTAACTGATGGTGTCTTAGTTGACAAAATGTTTTATGCTTTAATGTTTATGTCAGTCAAATAATTATTTTATATCTGATCATATTATGTGGATTAATATGTAGTTAGCAGGAGTTAGTTGGTGTTTTGTAGTGATTGGACAGTGTAATATGCCTTTTCACCATTAAAGTTATTAAGGTTTTTGTGTTTTTGCATGCACAAGACATGTCTTTCTTTCTTTTGTAGTTTGAAGTTTATTCAACTCTCAAATATCACATATTTTGGGTTAGATAATGGCATCACTTTTTAAACTAGTGTGATGAAAATGTCACCTTATTTAATTTGTGCTGAAAGAAAAGAAGAAAAAGTCTGTGCCTATTTTTATTGTTTTTGTTACATGTGAATTGGCCTGTTAATTCATATAAAATTAATATAAAACTTAGACCAATTAAAAGGCAAATATCATAAAATTCTTACCTGTCCTCAAGCTCACTTTTAAACTAATCTCCTTCAGTGACTGTTGGCTGTTTTATCGTATGACAATTTCAGATCAGAGTTTGTTTTATTTACCTGAAAGTTTCCCCTGCTCACTCGCAATTTTCGTCAGAATCACACAATGTTGCTTAAATTTGCACGCAAGTCTGGCTCAATCGTTCTGCCTCTAGCGGTCAGGAAACAGCACAACACCTGTGTAAATCAGCCGACAGAACACATCACAGCACTTTTTTGGCACAATAAATCTCAGCGTTTGCTCTTGTAGTTGCTGAACAGTGGGTAAAAGAGCAGTTCTGACACATTAAAATGAATGGATTGTTTGTCTGAGAGTGAGCCTTTCCCCAGATACCGACTGTATCTATGTTGTGCTGCTCCCTGAACCCAACCTCCTCTTCATTTTGCTTCTAACACGAACACAATCTGCTGTTTCTTCCTACAGGGCCCTGCAAGCCGAGCCACCTGACTGTACAAGGCAAGTGCAACAACGACACCGTGGAGCTGAGCTGGTTGGGCGCCGCGGGAGCTAAACTGTACACCGTGGACATCACTGGAAACCTGGGATACGTCACGGCTTTGCAAACAGCTGACACCACGGCAGAGGCGGAGCTGCCGTGTGGACAACTCTACACTGTCACCGTGAAGTCCTCCGACGACACCTGCTCCAGCGCTGCCAGCCCCTCTGTGCAGTATCAGAGCGGTAGGAACTAAAACAGAGGAAAAGAGCGATTAAAGATGGGGAAGATATGACTATTTTATGTGGTGACAGTTTAAAACATGACAGAATAAGTAACACAGAATAAAATGTAATAAATGATATTATGTTATTACAATTATTACTCACTAACATTTTTTTTTTCACATTATTTAGTATTCATTAGCATTATGGAAATGCTATTTTATATAAACTAATATCCAAAAAGCACTAACAAGCGATTAATGCGATCTCTAAACTAAAAATAATAATAATAATACAATAATATTAATCAAATGAGGTGAAACAAATGACACAAACATTCATATTTCTAGCTTTTTGCAAAAAATTTTAATCATTATCACTTTTTAGAATCTGTCATCAGTTGATTATTTGCCCTAAAATATATCAGCAAATGGGAAATTGAAAAATACCTAGTCTATTTAACAAATTGAGTGCCCAGAAAGTAGTTTTGTTTACAATAATTTATGGTTTATATAGAGTCTTCTCAAATCTGGGATCAATTATGTTGGCTTTCTCAGTTTTTGTCCTAATTTTTGGTACAATTGAAGGTATTTTATAATATCTTTGCATGTTTCTCCTCCATTCTAAAGCCCATTATTTCAGATTCAGCCAAAATATCTTGATAATCAGATTTCATTACAACTTTATAGCATACTTTAGTGAAAAAAAGATGCAATGATCTACTTGTCCTAAATAATGGACTTTTTCTTTTAAATTACCATGTGGTTTTACAGGTCAAAATTATTCAGGAGTTGTCCACATTTTTTCTACATTGGATATTTTTCAGTATTGATACTTGTTAATATATAAGTATTTCATTTTGATTCTAGTTTTTGTATCTTTTAACATTTGGTTATCGACTTATTGACAACCCGGTGTGTGTCTTCAGGTCCGTGTGTGCCTTCGGACGTCCAGAGCTACACCAGCTGTGAGAACAATATTGGCGCAGTGAGCTGGGCCCCGACCGACGGCGCCGATTACTACATCGCCTTTGCAATCGGACGGGACGGCACCCCCAAAGTCTGCACCACGGGCAACACCTCCTGCACCTGGAACAACCTGAAGTGTGGAGACTTCTACACCGTCTACGTCACGGCGCATAACGACAAGTGTGACAGCGCCGAGAGCAACAGCACCACCATCAGAATGGGTCTGCACGCGTTTATCCACTGCATTATCAATCATGTTTCACTCATTTGTTTTCATTTAACGAATTATTATTCTTTTCTCAGCCTCTTGCATACCACAGAATCTAGTGTCGACTTTCAATTGCTCCATGAAGGTAAGTTTTTTGCGTTGTGTTAAAATTTGAATGTGCTTAACATCGGGTCAGAATTTTCAGTTAAATGAATAATATTGTTAAACCAAAGGAAATTTTATGATATAAAATACTTAGGATGGTATGTCTTTATGGTAATGCTTTAGATTAAGATTCCTTAGTTAACTATTTATAAGATGTTAATAAGCACTAATAGTTTGTTTATGCACTTATAACGCCTTATACATGTTTATAATCCATCAGCCAAAACATGTTTGAGTTCATAAAGCACACGTACAGAGCTTCTATGAGCTGCATATTACATTATTCTCAATTGTCATGCTAAGAAATGCTTGTAAATGCCTGATAAGTGCTTATAAACACATAACAAGTGCTTATTAATGCATTATAAATAGTTTACTAAGGTACCTTAATCTAAAGCGTTACCGTCTTTATTTGTTTAGTTACACAATCTGACTCACGATGGTGTCTTAGTCCAGTGGTTCTTAAACTTTTTGTCTGGGGACCCCACAAAAAAACCTTGTGAGGTCTGGCGACCCCACATTTCTCCAACGCCGATTTTGGGCAGACCTATAGTTATTGACACTCCCTCAAAAGGTTTTTGTCATTCCGTCAAACTAAATCAAGTAAAAACCAACTGGCAATGTAAGAACGACAAGAATTTATTTCACAAGAAGTGGAACAAAGTGAACAAATAAACGCTGAATAATTATGACATTAAACAATACACTAAATCATGTTGTATTTATGTCTATAAAATACAGGTTTGGCCAAAAATACACATTTTAAATGCTTATATCTTGGAATCTAAAAATGATAAAGAGTAATTACATAGCTTAATTAATATTAAAAATGATGACGAGGTAATTAAACATTGTCAATAGAAACATTTCCCAGTCAAAATAAATGAAATATAAAGAAACTGTCAATGATTGAAATGTGTGGCACACAGCCCTGCGCGTGGATCTCAAACACAGGCCAGAGCTTGCGCTGACAGAACTCCATTCTGCCGCCGCCTCTGCTGTGGAGCTCCGCACAGAGCTGTGTGTCACAAATGTATAGTATGACATTTTTTGGCTGCGTTTTTGTAAAAAAAAAAAAAGAAAGAAAAAAAAACTTACATTACATTTAGACATATTTAATTCAAATATCAAACGTTACATTGTTTCTATTGGAGGAGCAGCACTAGAGTTTCGATCGGGCCCAAAAATTCAAGCCCGACCGACCGGCCGAGCCCGCGCGCGTACTGTCCGAACCCGAGTCATTTTCCGCATGACTCGACCCGAACCCGACCCGGGTCCACGCACGTGTAGAACCGGAGTTACGTAAACTGAGTTCCTGCAGAGTTTTAAAAGCAGAATAAGCGCCTGACAGGGCTTCAAGTGTTTAGTGTTCTACCTGCACCAACGGGACGCCTCCTATCCCAGACGGGCCTGTTCCTCCGCTGACGCCGGCCCACATGAGCTCTCTCCCTCGCTCCTTTCTTCAGCTTTTTGGGAGGGCATCCGCGGCTCTCTTCTCCTGCTCTCTCTCTCCTCGCGCTCTCTTTTTCTCTCTCCTCCGCTCCGTGTAGAGCTCTTTCAGTCAGGTGTCTTGACCCCTTTATTCGAGGACGAGGAGGAAAAGAACACAGCACTGGCTGCACACCGCGCTCTTTCGCCGTGGAGCGCATGTTACGCACGTGCGCGCCTCTGCCCCGGGCCGAGCCCGACTCAGCCCGACAGCAGAGCGGACGGGTGGGTTTCGGGCCGGCTTCGGCTCGGGACAAGAATTTAAGCTCTAAGTGGCACACACAGCGCCTAGGAATGCGAAAACAGCAGCTGTGAATTTGTATATATATTTTTTTTTTTTTTCATAGTTTCACCTCACAAAATAGCACGTTAATTCCCGACTGGAAAAATAATTTGGCGACCCCACAAAAGTTTTTGGCGACCCCACTTGGGGTCGCGACCCCTAGTTTAAGAACCACTGTCTTAGTCGACCAGAAACTGTATTAGTAGACTAATTATTTTATTTTGAATATCAAGATTTCAATGGGACAACGGCAGAAAGTAGAAGGTACTGTGTGAGTTGGCTGGATAGAATATTAGCTGGATATCTCAGTTTCCTTGTTCTTTTGGTTGAAGCTGACACATGTTTAGAGACTAGTTCAATCAGAAGTGCACTATAGTTTGATAATTGTATTAGTGCTTTCATTTATGCTTTAACGTTTTTTTTGGCTAATGTGTCTCTTAGGACGTGGAGGAAGTTTATTGATTTTACTCGTAACAACTGTCATCTTTGTTTAGTAATTGCTCACTCTAATGTGCAAATTTCAAATGTAGAGTTTAGCTGCAACAAAAACACAAACAACGTTGTAAAGAAGACTGTTGACTGTTTTTTAATGCATGTTCGGTAACATTACAGCCAAAGAAAGGAAAGGTTTAAATAATGTGCTCTGCTCTGCTAAAAACAAATTGAGCGAATTGTGACGTTCTTGTTCTTGAGGTTCTCAACGAATGCACCTCGAATCATAAATGACCACTTTGGCCTCTTTCAGGGAGAAGCTATCGTTCCATCAAATGTAAGACTCATCTCGTCTCGCTAAAAACCCTAAGCTTTAACAACACACTTACAACACTGATCTAGAACTTAACTATTATTTATTTTATCAACTTAATCCTATTTTGTCAAATTTCAAATGGCAATTTTACTTTCAGTGTTTTATAATTGTGTTTGTTTATGTGGTTGTTTTAATGTTTTGCTTTGCGATTCAAGCTTTTTGCACAACTTTTTTTCATGTGATTTTCAAACTACAAAATTAGAAAAATGAACCAAACCAAAACTAATACCAGCATGTAGCTCACCCCCACCAGAAAAGTCACAAAATGCACCTTTGACGTGAAGTGCGAGGCTTAAATCTCCTGAACTGTCCTGTCTGCTTTTATAAATCCTCCTCCTAATAACACACGTTGTTACTGTGAAGGTGGGCCAACTCTCCTGGGACAGCGTGAACACAGCCAACCTCTACATAGCCACAGCAGAGAGCAACAGTGGACACAAGATCCAGCTCAGCACCAACGACACCTGGGCGTACTTCTCTGAGTTCTCGTGTGGAGACGAGTACTTCCTGTCTGTCCAGTCTGTGGACGCACACTGCACCAGCAGACACAGCCCCACCTCCAAGCTTCAGTCAGGTAAAAGTCGCCCGTATAGTGAAAGAAGTTACATATTATGTTTGTTTTGGTTGTGCAAAAAATAAGAAGTTCAAGTATCACGTTAAAATATCTAATGAAATAAGTTTTGATGCACCTGTTTAAAAATGTACTTCAAGAGTAAAAAGTAAAAGTATTTCACATAGATTTTTTTCACGCATTGAATGTTGTGTTGAAGAATCCCTGGTCAAAAAAATTCTAATGACTTCTTTCTTTTTCTTTTTTTTTTTAATCAAATTTTATGTGTATGTTATTGTTTGTTCAAAGGCAGGACTTGAACTCAAAACCTTTACACTGTTACGCACCTTCAGCATGTTTAAAATAACTCCTCAAACCAAATGATAAGTGCTTTTTGCTTCTCAGTCCAGTTCAAAACATAATGGAGTAAAATAAGGCTGTCAGTAATCATTCTTTTAGTACTCAACTAGTCTATGATTTTCTTTTAATCAGTCGAACAATTATTTCTGTAGTATATTTAGACATTTTAAATGCATTATAATAAAGGTTAAAATAAAATAAAGGTTAAAAATTATGGTAACTTCAAGATAGAGACTATTTATGAATGTATATTCATTTAATAAATAAAATGTATTTATATGAAAGTATATTATTTAGTAAAATCAGCAATAATTTATTCTTTTTGATATTTTAATGTAATTGCATTTGTGCCTGTGTTATAAAAAGTCTTTTATCATGTGCTATAGAGTCTATATAGTCCAATTAATGATTACACTTATCACTTATTATATTTGATTATTTATATAGTTGACAAGTCACGATTAGTCGATTAATTGGTGCAACCCTATTGCAGAAAATACAAATACCTGCTCTCATATGTACCGGTAGTGAAGTAAAAGTAAACACTGTCCTCTGTAAAAACTACTTTAAAAAAGTACAGATAACTTTCCATCTCTGGAGACCAGGCAAGAACTTCTCGATGATGACAGAAAATGACATAAATAACAATACTAACATATTAGAAACCTATTCACTAGCTCCACCGTCAAATCAGGAAGAACTTGATCTACACTTTAATTATATTCTCTGCGCTTCATTTCCCAGAGCCTTGTCCTCCCACTGGGGTCAGCAGCTTCATGAACTGCGTGGCCAACATCGCGGTGGTCTCGTGGAACACTTCAGCCGGCGCGGACTACTACACGGCCACAGTGACGTCAGAGGAGGGCACCATGCAGTCCTGCTGGTCCGACAGCGAGCAGTGTGGCATCCCCAACCTGCGCTGCGGACAGTCCTACTCCGTCAGCGTGGTGGCCTCCAACAAAGCCTGCAACTCGGACCCCAGCGCCCAGAGCCAGCTCATGTCGGGTGAGGGTTTAGGACGAGGGGGAGAGCAAGGACACAAACACTGCGTTACAATCGGGATGAACTGGTACCAAACACAGAATCAGAACCAAACGAAAAAACAAAAGCAAAACCCAAACTCACACACAAACTCAAACCAATCCAATCCTCAAACCAAACCCAGGGCCAGAGCCAAACCCAAATCAAAAATCCAAAACCAATCCCTAAACCAAGCCCAGAACCAAACCAAGAACCCCAAATGATTCATGATACTAACATTTCAAACTGGATTTCGATGCTAAGGAAAAGATTCAACGCCAATTTTGAACAAAAAACACAACAAAGAAGTAGTTTCTTTAACGTTACCATGTGGTCATATCGATCGAGACCATTGTAAATTTGTTGAGGACTGATACTGCTCAAGGAACATCAAATTTTCCACTCCAGCTTTAAAAAACATCACAGTTGATCAGAGTGCATTACACAACAATATTAATAAAACACAACAAATGGTAATTGGGACTAACATAACTCAAAACATGATGACTCTTTACATTGGAGACGTACCTTCTGATATGCCAAATAATGTAAAATACCTATTCAAAATTCTATGTGCTTGTGCTAAAAAAGTAATTACAAGAAATTGGCTTTAGTCACACCCACCTGAAATAACAGATTGGTTGGTTTTAATTGAGGAAACGCATAAAATGGAAAGACTAACGTTTATGTTAAGGCTACAAGCAAATCTTTATTATTCAAGGTGGACTAAATGGTCTGTCTATTATAATGCTGTTTAATTGATTGTTGTAGCTGCTCTGTTTAACATATGCAAATACCAATTGTAATCACATCCCATTGCCACGTGTTGATATTAAGTACGATCTCATTTTTTGCTGATTGAACTGCATTTGTTGTTCTTATGTTGTGATGTGAAAAATCAATAAAAAATTACGTTACAAAAAAAAACAAGAAAAAAAACACAACAAATGGACACATAGATATAAAAATACACACTGGACACTATAAAAGTCAACACATCAATGAAAAGCTAATGAGAAAAGGTAAGTCTTGAGAATTGACTTGAAGACAGACAGTGACTCTGCCTGTCTAAGGTGCAGGGGAGAAGGAGCAAGTTTTCTCCTGTTTTTTGGGACCACTAACAAGGAGTGACCTGAGTGAGCGCACAGGGGTTTATGAACCAGGTCTGACAGATACTGAGGAGCGAGGCTGTGAAGGCATTTACAAATAAAAGGAATTTAAAATAAACGCGATAAAAGACAGGGAGCCAGGGCAAGGACTTTGAAACAGGTGTGATTCTTTACAAGTTGTAGCCGTAGAAGAGCTGTTTATAAAGTGCATTACAATAACCTAGGCTGCTAGTGATAAAAGCATGAACTAAAATCTCAAAGTGACGGCGTGAAAGTACAGGTTTTACTTTAGCCAGTGGACAAATTTGTTTTAACAACCGAGCTTATTTGAGCATCAAGTACGGGCTTCACATATTGTGTCAGAGCACCAAGAGCACCAGTGTTTGCCTCACTGGGCCCAAACGCTTTAGTGGCCTATGCATTTGTGTATCATTTGCGTTTTGTAAATTATTTTGTAATTGTAATTTTGTAATACTTGTAATACTAGTTTCTGTAATGATTTTAAACGTATTGATTCTCGACGACCCAGACTCTAACTCAGTGCTTCTCAAACTAGGGGTCGGGACCCCAATGAGGGTCGTGAAATGATTTCCAGGGGTCACCAGATGATGGAGGAAAATTGATATCATAGTCTTAAACAAGGCTTGACCCCCTTCAAATGCAGTGGTAAATGTAGATTCCTGTTTGTCGGCCAATTAAAGTCATTTTTCTAGGTCTATATTCTCAAAATAAAGTCAAACATTAGATATAAGGCTAATTTATCACTTTGCGTGTCACCTTTTTTTTGTGTTTGGGGGTCGCGAATGTTAACTATTTTTATTTTCAGGGTCACGACTGAAAAACTTTGAGAACCACTGCTCTAACTCAGTGGTTCCCAAAGTGGGGGTCGCGAGGGATGAGCTGGGGGTCGCGAGATGATTTCCAGATCTAATTTGAATATATATGACACTGTATTTGCTCTATTTTTCAACTTAAAAACAGTATCTTTTAGAGAAACATGGTCAAATAAGACAGTAAACAATTCAAATAACAAATATTAAACCCTTTCACAAGCTTTGACATTTAACATTATTTTTAATTTCGCTCTGGGGGTCCCGAGTCGATTGCCTGGATATTTTGGGGGTCCCGGCCAGAAAACTTTGAGAACCACTGCTCTAACTGAACCTCCGTCTTTGCAGTGCCATGTGTCCCCACCAACGTCCGCGTGTCGATGGACTGCAGCAAGAACGAGGCCTCAGTGTCGTGGGACGCCAGCCAGGGGGCGCTCAAGTACAAGGTGATCGCTCAGGGCACCAACAGCACGTCGTCCACCTGTGAGACCAACACGTTGTCCTGCGTCCTCAAAGACCTGCAGTGTGGACAGACCTACAGCGTCCAAGTGGTGGCCAAGGACGACATCTGCTCCAGTCTGCTCAGCCCTGCCACTGTGTTCGACTCAGGTACTGCAGCCGATCACGCTTAAGTTTATTAGTCTTTTAAAGTGCATATGACAGGTTTTATGATTTTCTACTTTTGACTTTATTCTGTGTATTAATAATTGTTGTAAGTATGTATAATAGTTTTATACCAATCAGATCGCTGTTTGTGGAGAAAAGTTGAAAAATATGTTGAAAATTACAGGAAGTAAACAAACTGATGACTAGGGAGACAAACTTTATACAAAATAAACTACTTTTTTGACCATTTAAACATCAATTCTACTAAATAAATACATTCAAATATATTTTTATTTGTCAGGTAAAAGAATTGATGACATTAGATGAGTTTTAGCCCAGTTTACAGTGTGGTTGCTATGGTAATTTCCTAGTGTGATGTCATTATTTACAACCAGGAAGTGAAATTAAGACTTATAAAACTGTTAAACCGGGATAACATTTGTACAGAATTTTAGCAAAACTTGAAATATATTTATCTTAACTACATTTTAGGTAATTGAGTGGTCCAACCTGTCATGAGCACTTTAATGCAACAGTAAATAAAAACAATAGGTTGCAGCCAAGAATAGAATTTTATCTCAAAATCTCAGATGGACAGAGCATTATTCCATTTCAGTCTAGCACTATTAGGTATCCAGGAAGAACAGTGTCAGCTTGCTGCAGCTAATGAGGCTCCTAATAATAAATAAAGGAGTAAAAAATAAAATAGGTAAAGTACTGGCAACCCAAGTTCAGTAAAAGTAACGTGTAAAAGGCTGCATATGCTACCTTATGCATATGCTTAAAGATAAAATATGATATTCCTTTTTTCACACAGAGCTAAGGATCTCTGAGTGTGCTGAAAATTTGTAAAATTCAGGGGAATTTTTAAGGACATTTTTACAGACCTGGATGCTTTACACAGGACTAGAAACACAGATGGCATTCGTCATTATAGGTAAAACTGATCCTGTCCAAATATAAATATGTCCAAATACAAGTTTATATTAGTTCTGATACAGATTTAGATCATTTAAAAATACGGCAGATTCTCTCTATTAAGACAAAAAAACGACCTAAAGAAACTACCATAATCATGTATACCGAACCTTCTTTTTTTTTTTCCTTGACCATTGTTAGGACTTACCTTTCATACATTTTGCAGAATTTTGCTCTTTCTAGTGAATACATTCAAGTTTTTGTGATTGATTGTTACAAGACTTTAATTGCAAAATAATTATTTAAACATACCAATTGTTATTTGATCTTCGAGTTTAATCAATTTCAAATCAAATCAATTAATGTTTATAATGCCCAAAATCACAACAACAGTTGCCTCGATGGGCCACAGGTAAAAGCAGTTCAGATAACTGTCCCAGAATGCCCCTGTCCTTTGACCCTCCTTCGCGGCGAGGAAAAACTACAAAAAACCCCACGGGAAAAAGTAGAAACCTCGGGGAGAACCACAGTGAAGGAGAGATCCTACTCCCACGGACGGACAGGCTGCAGATGAACTAGGACTGACGCATCCACTTGGACTGTGGAGGGATGTCAATACATGGTCATTACAGTTTAAACCAGACATGTCCAAACTAAGGCCCGGGGGCCAAATGCAGCCCTCAGACCAATTTTTCTTGGCCCTTAGGCTTCCTGGTGAATTGGCCCACATTGTCCTGAGAAGTACTTTTTTACAGAAAATTTCACATTTTCTGCAATTCTAACCTAAATAACTAACATTTTGGTGCATGACAAACCTGATATTAAGACACTAAGACTGAATGTAGATGTGGTGGTACTTAAAACATCAGATAACTGCAGTGTTTTTGAATGTTTCACGATTGATTTGTGGCCCTCCGCTTGGTCTATATTTCAATATGTGGCCCTCGATGGAAAAAGTTTGGACACCCCTGGTTTAAACTGTCATATATTTCAAATTGTAACTTAACGTTTAATGCATTGTCAATTTCTTTCGAGCTGTAATGTTATGATGTAATGATCAATGATAATGATTTCAACCGCTCTCTGTCTCTTTCTCTGTCCCTCAGTCCCTTGCGTTCCCCACATGGGCTCTGTGGTGGTGGACTGCGACACCGACACGTTCATTGCGGAGTGGATGTTCTCAGAAGGAGCCATGAACTACGTGGCCACTGCGCAGTCAGCAAACGGAGACGTCTCCACCTGTAGCAGCAACAACACGAACTGTGAGTTCGGCGGCCTGCAGTGTGGTCAGCTGTACTCCGTGACCGTCAAGGCGGAAAACGCTCTCTGCAAAAGTCTTCCCAGTAACGCTGTGTTGTCGGAGTCAGGTCAGTACCACTTCAGTCTTCTTTACTTCATTTTATGTTTTGCTCTAACTTTGCACTTTCACTTTGACATGGTTAAACACAACACAGGATATATTTATAGCTAAAATAATCAGATAACCCAAAAACAATGTCTGATTTTACTGCACAAAAACACAATTATTTATGGATTTTAAAGTAACTGTCATTTATGTCTTTCCCACATCAGTTTGCCCTTTTTTGCTGATTTTTTTAATGTCAACAACACGTGCACAAGTGTGAACCCTCAGGATCTGTGTACGAAGTATAATTCATTTTCGCTTATTCAAGTTTAGAATGGAAATGCTCGTCAAAAGAGTCTTTCCCTGAATTCATTCTTTAACTTGGAGAAACAAACTTTGATTAAGGAAGCTGCCTGACGTAAACAAAGATGGCTGGCCTTCAAAATAAAAGTTACCATCACCTACTGAACCGTTTTATTTATTATTTTTTCACTGATTATTCACTATTGTGCTGTGAATAGTTGCGTATTATAATTCATTATCTTCCTTAATCGAAGTTTGTTTCTCCAAGTTGAAGAATGAATTCAGGGAAAGCCCCTTTTGATGAGCATTCTCAATGTGGATGAGTGAAAATGAATTATACTTCGTTCAAGGACCCCTCAGAAAGAAATCAGATTACTCACATCAGATTTAATTGTTTGATGTCTGCTGTTTTAAACAATATACAGTATATAAATCAATGTTCCAAGAATCTTCTGCACTGTTTTTTACTACTTAAATCATCGTCAGACTCGTTCTGAACATTTCTGCTGTTTAATCGTTACAACTGCTCAGCTCTTTAGCCTGTTTCCCTTCCACCGATTTTTCTTTTCTCAAATATGTAATTCCCTCTGCTGCCAGTAGATGCAACCAGAGACATAGGAAGTTTTTTAACCTTTTATGTTGTTATAAAATATGAAGTGCCAAAATAAAGATAACCCACGAACATGTTTAGAGAGCAATAACAATACAAATAATGCATAATATTTGTCCTTTAATTAAAATTACAATTGCTACATAGTTTGACGGTTTGACATTCCTTTTCCTCGTTGTCTCCACAGCCCCGTGTCCTCCACAGGGTCTGACCTCGTCTCTGAACTGTTCCACAAACTCCATCCGTGTGAAGTGGCAGCAGAAAGCAGGAGTGCACTATTTTGTGGAGGCGTTTGGGGTCGAAGAGCACAATGTCACCTGCACCTCTTCGTCTGACTCCTGCGTCCTGGAGGGCCTCCTCTGCGGGTTCATTTACAACATCAGCGCCGTAGCTTTCAATAGCGTCTGTAATGTGTCCAGCCAAAGCATTCAGCAGCATTCAGGTAATCACTGGCGTTGGGATATGTGTGTTTCGATTGTTTGTTTGTTTTTTTATTTGAGAAGTTGAGCTTTTGTCAGATTTAAAGCTTGGGTACACGATTTTTCCATTTTCCAACACTGAAAGTAGAAAATTAAGGAGTTTATACAGTTTATCAGATTTTATTGACTTGTTCTTTGCCATGTGGGCCTCCCTAGCCCAAGAAATACTTTATAATTTGATCATGATTATTTTATTTCCATATCGCTTAGAACCTTATTAAAATCTCAGTTCAAATACATACAATCACAGCATAAAATTAAATCACAACTCAGGCAAGTAAAAACATAATAATCAGTTTTAAATACATTTAAAATGTGGGTGAACTTCTTTAAAGGTGGAATGGAGGATTTCGGGCAACAAATCAGAATCTCATTTCCTCGTGGGTAGCACAAATAACTGGTCCGCTCAGGTGTCAATCATTCTCTGGTGCTAGTGCACGCCGGCAGGCTCGTCCGGGGAAACGCTCGCTCCCCTGGCCGCGCATGCGTGGTTGATATGCTAGTGTGTTTATGTAGCAGGAGGTTAGCGGCGAGTTCCGTCATTGTAGGTCTAAACTTTCATCCGCGAAGTACCGAAATGGCTGAGGGACGAAAGAGAAAGACTGTTTTCGAGCTTTCACAGAAGAGACGAAAGTCTGCAGAGGAAAGAAACAAAACGCGTGTTATTCTGGGGGAATCGTTTACGGCTGGCGAGCATTGAAAGCGCAAAACAGGCTGATGCCTCCGCTGCAAACTTTCTGCTGGACAGGTAACTGTTTATCTGACTCTTTTTTTAGCTTATTGTATGTGGAGTGTATTATTAAATCTTCTTCACGGAGGTTGTCGTGAGAAAGCGACACCAATCGTCTTGTAAACAAATGCGCATGGGCAGTGCTGCTGGGCGTGCTCGTTCACGAGGTTTGCTAGGCGTTCAGTCAGGAGAAACGGGGAGGGAGGGAGGGGGAACCTGCGCATGCGCTTTTTCAAAAAAAGGACTAACAGTCGCAGATTTTCAAATCGGCGAGAAATCCTCCATTCAACCTTTAAGTTATAAGCGCAAATAAACAGAACGGTTTTGAGGCCTGTCTCACGACCTTAGAAAAATATCAGAAATACTGAACTCTTACACAAATTATAACCTATATATATAACCTATTCTTGATTGATTTTTGCATATTTAAAGTATCTTATGTATGTGTTCATAGTTCCCTGCATCCCAGAAAACGTCCACGCTGACTTTGACTGCGATAACAAAGACGTGCAGCTGACGTGGGAGAACACTAGGGGCGCTCTCTCCTACAGAAGCGTGGCTCAGGGCATGGGCGGCTTCACTGAGGTCTGTAACAGCAGCGACACCTGGTGCACGTTCAGCCAGCTGGCCTGTGACATGAACTACACCTTCACTGTGGCGGCCGCAGACGCCGAGTGCAGCAGCCACGCCAGTCACCCGGTCGAGATATACACAGGTACAGCTGCAGGCATGGCTTTACCGCAGAGTCCAAGGAGTGACATATAGGCCCTTTAAAATGTGATGTCAGCAAAATTCTGGTATGGAGGCGACTGGAGGCAAAATAAACTTGACTTGTTTTAAGTGTTTGTGTTGGAAAAAGGCAACACATTTGCATTTCCAGGGTAGAAAGGTCAGTTAGTTTGCTTTTCTAAAACAAACGATGGACTAAAATACAAATTTCTAGCCTTAAATTTGTATTTTAGCTTCAAAAGAATCTAATTTATGGTATAGTATCTAATATATCTATAGATAAATTAAAAATCCATAAATCTAGATTGTTCCTTCATCAAAAATGCAAAGAGTTTATCATAATTTCCTAAAACATAATGTAAAATACAATAATAAATGTGTTTAAAGCAGCTCTGGCTTTTCATTTTCCAAAATCATTTCAGATTTTCATATCTTGTGATATTCTGAGGTTAAGTCCCAATTTCTCCCGCGAAATCACATTATTATTGCATGCGCCTATTTCATTCATTCCTGTCCTAAACTGTGTGTTGCAACAGTGGAATTTCCCCATTGTGGGACAAATAAAGGATCTCTTATCTTATCTTATCTCTCTTATTCACTTTTGCCTCCATTCTGAATTTAGAATGTTTTTGTTTACAAACTTTTAAAGGGTCTATAGGTTGCTTAAGTAGGGCTGTGCAATCAATCAATCTCATGTATGATTGTGATTTCAATTATTACTCTATTCAATTACAAAAATGTCGAAAATACAATTATTTGCTTCAAAACCTGGAGCAAAGACACTTTTCTGAAACATTACTATTAAAATAAATTTGGTCTACACTGTCTCTACAGAATAATTATGAAAATATAGTATTATTATTATAATTATTAAGTAATTGTCCAAAATAATCAGCATTTCAATTTTGCGCCAAAAAATCGTGGTTATAATGTCTGCCATAATCGAGCAGCGCTTCGCTTAAATGTCCATGGAATTTGAACCTGCCTTCCACCTCACATTTAACTGTAGAGTGTGGCTGCAACTAACAGTTATTTTGACCTTTAAAATACATTATCAACCAAATAAACATTGACATTTTCTGATTGAAGGCTTCTAGATAGATGATCTTATCTTATCTAGATTATTATTATTTAGACATTTAGATATAATAATAATAATGATCTTTTCGTTTTAGAGTCTGTATTGTCAAAATAACGATTGCTATTATTAAAACAGATTATTTCTTATAGTCATTTAACCATAGATGTTATGCAGTCATAATATTCATGGTTTATTGAGTTTTTTTTACCTAATTTCACTAAAATATACTGTTTACATGTGTAATATAGATTAAATACATTGTCATTATAGAAATAATCTTGTAAACTCCGTGGAGCTCAACAATGATTGCCCAAGATCACGGCTGACATTTCATATAAATCTTTCCCATGGACATAATAATAATAACCAAAGTGGGACGAACTGTTGAGCTCCACATGCGTTTTAGATTGTCATTTTCGTTGTTGTGAGCTGTTTGTTCACGTGTTTCTTGTGCCGTGTACCGTCCACAGGGCCATGTGATCCTCAGCGCGTCATAGCCAACATGTTCTGTAATAACAACACTGGGCTGGTGTCCTGGGAGGAGGGCGACGGCGTGACCTCGTACTCCGTCCAAGGCCACGGCCCGGACGGTCACAGTGTCTCCTGCAACACCAAGGGAGTCAGCTGCCAACTACCCAACATGCACTGTGGCCAGACGTACAACCTGACCGTCACAGCCAACGACGGACGCTGCAATAACAGTCACACAGATGTCAGTCTGAATTCAGGTATGTTAAAGTGGAGATGAAGTTGCACCATATTTTGGCCTGAACCATAGTAGAGAAACATATCTCAGTTTGGACTGTTAGCCCCACTCACATGAGGCTCATTTACGCTTTCATTATTCACCTTATTCCGCCCCGCCCACTTTTGCTGCTTCACACTCCTGTAGTAAACACACTCCTGGTTTGACGAGAACCCCGTTTACGCAAATGGCGAATGAGGGAAAAGTTTTGCCGCTGAAACATTATAAAAAGTAGATTGATTTGCGTAAAATGTTTAATGAACACGAGCAACAACAAGTCAAAATGCACCGATTTCCTGGGCGGCCTGAAAACGGCTTTTTAGTCCGTGTAGAACTTATTTTCTGTTTGCTCCACGTCAAAGATCAAATTTATTTATAGTCACCTTATTCTGGAAGTTGCCGTGGGCGCCGCCATCTTGTTTCCCCTTTATTATTCCCTTGTATTATTGTATCGATTAGTTTGTGTGTGCAGTTCACAACTTTCAGAGGAGTTTTGACATCACGCAGCTCTTAAAAACAACTAGCTTTACGTCCAGGTTACTGATTGCTAAATTTGCTTTATTCACCTTATTCTGCCCCGCCCACTTTTGCAGTTTTTTGCCACACATCTGCACTTTTGTTGTAAACGCACTTCCGTTTGACAAGAACTCCGTTAAAACTAATGACGAACGAGGGAACAGTCTCGGCGCTAAAATGTTACATAAAGGAGGTTGATATGTGTAAAATGTTTAATGAACACGAACAACAACAAGTCAACAACACACCGATTTCCTGGTCAGTCTGAAAACGGCTTTTTAGTCCATGTAGAACTTATTTCCTTTTGAGTTCGTCTGCTCCATGTAAACTAATACAATGGAAACTTCTGTGTACGGCAACTTCCGGAATAAGGTGAATAATTCGATGCAGTTTGACTTTGACCTGATTAGAGCTACTTTAATATTATATTTGTACTGGGGGAAACCAAGCTTGAACAACATACTTTGAACTTGGATGTAGCATTTATATTTTAGCAACTTTTTTAACTTCACAGTGAAACTTAATGTGGTATTTTATTGTTTTACTGCGCACTCTGAGCTTTTTGCACATGTTTTCAAACTACACATGGAAAATAAACTAAACTAAACTGAACCAGAATCTTAAAAGTGTCAGGTTTGATGTATTCGGTGTGTCTCTTCTCTCTCCAGTCCCGTGCAGCCCGACAAAGGTGGGAGTCTCGCTGCGGTGCCACTCGAACACGGCGGCGGTCACGTGGGAGTCGGCGAGCGGAGCCACCTCGTACATGGCGGTGGCGTTGTCGGCAAACCACACTTCCACGTGCAGCAACAACGAGACGTTCTGCGACCTGAGCGACCTGAAGTGTGGCACCGTGTACAGCGTGACCGTGGTGGGTGTGGACAACTCCTGCTCCAGCGTGAAGAGTGCAGCGGCCACCGTGCACACAGGTACACACTCTTTTTAGGACGCTACGACACACAAACTGCTGGAACTGCACATTATTTGAGAGGATTGTGTGTTTTTCCTTTTTGTTTTATGGTCAGTTTACTCTTTAAACATACAAACTTTCAAGTGGAAACAGCAACATTGTTCAATCTACACCTAAAGATGTTTTATAATTTAATTTAATTCACTTCCATCCTTAAATTTAAATGGGACATTGTAACTTCAGTGGCCGTTTTCAGCACATTTACAATCTTGTACTCAAGAGTTTGACGGATCGTGCTGGAGGATTTGTTGATATTTAGCTCCAAGCTGATTTGGTTAAGTGTTAACTCCCAAAAAAAAAACAAAAAACAGTCAAATTCCATTTCCTCAAAAATAAAATAAGAAATCCAAATTACTCTCTGATATTTATTTTGTATCTTATTTGTCAACAAAATGAAACAAGAAATTTAAACCTGGCTCTATCCATTTTTCAGATTTAAATTTTCCAAATGTGTGCAATTTTAGCCATTTTTTAAATTCTTAATTTTTAGGTGAAAACATAATGAGGAAAAACATGTGCATAATTTACAGAATGAGTCAAACTGATATCTAAGATTTTTTTCCCAATTCACCTGCTGTGTTTTGCTTAATATAGACGTCATCAAACTGTTAAAAAATATATCACTGTCATTGTGTTAGATCTAGATGTTTTTATTTTAACAAATAAGAAGCTACACTTCTCTAAAACAAATACACATTTTCAATCTCAAAGCAGCCTTTTCAGCTTTTTACTTTACAAAAAGTATGATTTGTAGGAAAAAAAATTATAAATCTTTGGATACAGTGAAAAACTATTGTAGGTCAACATGTATGTACTTGTAAAAACTTTAAAATCATTATTTAGTCTTCAGTGAACATGTTAACTGTGCATATTATTTAAGAGAGTAAACAAAGTAAAATACATTTGCTAATCTTTTATAAATAGACTTTGATTTTACTTTGTAGCTGAACGGCTATCATATGCTAGCGCCATCTTATCTGTTCACTTTTTGTAATATTACATTGGCTAATCCCTATATCTCAATTTAGAATGTATTTGTTTCCAGACTTTTAATTGTTTGTATGCCGTGTTCAGCGCCGGCTCGACAGCATGAGTTGAATCCTCTGCTCGACGATCCTGTAAAACAGTCAAATAACCCTTTCAGCCCAAAAGCTGACCCTAAAAACCCTAGCACAACGAAGCCTCCTCTCTTGTTTCTCACGTGCGGTGGTCTCTCCTCAGCCCCCTGCTCTCCTCAGAAGGTGGTGGTCACGGAGCAGTGTGCCGCCGGCTCCTTGACCGTGTCCTGGTCTCCAAACCCCGACGCTCAGTACTTCCTGGTGAACGGCGCCAACAGCGGAGGAACGCCACTCAACTGCAACACCACCTCAGCGTCGTGCTCCTTCAGCAGCCTGCCGTGTGGACAAAACTATAATTTCATCGTCATCGCTTTCCGGGACAACTGCCCGAGTGTTCCCAGTAACCCGGTGCAGACCAGCTCAGGTGAGGAAGAACGGCATGTTTCAAAACCACCTCAAGCTGCATCAGAAAGCACCATTGTATTTTCATATTTCAACAATATCAACTTCATGTTAGGATTGTCAAAAGTGTCGAAAATCAGAAAGCAGTCAACACTAAAACTAGCATCGAAACAAGATTAATTTATTTTTATTTAACCTTTATTTAGCCAGGAAAACACCTGGTCAAGTGGTCAGCAGCACACGTCAGGAGTGTGACAAGTTTAAAAATACATTAACAACATAATTTGTCTATAAAAACAGAAAAAAAGTCCAGCAGTCACAAGTTAAAGTGCCATAATTAGAAAGTGCTATAGTTTCACAGTGCAAATTAGGTTCACAATAACAGATTAAAGCACAAGCGCTGAGAAATTTAGATATAGATACTTGAACTTTGAACTTGATACTTTGAAGAAGTATCGATACAAAAAAATCCTTTTTACTAGACAAAATGTGACCTTTTGTGAGCCAACTAACCTGTCAAATAGACTTAAAGCAGGGGTGTCCAAACTTTTCCCATCGAGGGCCACATATTGAAATATAGACCAAGCGGAGGGCCACAAATCAATAGTGAAACGTTCAAAAAGCTGCATTTATCTGATGTTTTAAGTACCACCACATCTACATTCAATCTCAGTGCCTTAATATCAGGTCTGTATTGCACCAAAATGTTAGTTATTTAGGTTGGAATTGTAGAAAATCTGAAATGTGCTGTAAAAAGTATTTCTCAGGACAATGTGGGCCAGTTCACCAGGAAGCCTAAGGGCCAAGAAAAATTGATGTGAGGGCTGCATTTGGCCCCCGGGCCTGAGTTTGGATATGCCTGACTTAAAGCATGCCTTCACACTTGTCCTTATTTGTTGAGCGCATTGTAGTCCTGTCGTAGGTTTAGTTTGTCTTGTTCTAGTCCTTTCCCAGTCCTGATCGAGACCAGGTTTAGTTTTGGGTTTAGTCCTGATTCTGATGTGCTTAATCTGCAACTGTGAGATGCTTTGGACTTATTTGGAGCTTCTGTTTCCTTCCCTCCAGCCCCGTGTGTCCCCACAAACGTCAACGGAAACCTGGACTGTGTGACCAACTCCGCCTGGATCACGTGGACGGACTCACAGGGAGCGAGCAGCTACTATGTCTCTGCTCAGGCCGTGGGCACCGTGCACAACGTCAACTGCACCTCGACCTCTTCCCCCTGCAGCGTCCCAGAACTGAAATGCGGCACACTCTACAACATCACGGTCACGGCCAAGAACGAGCAGTGCCCCAGCGCTCCCACCCCCGTCTACAAGCTCGAGACAGGTACCGAAGCACAGGAGTAACACTCACTTCATAACCTTGTAGATTTATGAGGTTCTATCTGCATTCACGGTAGCTCTGAGATATTGAGGTTAAGTTTTGAGCGTTTCTATAGCCAAAATAAAAGAGGGTGTGGATTTATTTGATGTATGGGAATAAAGGGTGCTCTAACAAGGGTAAAAATTTAGGAAACATTTTTATTTCAATAGTTGACAGCGCCTTATAAATGTGAAAATGTAGTATTAATTTTGAATTATACTGTTCAATCTAGAAGACATACCAAAACAATAATTTATGTTTGACTGGTCAATTTATTTCGATCAACTATTTAACAGAAAACTCTAAACATCTATGCAAACCAAGTCAAATATGAACCATTTTGACAATATTTAATTTAATAAAATGATTAAGCCACATCATATAAAAAGATTAGACTTAGACATAGATTATAACAGTTAATGTTGGACTTTATTATCAACTTTTTGTTAAATTAAATCCAAAAAAAGTCTAGGAATCTGGCTTATTTGAAATAGTCCTCTTTAGTTAGTGAGCAAGCTAACGGCTAACTGCAGTTTACTTGCGCAAAACAAATTAAAAGTAAGATAAAACTTTCATTTGACCTTATGTTTGCTGTTCGAAATACTTTTAGCACCAAACAGATTTATCTGAAATTAAGCCTGAAATGCTTTTTTTACACACCCTTGTCCATGTCTTCTTTAAATACCATATAAAAGTAATAACCTGTTTCCCTGTTTGTGTCTGACCCTTTCAGCCCCGTGTGCTCTGACCGCCATAAACGCCACGACGGAGTGCGACAGCAGCATCATCACGGTGCAGTGGAGGATCTCAGAGAACATGCCCATGTACGTGGCCACGGCCGAAGGACAGGACATGAGCCAGATCATGTGCAACAGCACCTCCAACTCCTGCCAGCTCACTAACGCCGCCTGTGGGATGAGCTACACAGTCATCGTGTCCACCTCCTCCGTCAAGTGCAGCAGCCTCAGGAGCCCGCCGTACAAGGTCGACACAGGTACGAGGCTTTGTAAAGGCCGATAAAACACATGAGACAACGTAAAGCTGAGTGGGACAAGCAATGCTACAATTATTTATTATGATTAAAGGTGAACTGCTTAACTTTTATGGTGTCGAGTACGCCACATGTCAACAAATGCAGTCATTCCCAAACTGGAGGGGTCCCTAAAGTGATTATATTAGATTATATTAGAGTGATTATAATGCACGCAGATAATATCGATATTATTTGTCTTATTTGTCTTTGTCTTATATATAAGTTGAGGTTACCAGTAGGGGTTTAACAAAAAACTAAATATTATGATTTGTATTGTCAAAAGTCCCACAATAATATAGTGGGCTATCCTTTGTTTATATGCAGTGTTCTGTTGCAGCAACAGCTACAAAACCCGAGGGAACTACATAGACCATGGTGTGTCTCTCCATTTCAGTGCAAGTATAGGACAGGACAGTACAGTACCGGGCAGTACAGTACGATACAGGACAGTAGAGGACAGTACAGTACCGGGCAGTACAGTACGATACAGGACAGTAGAGGACAGTACAGTACAGGGCAGTACAGTACGATACAGGACAGTAGAGGACAGTACAGTACAGGGCAGTGCAGTACGATACAGGACAGTAGAGGACAGTACAGTACAGGGCAGTACAGTACAAGTCCATAAAGCTAATTTTTTGTGTGAAATTAGCCTCAGCTTTTAAAGAGTCAAAACCCAACAAATGCCCAAATTAGTGTCAATCAGACCATTCTCCAGAAACCAGATTTACTACTTAAATTTGAATTTTGAAGAAAATCTAGGTGGGATTTACAATCTGATACTCACTTCTAATTAGAGTAAATCAGACATCCTGGGCCAAAAAGTCTCAGCTTCACAAAGAGTCCAGTAAATTGGTTACACTCCAAAAGGTTCAGAAACAGATTCACTTTGGAAAAAACAGCCGGAATGATAAGGGTTCAGGTATTATTTATACCTTTTATTATGGCTACTAAAAGTGTAGTCATTATGAGGTTTGAAAGGTAGTCATCTAGACACTGTTTTAAATAAAAAACAGATGAATACCTTTCAAACTTTTTCTACCTTATACCACTCCCGAACAAAAGAGAGATCTGTTATAAAATGTTACCAGATTTTCAAAATGACAAACAAATAAAGCTGAACCATTGAGTGACATCCCTGACGTCTCCTCCGCAGCCCCGTGTGCTCCTCAGAACGTAAAGGCAGTGCAGTCGTGCGACAACAGCGGCGTGACCGTCTCCTACGACCTGTCGCTCGTGGCCAGTCGCTACAGAGTCAAAGTGACCGCAACCGGCTTCAGTCAAACGTGTGAAAGCACAACCAACAACTGCACCCTGAGCGGCCTGCCCTGCGGACAACAGTTTCAGGTGGTCGTCTACGCCCTGACACAGAACTGCACCAGCCCCGGGACGACCCTCACCTACGCGTCTGGTAAAGGATCCATCATTTCTACCATTAACGTTCACATTATTGTGGGTGGCAGTAAGAAGCAGGGTTGTAGTGTTGTCACGTAAACTAGACTTTTCATGCCCAAATCACACTCAAACCTTAGTGTTTGAGTCTAGTACGTTCATACTTGCTCATTCATGACATTAAAATTGAGATTACACCAGGACTAAACCCGAAAACCTGGACTTGATCAGGACTAGACCATGTCCACATCTAAAAGACTTAAATGGACTCAATTTGGGACCAAATGTGAAGTTTAAGTTGAGTCATTATCATCTAAAACCAAAACAGAATCACAAGTCCAGCCCATTTATTATTATTTTTTATAGCTGTGTTCGGTGTACCTTTAAACCAGTATTTTTCAACTTTTTTGAATCACAACACACTTTTTTAATTGAAAATCTTCCTCGGCACACCACCTACTTAAATTACAAAATCACACCATTTAGGGACAAAAATTGTTATACTCTAGTTCTTTAATTGTATAAATGATGATTATTTTGTTCACTTTTTTGGTCTAGATATTGCTCACAGGTGAAAATAGTAAATTATTTTGGTTGAATTCATGGATCTGACATTTTTTTCTGAATCACACCTGACTATACTTGTTCCCTGGCACACAGGTTGAAAATTAAGGCTTTAAACCACTTTGTAACTTAAAGCTAACACTGAGGGCTACATTAGTCTGAAATCTGAGTCCTTGGTGCACAAGTCCAGCTCAAAGGCCTGAGTCATGAATCGTGAAAGTGATTTGTTGTAGTTGTAGTCGTATATTTGATCCTTGATTTCAACCCTTTTCCAACATTTGTTTCATTTTAAGCTTGAAATATATTTTCTTCTCAGCCTTGAAAGACGTTTCGATTTGATCATGATTCATGCTACATCATTGTATTTCCTAAGATGTGGCTTAAGATGTTGTTAAAACTTTCTGAGTTCACACTTGCTTGACAGAGACTGATCAGCAGGAGGTGTGAGAGGGGAAAAGCATCACAGAGATCAGATAATGTGATAATCATGTGCAATACTGTAACATGTGTCATTCACCTGTGATAATCATGTGCAATATAATTTAACATACTATTAATACACTTTAACCTCACCATAGTCACTTACTGTATATAACATACACTTAAGCCACTTTATTTGCCATTTACTATCTATTCCCAGACAGCCACCTACTGTAAATAAGAGTGTGCACTTTATACTTTATATTGTATTTTTTATTACCATGTTTATTTATCCTATTTTTATTGCATGCGCCTATTTCATTCATTCCTGTTCTAAACTGTGTGTTGCAACATTGGAATTTCCCCATTGTGGGAAAAATAAAGGATCTCTTATCTTATCTTATCTTATCTTATCTTATCTTATCTTATCTTATCTTATCTTATCTTATCTTATCTTATCTTATCTTATCTTATCTTATCTTATCTTATCTTATCTAATTATGTGTTTTTTATAATTACCTTCAGTTCCTTGGCTTGACAGTTCAATGTGTTTCTCCGCAGGCCCGTGCCCTCCGTCTGGGCTGACTGTGGTGTACGACTGTGCCAGCCTGTCTGCCGTGTTGAGCTGGAACCCCAGCGATGGAACAAAGGAGTACTTTGCCAGCGCTCAGGCTCTGGCCTTCTCTCCGCTGTACTGTTCGAGCACGGGCGTGTCCTGCACCATCACCGGCCTGCGCTGCGGCTACAATTACTCCTATGGTGTGGAAGCCTCCAACCGCCTGTGCAACACTTCGTCTGCAGCACTGGTGCCTGTGGGAGCAGGTGAGGGCCGTTTACAACTGTCCACCAGCTTTGAGGTTCAAGGACCAGGTTTTTCTGTAGTCTGTGGTGCAAAGCTTAGGGCTGTAGTCGACTAAAGAAATCCTTGGTCGACCAAAGACCTGCCCTATCAACCGATTAGTCGGCTAATCGGCCAATAGTGTTTCTAGATATCTATCGGTCGATAAAGTGTGGCAAAAATATATCAAAACTATATGTATCTCCATGTATCTGACCCAAACTACACTCAAAAGACCACAACTGCACAAGACCTCATGCAAAAAATAACTATTTACACAAAAAGCACTTAAACAGTGTATTTAGTTGTAAGATTTATCTAAGTCAGACTAAACTCACGATTCACTCCAAAATCTTCAGCTAATTCATTCACTAGTTTTTGTTGTTTTAAGTCTTAATCAACTAACAGAAAGTAAATTATGACTTTTTTAGCTAAATTTTTAATCTATTTATGCTATGAGTGGCTCTACCTGTCATAGGCACTTTAACTTTAACGTTAACTATGTCGCTACTTTGCACTAAATAACATAGGGACTTGTGCAACATGACTATGCTTTTATTTATTTATTTATTTTACATTAAATAACATAGGGACTTGTGCAATATAACTGTGCTGCTTTTTGCACTGGTAACAACACGGGGACTGTTCAGTACGACTCTATATATGACTCTGTTCCTATCTGGCAACCTTCTGTGATTGGGTGTGTGTGCTGATTCAGTCCTGGTTCAGTTCAGTCCTGGTTCAGTCCCGGTTCAGTTCTTGTTCAGTTCTGATTCAGTCCTGATTCAGTCCTGGTTCAGTTCTGATTCAGTCCTGGTTCCGTTGCAGTTCAGTCCTAGTTAAGTCCTGGTTCAGTCCTAGTTCAATTGTTCAAAATCAATGTCAGTTGTTTATATTTATTTGTTTGTGCGATTATTCTTATTCACCTTATTCCTCCCCGCCCACTTTTGCAGTTTTTTGCCACAGATACGCACTTTTGTTGAGAGAACTCTGTTAAAGCTAATGACGAACGAGGGAAAAGTCTCGCCGCTAAAATGTTACATAAAGTAGATTGATTTGTGTAAAATGTTTAATGAACACGAGCAACAACAAGTCAACAACGCAACGATTTCCTGAGGCCTGAAAATGGCTTTTTAGTCCGTGTAGAACTTATTTTCTGTTGAGCTCGTCTGCTCCGTGTAAACTAATACAACGGAAACAAGACGGCGGCGCGTACGGCAACTTCAGGAATAAGGTGAATACAGGTGCTCAGTATGAGTCTAAACACAGTATTTTGAATTGAACCGAATTTAAGGGGGACATCTTTTAACCTGCTCAATGCAATAAAGTATCAATTGTTGTTTATTTTATGTTAATCCTCCCACAGTCCCTTGCGCTCCGACCAACATCCGCGTCCGCATGCAGCTGATGGAGGGCCGTTTCTGGGCCAGGATCTATTGGGACCGCGTGACCTGCTCCAGCGCAGTGGAGTACCAGGTGACCATCGCGGGCCACATCAACGACGACCCTCAGCAGCAGATGTACATCACCTCGTACTGGCTGGAGAGGAACTACTTTGAGTCGCCTCTGCCCACCAGCTCCACCTACAAGATCAACGTGTATGCGCGGAACCAGGCCGGTGTCAGCGATCCGAGCTACACCAAGACCGGCGTCACGGGTGAGCCACGAGGAGGAGCGCTCGGTTTTAGTTTCACTTTGAATTAGATAGATAGTAATTTGTAGCTTTTGTTTATGTTTTGTTTAAGTCTGTCAGGATAAAACATGTTGAATTGCGATATATGATATGAGAAAATGCCACAATGAATGAGCTACAGTAAATAAATTGCAGAATTAAACATCTTTTTAGTTTGTTGGTGCCAGTAGTGAGTCATAAAAGTAACTTATTTTCACGCTCTATGATTCAAATCTTACCAAAAACAAAGAAAATTCAACAAAAACAAAGAAAACGTCCACATAATAAATATTGAGCTCAAAATATATTGTTTTTTTCAATCATATATTGGACGATAAGTCAATATAGTGATTATTGTGACAGGCCTAGTTTTGTTATGTATTCTTATTTCAAATGATTATAAATCTATTTTAACTGGGAAACAACTTACAAAAAAATCTCAGAAACTAGCAGAACATCGTTTTTTTTTTTTATTCTTAGTTTGTTTTTTTAAGTTTGCTGTGCTTTGAATAGTCTTAATAAATCATGAACAAAGACTTAATTAATAATGAAAAATAGTTTATTAAGAATTACTCAAGCTTAGTAACTACTCAATTAATATCCTAAACCTTTCAATAAGTAGTTACCAAGCCTGAATCATTATTAAACTATTTGTTCCTTATGAATTAGGTTTAAGAATTAAGTTCATGATTTATTAAGACTTTATGTTAGATACCAATCAAGAGAAAGGTTAAATGTTTTATTGCCCATCGATGAAAAGGCAAAAAAGAAGTCAACCAAATATAACTTTACAAAAAATGAATGTCAAAAATAATGATAACTAACAGAAACAATCTGAGACACAAGGAAATAGTGCTGGGCTAAACCAAATAACTAGCTAATTAAGGTGTAGTTATTATAAATTGGTACCAGTTTTAATTACTCAATAAATCAACAAGACAGAGAGATAAATAATTAAACAAAAAGTTTAATAAATAGATGTTAATAACAACAATAACAACATGTATTTTCTTCTCCGGGCCCCCTGGTGGCTTACGGGCCCCTGAGCATGAGCTAAATCTGTTCTGTTTAGTGCTAGAAGTGGGAAATATTGACATATATATATATATATATATATATATATATATATATATATATATATATATATATATATATATATATATATATATATATATAAAACATATTCTTTAAACCTGATAACGATGTTCAGATGACATTATGGTCCTTGTGCTTAAACGTGCCTGTAAATGTCATAATCGAGGTTCAAATATTAATCAAAATATAAATGGACTGTAAGACAAAGCAAAAAAGTACAGAAATATCACGTGGATAGTATCTCTTCTTGTTATTTTAAATACACTTTTTTGCAGCTTTTTGTCAATAGTTTTTATTATAGATGATAAACTTGCTATTTTTTATTACAATATTTTCAAAACAACAATTGCGAGATCATACAGTTTTTGAAACATCTTCCATTTATATCTGACTGCTGCCCCTTCTGAATAATGTGTGTGTTTGAAATGATCTAATAATGTAATTTTACACATAATTCAAAATTACATTTGAGTTTAAAACAAAAGTTATGACAAAAGGGTAAAAACAACTATGATGATGAACAAAAGTGTATATTATTCTAAGGCTTGACCATCAGAAAGATTAATTACAATAAAGAAAGAAAGAAAGAAAGAAAGAAAGAAAGAAAGAAAGAAAGAAAGAAAGAAAGAAAGAAAGAAAGAAAGAAAATAAGAAAGATCATTTGTATTTCTGTTTGTTTTTGTTGTGCTTGTGTGAGGTGCTCTTCACACGTTTACACCTGTTTGTCCCGTCTGCAGTGCCGTCCCCTCCTCAGAACGTGGTCTACCACACGGCCACCTCACTGCTGACCTGGAACGCCTCGGTGTTGGCGAACTACTACAGCGTGTACCAGGTGACGGGCGCCGGAGTGATCGGCCTGTGTGAGACCGCCACGCTCTCCTGCACAGCTCCAGGAGCCAACCCAGCTGCTATTAAAGTCAGCGCCAGTAACGCAGCCGGAGCGAGTCTGCCCAGCGCCCCCACAGGTCAGACTGTAATGCAGCGGCCTCACATTAATGATCTCCAGTCGCCCCACGTTTCCTCTAAATCAGTTCACTAACACAGTAACAGTTATTATCATTCTGTTTGCTTGTTTTAAAGGACACATTTGATGCATTTTTTAAATTGTTATCGGCCTTTAAACTTGCTCTGATCTTAATATAATGTTTCTTAATGTAATGTGACTCCATCTTCTGGCATCTGAGGGAAGGAAAATAAACAAGCACTACCTTGCCCCCAACATGCTAATGTAAGCGCACAATTGTAATGAATGCAATTTAATGCCAGAAATGCTCAGGAATCTTTCTGTAATTTATGGACCTAAAACAGGGGCAGGAGACTTCCAGATTTATACCTTTGGCATCACAAATCTGGAAGATTTGAGTGTGAGTGTTTTTCCTCGGAGCTAAATAAAACTCCCGGCATGTATTTAATGGGGGAACAATGTTATAAATTGTTTTAACACTAAAAGAAATGTAATGTCAAATTTGCTTAATGTGTCCTATAAAGGGGACTTATCGTGCATAATTGACTTCTTAAAGCCTTTTATCTTGTTATAACATTGTTCCCACATCAAAAAAGGAATTGGAAATGTAATTTTCTTCATTCATGCCAGTTCCCTTAATCCTGTTTACAAGGTCGTCTTGTTTGCGCGCTCAGAAACACTTTATCCAAATTGCTGCATATGAGATCAAACCCCAGATGTCTTCTGCACAGTTTGTAAGTCCATAAACCATCACAGGACTGAACAGCTCTGCACTCAAATTGTGTCCACTACAAACGCCAAGATACGTTAGCATAACTGGCTGCAATGTTATGACTGTTTAATTTGTTTTTCATTGTTCATTCACATTTCTGCCAGCAGATGGAGTGCCAATGTCTAAAAAGACCAGAATTATTAACATAGGCATTACTGTTATTCATAAAATGTCACAGTACCAACCAAATTCACTCAAAACATGTTTAAAAGCCAAGTACGACAAAAATAATGCATGATATGTCACCTTTATGGTTAAAATCATCCAACAAATCCTTGTTATATGCATTGATAAGCATGTTTTATTCAAGTTCTGCTTAATTCCACTTTCTTAAATCTTAAATCCTTGTATTCCTGGTTGGGAAACACTCAAAACAGGGATAAAATATTGGAGGAACTCATTTTATATTATCTTTGTGGTCTACACTTAAAAAATGATTATTCTACTGTAGATTATTACTGGTTTAACTGTAACTCTCTGCCCCACAGTGGTGAACGCTCGCAGGAGAAGAGATCTGTCTGGAGCCTTGATGGACTTGGATGTCGGTAAGAAGACATATTTCTGTTGTGTATTAAGGGTTATTGCTGTGGATATAAAATAGTTGGCAAAAATGAATGTCTTTATGAGTTAAATCACAATCTTTATTTAACTCATTCTGACAATAATTCAGATTCAGAACTATTAATCAATCAGCATTTATTTATAGAGCCCTTTACAACACTCAAAGGTGACCAAAGTGCTTTCAAATAAAATACAGAAAAATAGAAATAAAAATGCATACAACCATAACACAATACATTCACTAAACAAAAAATAAATAAAGATAAGTATCACTGCACTACCGAGTGTTAAAAGCCAGTCTGAATAAGTACGTTTTAAGCCTTGATTCAAAAATTCCGTAAAAGTCTGTGCATTTTTCCATTATAATGAACGTAAATAATACAACGGTGTGTTTGGTGTCCAGCTTTGGCGACTCCGTCCGTGGAGAGCGTGGAGGTGGACGGGACTTCCCTGACGGTGCAGTGGACCGCGGTGAACGGTGCGGCCGAGTACGTCATGGTCATCGACGAGAACAACGAGAACTTCGAGTCTCTGGTGCAAACCACGGCAGAAACACGGCTCTCCGTCCACGACCTCCAGCCCAGCACCATTTACTGCCTCAAGGTGGCAGCAAAGAACATTTCACAGCAGAGCCCCTACTCGCAGACACAGTGCACATCCACCGAGAACTAAACCAACGGGACTCACCATCGATAATCTGACCTGAAGCTAAAGGGGGGATATTGTATAAAATAAAACAAATCTATGAACAGTGATCTATGTGGGAAGATGTCAAATTATTATTATCAAATGTGAGTAGTTTGAAAATCTTTAGCCGTAGAAAATAAAAGAAGAGATCGTAGGTGGAAATTTGCAGCATGCAACTTTTTAGCGCTTTCCTAAAGTATTTCTGAAATGATATTTATCTAAAATTATTATATTTTTGACTGTAGGCTTCAAGATCCTCTGCTGATTGTCCAAGTAGATAATTTATCGAGCAATATTTTAAAACCATGCAGTATGTTGTGTTTGTGATGTATGAGACTTTGTGAGAGCTTTAAACAGATCTTTTGTAACAATTCCACACATTTATTCACTAATAAAGACAGCTGTGAAACTTAACGAGTTGCTCTTTGGAAATATGTGTTAAAGCGCTGAGTTTTACACCGATATCGATATCATATTTTTTCTTTTGTCCATGATGTCTGATTTTAGGCCCATATATTTTTATAATGTTATCTTTTATTCTTTAAATAATCAGTTACTGTCTATACTGTGCATTTCAATAAAATAAAATAAAAAAATTCAAAATAAGGTAACTAATCATAATTTAATCCACCATTATTACCATTTATATTGTACATTAAGGTTTTAAAATGCATTTATTGCCAGATTAAAATGAAACTATGCCGTCTGAATGCATCTAGATAGAGAACATTTACCAAAAAAGTATGTTATTATCGATAAAAATCTCAATGCTTATTATTTTTTGCCATTTTGATTCAATAAGGCCACAGTTTTTACGATGAAATGTCTTTTGGCATGTGTTTTAGAGTCTGCAGTTCAGATGATTGTCATAATTAATCGTTGCAGCCTTAATGCAAATAATTTATAATTTTAAGACATCTACAGCCTTGTTTTTAACATTTTAGAGAGCAGTGCTGTCACATTTTGAGCCGTGTCCTATTCACATTGAAGTTGTGTTCAAAAAACCCTTCATACATGTGTTCTTTTGTAAACGAGTCAGCACAAACAAAATATCGAAATGTGCAAAAACTGCCTTATTTGTTTTTAAGGAAAGGGGAAACGATGCATATTAAAGGTGCTGTACCTGATTTTTACCTTTTTTAAACGTGAAAAACACAACTATTTAATGTTAAACTCTTTACATCAGTCACATGTATCTCTCACTTTCCTAATGCAGTCCCAGCACCCTAAATATTCACAGTCATGAGTTTCTGAGCCCAGAGCGAGTTTTGTTGTTCTTGGTAAAGCTAACAAACATTAGCGTGCTAACGGTGCATTTCCTGCTTTTTGTAGAATAAAATGTTCTACAAATAGAAGTAGAGAAAGTGCTGTGGCCTCAATTTCATTAATGAACTTGTTTAGACCCACAGGACAATTTTGAGGTTCTTTTTCTATTCAACTCAATTAAAAATATTCTTTTAAGTTACAGAGACATGCTATATATTGTTGGAAAGCTAAATTTTTTTCATAAAACGTTTCTTGCATTCATTTCATGCCACAGTGCAATCCAAAAGAGCAATACAGGGCAATAAACAAAACACGAGCACAAAAAAGCATTAAAATTCATCTGTTCTTGCCTTTCAAAACCCTTTAAACATAATAAAATGGCATAACTACTCTGTAAATTCTATGTTCTAACACGTTTTTATGTTACAACAGCACAAAATGTAGTTTCATTCACAAAAATATCTGCCCCCAACTGTACAAAATCAGATAAATAATGAATCGACTGTTCTGATGAACCACAGAAAGAGAAGATCCCACCTAACCTCGTCTCCCACCCAGCACCGCTCACTTCAAAGCCCCCCACTTCCTCTGCTGTGGTTTAAGTGAAAACCATCAGATTATACATTTAGCTGACGATATTGTGACGCTATAGGTCTGTGTTTGAGTCATAGCAAACATCACCAACAAAAACACAACCAAATCACACTTTGAGCGAAAAAATGTGGCGTAAATGTTGCAAAAAACCTCCGTGCCACTGTCTGGTTCACTATATTTGCCGAAGATTATTGTTTTTTTGTGAATTATGTTTTGTGAATCTGTTAAATCAAAGTGGGCCAAAGCCGATGGTACTATATTTACTTCACCATACGTCGTACTTTTACTCTTACTTGAGTGATATTTAGTTTATTTGAGTTAAAGTGCCTATGACAGGTTTTTAAGATTTTCAAATTTTGACTTTAATTTTGACATTTTTCATCAGTTCGTGCAGTTCTCGGTCTCTTTCTCAGAACAAAACACACAGCACTCATTCAGAAAATCAAGTATTCATTCAGTTTACCTTGTTTGTCAACACAACAATGTGTTTGCTTTTTGGACATCTCTCAGTTTTCTCCAGTATAACTACAACAAATCCATGCAACAATCCAAAACATGCATGAATGTAATGTTTCTGCAAAAATGTTCGAATGTAGCAGAACTCACAAACCGCACTGAACGAAACAGAGTCAAATGAATGACAGAGCACTAAAAACACCTGACCAAACTATTTCTTAAGTCATTTTTTGATTTATTCATTACTTTTTCCTTCTTGAATAATAACATAAGTATTGTTAGCCTTATTTAAGAACAAACCTGGCAATATCTAAAAATAAAGTGTATGTCGACCTTAAATAAATGTGTTATGTCACATTTTGTCACGTTCAGTTCCACCTTGTGGTTTGCTGCCAGATGCAGGAAGCATGTTTTGAGCGCTGGCTGTTCACGGGTTTCAGCTTCCTGTGTCATGCAACAATTTCAGAGCAGAATATTTGTTTTCCAGCCCCGTCCACTTTATTTCTAGAGCACATTTCACGAACAAAAGCCGTTTCCAAAGTGCCGCATGTAATGAAATGACACAGCAATTAAACCGAAAAACTGAATAAAGTATAAAAACAAAATAAATGAAACAGTAAAATAGGAAAGGCAGGTTTATTTGTAGAGCATGATTCATACACAAGGCAATTCAAAGTGCTTTACACAACAGGAAAAAATACATTAAAATGGACTAAAAGGCATTTAACCTGGATAAAATCAATAAAAACAAATAAATAAATAAATAAAGACGATAGAGGGCCATACAACTCGCACTTTAAACTATAAATCGCTATGGCAACGGTCCTAATTTCTCATCTTTCTGAAACCGATGGATATTAACTTATGATAACTACAGACTCATCACACATAAAATCCAAATTTGTTTAGGAACTTTTTCTAAACTTTTTACAGCGGGTAACACCAAATGTTCACGCTCTGCTCGACTCCATGAAGATGTTCCACAGTACGGCATTAAAATGTATCCATCTCCACGGAGACAAGCAGACCACGCCGCCAAAAATGTGCAAGTTCCAGGTCAGATCTGTGGAGAGGTGATGCGGCTCACAGTAAGAACACTTCACCTCGAGGTGTTTCTCAGCGATAAAACCACCCACAGTTCAATGGATGCAAGATAGATACGTTTAATGCCATACTGTGGAACATTCCAGGCAAAACAATGACGTATCCATAGAGACAAGCAGGTGGCCGAGAGCCCAGAGAAGTTACATAGTGCTCCTTTAATAGTAACAGGCTCACCAGGTGAACATGGGGAAAGTTTGTTGACAATTCAGCTTCTTTGCTATTTTTGGTTTCAGACATTTAGAGTGAATATGACGGGTTTTTATGATTTTCTAATTTTGACTTTATTCAGTGTATTAATACCTCTTGTAAATATAAATTATAGTTTTACATCAATCAGGTCGCTGTTTGTGGAGAAAAGTTGAAAAATCTGTTGAAAATTACAGGAAGTAAACAAACTGATGACATCACACTGGGGAGACAAAGGTTATGCATAATTTACACAAAATAAACTACTTTTTTGACTCCTTAAACATTGATTCAATAAAAATAAAGGTTTTCACATGTGTTTTTCTTTGTCAAATAAAAAATCTGTGACATTAGAGGAGTTTTTGGTGCTCTGTACAGAACGGTTTATGGTAATTTCCTAGTGTGATGTCATCATTTACAACCAGGAAGTAACATTAAAAACCTAAATTAAACTGGGGTAAAATTTGTACAGATTTTTGGAGAATTTACAACATATTTATCTTGACTGCATTTTAGTTAAATGAGTCCAACCTGTCAGAGGAGCTTTAAAGAAAACTGACTTTTTTAAAGTCAAAATGTCCAGAGAAATCTATGGATGAAATGGATGAAATGATATAATAAAACAAGAAGATTGGACAGGTTTGTAGTTTCCACATGAAAGCAGAAGTGAGAGAGGGGAAACTGACACATACAAAAAAAAAAAAAATGTAAGAAAAAAAAAGAAGGGGTTTAGCCTGTACTGTCATGGAAATATGTACTGTATGTTACTGTATGTTAATCATTGTGTGAACAATGGCATTGACAATTATTTTCATGAAAGGAACAAATAAATTGATTGATTGATTGATTGATTGATTGAGTGTAGACGTCCATGGATTTTAAAAAGGATCAAACTTAAAGGGCCTCTGACAGGTTGGACTACTCCTTTGACAAAAATGCAGTTAAGATAAATATATTTCAAATTTTGTTAAAATTTATTGCAAATTCTATCACGATTCAGCAATTTTTTCGTTGTTTTTTTGTTTTTGTTTCACTTCCTGCTTAAATGATGACATCACACTGGGAAATTACCATAGCAACCATCCTGTACATGGGGCCAAAACAAATAAAAATACATGTGAACACCTTTATTTTGTTGGAATCATGTTTAAAGGGTCAAAAAAGTCATTTCTTTTGTGTCAGCTATGCATAACCTTTGTCTCCCCAGTGTGATGTTATCAAAGTGTTTACTTCCTGTAAATTTCTACATATTTTTCCACTTTTCTCCACAAGCAGCTGCTTGATTGGTGTAAAACTAAACTGTATATCCTCAACAGGTAATAATACACTGAATAAAGTCAAAATTAGACACTCACCGCACTTTAACTGTCCCATCTGGCCCTGTTTATCATTTGTTTATTCCGTTTTGCGCATCAGCCTCTTTCACATTCGACATTTGCCACTGAATCAGAGAAAATGCAAATATCGATGATGAGAAAAGGAAACGTCCCCCCAGTGAACCACAGTCTTTGAAGTGGTCTGCAGGAGGCGCCGTGTTGAGAAGCCGGAGGAGGCAGCGCTGGTCCTCCTCCTCCTCTCGGTTCCTGTTTCTCCTTCACTTCTGTCAGAGCAGAGCACAGAAGCATCACCATCATGGAGAGGAGCAGAAGCAGACGTGCACGCGCCATCTCTGTCGTCGCCGTGGTGATGATTCTCTCAGGTAAAACTGTACATATTCTACTTTTTTAAACAGAAATGGCAAAAAAAGAGAAAAGTTTCACGGTGTATTTGCTGTTTATCGATCAATCGCAATGTTTTTTTTATCAATTAGTTGTTTTTTCTTCTTACAACAAATAATTAAATACCTTTTGAATCTTTACATGAATAAGATGTAAACAGACACAGAAAATTACTTCAAAAGTCTGAACTCTGCTCAAGAATACAAGCTTTTACCCGACTCGAATGACTTTTGTTTCCAACCGCTTTGGCAAATGTTCTGAAACTTTCTCGCAAAAACGATCGTGAAACTATGAAGAGGCAAAACAATCAATTATCAATTTGTGATAAATGAAACTTAAAACACACTTTGTAATGTCTGTTGTCTGTTACTCACGTTTAAGGTCAAGTATCTGTCGCTAACTGAATGTTTAATTAATGGTTTTGCCCGCTTTATAGACTCTTAACAATGTTGTGTCGTCAAAATTTCATCAAAAGACGTAATATATTTCCAATAATTCGCACACATCAGATCTAAACACTACGGCTGTGTGTCGTTTTGTGGGAAAAAAGGTAACACATTAGAATGTCCATGGCAGTTTGCTTTTATGTGACGGAGGAAGGACAATATACTATTTTCTAGGTTTAAAATAGTATTTGAGCTTCACAAAAAGTATAATTATCTTAAGGTGAGACGCTGCAGGTGAATAGGAAAAAATGTTACATTTAAAGATGTCAATATGAAACTTCTCTTATAGTTTACGTACATAAATGTAATAAAAAATATATTACATGTTTTTCATCATGTCATGTTTTCATGTGGAAATTTTATGTGTAAAAATGCCCAAAAATACACATATTTGGGACATTTAAATCTGAAAAACGAAAACATTTCTTTGTTTATTTTGTACACAGATTAGTTACAACAAAATGTACAGAGGGAATTTTGGATTTCTTATTTAGTTTTTGAGTAAACAAGATTGGGCTGAAAATTGTCCTAAAAATTCAAATTTGACCAAATTTTTTTTTAATTTAAAACTTCAATAAATCAGTTTTAGAATTAAGATATTTTAAAAAAATCCTCGTTGAGTCGAGGACAGTACAGTTTGGTGTAGGAGCTACTTTAAGGCTGATCTTTATGTCCCGAGGGAGATAATAAAATGCATTTGAAGTCACACTGTCCCAGAGAAATCTGTGGATGAAGTGGGTTAAATGGAAGAATAAAACATTTTAAGTGGAGACTGGACAAGTTTGTTGTTTCCACATGAAAGCTGCTATGTTGAGAGAGAAAACTGACTGAAATACAAAAGGTGAAAAAAAATTTGTTTTGCCCGTTGTGTCTCGCTTTAAAGTATGTACTATATCAGATCAAATGAAAAACTATTGTGGGCTCAACATTTCTGTAAGTAACCTACAAATCTGGATTTTCCTTCATCAAAAATGCTAAGAATTTCTCATAATCTCCTATAACATAAACAAATAATGTAAAATACAATAATAAATGTGTTTAGAGCAGCTCTGATGTCACTTTCCATTTTCCAAAATCATCAAATTTTTTCATATTTTGTGATATTTTGAGGTTAAATTCCAGTTTCCCCACTGAAATCCCTTAATGTTCCATTTCACTTTTGCCACCATTCTGAATTTAGAATGTTTTTGTTTACATCCCTTTAAGGGGTCAACAGGACAAAGAATGAAATGAATGAATTGTGCTACTCTGGCACATTTATGTTGAAGCTGCTGCTGACACATCGATTTAGATGCACTGCCGTAATTAGAATAAATACATAGTTAAATACACACAAAAATATGGATAAAAAGGAAACTTTGTGATCAAAATCTAAATAAAATGATCAAATTTATAAATGAATGAATGAATGAAACACACAGCCCGGAGAACACTTTTAGACGTGTGTTTTGTGAGGATCAGTGTCATGTTTGAGAGCGAGGTTTACAAAACAAATATCAATAAACTATTACAAATCATTTATGTAACAAGAAATAATGTACTTTTTAGCCTCAGATTTGTTTTTGGCTTGGACAATGGAGTCTACACCTGGTTCAGAAATGCTTTACGTTCAGCTCCTTGTGTAAAACGTCTTCCTCTTGTGTTCTGTGTGTTGTGTTTGTGTTTGATCAGTGGATCAGATCAGATCAGAGTGCACACAGTACAGACTGTACAGACGTGCACACAGTGTTACAGATGCAGTTGAACAGTTGTATTTGAGGTTCTGCAGAAAGTGTTTTGTAGTTTTGATCTGAGTAAAGGCTTGTGCTGATACAAGCAGAGTTTGGAAATTTCGATTTAAAAAAAACTGTAAAAGGCCACGAGCCGATCATTTGCGATTAAAGAAATAACTAGATTCTACTTCCAGGCATTGTGTGTTTATATTTCAAAATCACTTCTTTTATTGTGTGAATGTGTGTTAGGAGAGTTTAAAAACACACTGAGAGACCTTTTTCTGTCTCCAATATTGCATTTATCTGCGGTTATTGTGTCAGTAATTTATTCAATCAATCAATCAATCAATCAATGATTGATTGATTGATTGAGTAATTTATTCAATGAATAAAATAAAATTAAATAAAATAAATAAATTAGGAAACCCAGAGGTGCCTTTGTCACAGTTTAAATTATGAGTCTTACTTGGTGGAAACCATTAAAAAAAATATTGTCCAACAATTTAGTAATTCAGATTTGATCTAATCAAATTATTATGTGTCCAAACTATTTTTTATTTTATGTAGCATAACATAAAAAGCAGCAGGTGTGTTTCTTTCTGTTGGAATTAAATTAAATTTTAGTGAAACAAAAATGATAAAAAGGCAAAGAACAAACCCTCAGTGGTTTTATTATTCTATTATTCTACACTAAATGCTAAAGAATATGCATTAAAAGCTATATGTCAATTTTTTTTGTTTATTTTTGTCATCTTTTCACTAAATTTTATGAAATAATGATGTATTATATTACATAACTATACACCGTATATTATGTATACATGATTTACTGTTGTCTTTTTTAAAAATGCATTCAATTCAAGCTGTTTTCTTTACTCAGAGCCAGGCTCTGTTTGTCACTGTTTGGATTTAGTTTTAGATTACTGTGTGGAGCTGAAAACATTTAGCAATAATCTTAGTCTTCATCAATTTACTTTTGTTTTGGGAATCTTTCCATTTCTGAATTTTGCGTTGCTTTCATGTGGGTGACGTGCAACACCCAGAAAGTTACATATTACTTTAAACCAGTGATTTTCAATCTTTTTTGAGTCACTTTTGGAAAAGATACAATGGCACGCCACCTTTTAGACCTTTTAGACCTTTTAATAAAAAAAATCTGGTCTATGCTCAATCTGGTTCTTTAAATCTCTGACTGTTTGCTTTCTTTTTGGTGTAGAAACATTTCCAGGCCACTCCTAAATGCTGTTAAATCCAGGTGTGAATCCAAACTGGACATTTTTCAGTCACACCTGGAGAGTGGAGGCCAGTGCTGTGTGTTTGTGAGACACTCTTTACCTGGTGCCTTGTTTGCAGCGGGCGTCTGCAGCTCGGAGGTGGTCACTGGGATCCTGGGCTCGGACGTCACGCTCAGGTTCAGGTTCAACAGCAGCCGCGTTCACAAACTGCAAAACATCGGCATTTACTACGGACCCCACAACAAGACGGCGGAGTGCTCCACCTCCACCTGCCCCAGCGCCTTCACCCTCCACGACTGCAAGTGGGTGCAACACACTCAGACACAATACTTTATTAATATATTTTGCAACACTTTACTAAAGGTTTTGGTTGCTCTTTTCACTCTGAGTAAGTCTACAGGTGTCAACAAATGTTGTTGTTTTTTTTTTCCATCTCTCCTTTGATATTATCGGTAACACTTTAGAATAACTCCCCTTATTCCTGCCTCAGTAAAGGGTGAACAAAGACTTCGTCGATGTAAACCCTCATTCGTCCAGGTGTGGTCCATCGTAGAAAGGATTTCAGAGGTTGTCATCCGGACGCCGAAGATCGAGAGAAATCCTTTCTACGGTGAACAAAGACTTATTTCATACTGAACAAATAGTTGATTAAGCATGTTTCAGGATTAGCAACTACTTAATTAAGGGTTAGGGTTGGGAATTTGGGTTAGAGCAGGGGCGTCCAAACTTTTTCTATCAAGGGCCACATATTGAAATATAGACCAAGTGGAGGGCCGCAAATCAATTGTGAAACGTTAAAAAAGCTGCATTTATCTGATGTTTTAAACACCACCACATCTACATTCAGTCTCAGTGTCTTAATATCAGGTCTGTGTGGCACCAAAATGTTAGTTATTTAGGTTGGAATTGTAGAAAATCTGAAATGTGCTGTAAATAGTACTTATCAGGACAGAGTGGGCCAGTTCACCAGGAAGACTAAGGGCCAAGAAAAATTGGTCTGAGGGCCGCATTTGGCCCCCGGGCCTGAGTTTGGACATGCCTGGGTTAGAGTATTAGTTAATGAATCATTCTTAATAAATTCTTTGTTCACTATTAATTAAGTCTTTGTTCACGCTTTACCAAGGCAGGAATAAGGGGAGTTATTCTAAAGTGTTACCGATATTATTTATTTTTTCTAATTTTGAGGTCACCAAATTTTGTGCATTATTTAAGGCAGTGGTTCTTAAACTAAGGGTCGGGACCCCAATGGGGGTCGCGAAATGATTTCTTGGGGGTCCTCAGTTGATCAGGAAAAATAGATACAATCTTAAACGATCTTAAACAAAGCTTGACCCCCTTCAAATGCCGGTCTATAAAAGTGTCGGTCTATAAAAGTCATTTTTCTAGATCTATATTCTCAAAATAAAACCAAACATTACATATAAGGCTAATTTATAACTTTGCGTTGCCTATTTTTTGTGTTTAGGGGTCATGAATGTGAATTATTGTTATTTTGGGGGTCATGACTGAAAAAGTTTGAGAACCATTGATTTAAGGTTCCTTCCATTTACATTACATACTTCAAATCTTACATTTAGACTGGTAGACAGTGTATAGTTTCTCCAAATACACTTTTACTTTTACTACTTAAATACTTCTGAAACGACCTCTACTTGAGTAATATAATTTTGAAGTAATAGTACTCATCTGTGGATCCATGACCCTTCCGTCCCGCAGTGCCACAGTGGACTTTCGCCTGACTAACCTGAGCGCTCGGGACGGTGGGGTGTACTACGCCGGGCTGTACACGGGGGAGGCCCCTGCTCCAGAGAGTAACAGAGTCCATCTGCGGGTGATGGAGGACAGGATGGCCACAGCAGGTGAGCCCCGTCATTGTGTCCGTAGGCAAGACACTTCACCCACACTGCCTAGAATGAATCGACCGAGTGAGTGAAGGCGGAGGGTGACTTCCAGCTGTACATAGTTTCCATCTGCAGTCCCTGATTAACAAGAATAAATAATACAGTGCAAATAAACCAAGATAACAATATAACAACAACAAGATAACAATATCAATCAAGATCAATGAGACCATTCACAAAGTCCACATGTGACCCAAACACACAACATCACACACGAACAGCACAAGCACCTGTTTACAACATTTGATTTGAAGAATATAGATTACCTCCACTTTAGCTTTTCAGTATTACATCAGTGCAGTAGTGTTTACCGAGTGTGGAGTGAATGAATGCACTAGAAAACACTCTGTCATTAATCAATTATCACATTTCTAAAATGTATATTTATTAAAAATGTTTGTTTTTACAAATATTTGCACATTTCCGTTCCCTTCATTTTGTCGTATAACAGTTTTCTTAATTTGTAGAAAAAGGGCAACAAACAAGAATGAAGCAAACAACTGAACGTGAAACTAGAGTATTTGTTGTGTTATTTATAGTAAATGGTGGTAAATTATAATCTGCAAACCTGATCAAAGGTGACACGAGAAAACATATTCATTCATTCATTCCATTTTGAAATTTAAATTTTTTGGTAACACTTTATAATAACTACATTTATTCCTACCTTAATAAAGCATGAATAAAGACTTAATTTATAGTGAACAAAGAATTTATTAAGAGTGACTCAGGCTTATTAACGACTTAACTAATATTCTAACCCAAATTCCTGGCTCTAACCCTAACCCTAACCTTAATTAAGTGGTAACTAATCCTGAATCATGCTTAATAAACTATTTGTTCAGTATAAAATAAGTCTTTGTTCATGCTTTGTTAAGGCAAAATAAGGTGTAGTTATTATAAAGTGGTACAGATTTTTTTATAGCTAGATTATTTGTTGTTTTGAGTTGTTTATTGTTATGTCAGTGGTGCTATGTCCATCCCTCTGAAGCCCATGTCTAACTCTTGCCTGCCCTCATGTCTCGCCTTCAGCCGCCCCTGGGCCCTCCTCTGGGCCCTCCTCTGGGCCCTCCTCTCCTCCCTCCTCTGGGCCTGAGGTCAGGGGCTCGTCCTGGCGCCTGTCCCCGGCGGTCCTCGCTGGGGCCGTGCTGTGTCCTCTGCTGCTGCTGACTCTGCTCGCTGTCCCCTGGTTCCTCTGCAGGACCAAAGGTAAAACACACAGCACTGTCCCAGGAGAAGTGTCACCGTGTGCTCCAGCCTCGCTTCAGTGTCTTTGTTCACTGGTGTCTGATGAGAGTGTGTCTAATATGCATATAGGGGTTATAATATTGAGCAAAATCTTAGATGTACTCGTAATTCTCTTCATCAATACATGCATTTTGGAGGTTCGGGGTCTTGGCAGTACTTATTAAACATATAAATATGTATTGTTATTAATATAATTGTCCTCACAAAAACATATATTTCCTGGACTACAATAGTATTTTTGCCAGAAGATGTTGCATTAAACCACAAATCGGTAAATCCAGGTCATGTCCAGGCGTTAATCAAACCAGGGGGTGTGTCCTGTTTCAGTCCTGTTTTAGACCTGTTTTAGTCTTGTTTTAGACCTGTTTTAGACCTGTTTTAGACCTTTTTTAGTCCTGTTTTAGACCTGTTTTAGACCTGTTTTAGACCTGTTTTAGACCTGTTTTAGTCTTGTTTTAGACCTGTTTTAGACCTGTTTTAGACCTGTTTTAGTCCTGTTTTAGTCATGTTTTAGACCTGTTTTAGTCCTGTTTTAGACCTGTTTTAGTCCTGTTTTAGTCTTGTTTTAGATCTGTTTTAGACCTGTTTTAGTCCTGTTTTAGTCCTGTTTTAGACCTGTTTTAGACCTGTTTTAGTCTTGTTTTAGATCTGTTTTAGACCTGTTTTAGTCTTGTTTTAGATCTGTTTTAGACCTGTTTTAGTCCTGTTTTAGTCCTGTTTTAGGCCTGTTTTAGTCCTGTTTTAGTCTTGTTTTAGTCCTGTTTTAGACCTGTTTTAGTCTTGTTTTAGACCTGTTTTAGACCTGTTTTAGACCTGTTTTAGACCTGTTTTAGACCTGTTTTAGTCCTGTTTTAGTCATGTTTTAGACCTGTTTTAGTCCTGTTTTAGACCTGTTTTAGTCCTGTTTTAGTCTTGTTTTAGATCTGTTTTAGACCTGTTTTAGTCCTGTTTTAGTCCTGTTTTAGACCTGTTTTAGACCTGTTTTAGTCTTGTTTTAGACCTGTTTTAGACCTGTTTTAGACCTGTTTTAGTCCTGTTTTAGTCCTGTTTTAGTCCTGTTTTAGGCCTGTTTTAGTCCTGTTTTAGTCTTGTTTTAGTCCTGTTTTAAACCTGTTTTAGACCTGGTTTAGACCTGTTTTAGTAGTGTTTTAGTCGTGTTTTAGTTGTGTTTTAGACCTCTTTTAGTCTTGTTTTAGTCCTGTTTTAGACCTGTTTTAGTCTTATTTTAGTCCTGTTTTAGACCTGTTTTAGTCTTATTTTAGTCCTGTTTTAAACCTGTTTTAGACCTGGTTTAGACCTGTTTTAGTCTTATTTTAGTCCTGTTTTAAACCTGTTTTAGACCTGGTTTAGACCTGTTTTAGTAGTGTTTTAGTCGTGTTTTAGTTGTGTTTTAGACCTCTTTTAGTCTTGTTTTAGACCTGTTTTGGACCTGTCCAAAAGGGACTATACAGATGGAAATTAGCGTTGGCTGTAATTATGCCTATTCACAAGTATATGTCCTTTTATGAAAGTGATACAAATAGAAAATACTTGTGGTCTTTGTGAAGTCGAGCCTCCTTCCTGTTCACTTTTCCTGTAGTTGTAGTATTTGTACCCAATATATTCACCTTATTCCACCCGCCCACTTTTTCCTCTTTTTATGTCTGTGACCTGCACTCTTATAATAAAGGCACTTAGGGTTTGACGCTAATGGTGTTCACGCAAATGGCGATCGAGGGAAAAGTCTCTCGCTAAAACATTATATAAAGTAGGTTGATTTGTCTAAAACAGAGGGGGGCAAACTAAGGCCCGGGGGCCACATGCGGCCCTTTTGGCATTTTGATCCGGCCTGCAAAGCATTTAATAAAAAATTGTATGAGTTAGGTGTGGTGCAGTTGTCATTTTATAGTTTTCCTGAGCAGCTGCTTGTTCATTAAAAATCAGTTTTGAGAACAGCCACCACTAGAATAACACCAAACTTTGATGCATTGGATAAAAGGAGTGATCAACTGCACTGTTCCCACTAAATAAAGGTAATGATTTTTGCTATTCTGTAGTAATTTTTTGTGTATTTTAGGCATTAAGTCTATGCGTAGTAGTATGTGTGTAAAATGGTCCGGCCCCCAGGTAAGTGTAAAAATCTATTGTGGCCCTTGCGTCAAAATAATTGCCCACCCCTGGTCTAAAATGTTTAATGAACACGAGCAAAAACCAGTCAGCAACGCATCGATTTCCTGGGCATCCTGAAAACAGCTTTATAGTCCGTGTAGAACTTATTTTCTGTTGAGCTCGTCTGCCCCGTGTAAACTACAACGGAAACAAGATGGCGGAGCGTACGGCAACGTCCGGAATGAAGTGAATTAACTGTCTCCAGTGAGGTTTGGTCAGTACAGGCTCAAGGGAGGAGGCATGACTTCAGAAGAGCCACATGTGGTACGGGTGAATTATTATCATACAAGAGGTGACCCGGACACACTCTTCAAAAGCAGACATCCGGACAATGTTTTAAAAAACCAAGATGTTTTGACTCAATCCATAGGACATGTTGAATCATTTTCATCAGGTTGAAAATGAAATGAAAGTTCTTTGAAAGTTCCTTGAAACTTATTCTACGATGGATTCCTGGACGAGTGAGGGATTACACCAACTGCCTTCAAAGGAAATTACAGCACTTATTGTGAGATGGAAAAGTGCAAAAAACATGGCCTTGGGTGTTTAAAAGTGGAACACATTTAGAGTTTATATTGTTTTTAGGATTTTCCTTACATATTTCGCAATTAACAAACCCAAACCTGACCAATCCTTTCACAGAGAAGAACTGGAATAATCTCAGATATTAAATTCAATATGTTGTTGGCCTCTCTGCACTCACAAATAGTGGGACAATTTCAACGATGATCTCACAATACCAGTCTGTGACCTACAATCAAACACACACAGCTTTCAGGTCTATCAGTCAGCATCAAGTCTTGAACACAACAATTTCCGCTTAGAAACACATCAATTACTCACAGAAATAGTGTGGTTAAGTAGCAAACACGTTAAACTAGGGTGAGTTTTCAGCAGTTTTTAACCCAGAGGATGATTCAGAGCATCAGAGCGGCTTCTCAGGTGGAAAGAGAAGAGTGTTTCCCATATGACACATGTACTTTCTGTCTATCCTACTTCTTTCTACACATGCTCTGACAAAGAGTGGGGCAATCCCGAAACCAGGGAGCGTTTTCAGAACCTGAGCACGATGCAGCGCTCTGATAAGAAAACGTGCAAAAGAATACGAAAGCAAAACTTACTAAACTTACTGTGTCAAGGGCACGGGAGCAAAAGGTGTTTTGTCAGATGTGTGTAAAAAGTTAAAAGATTGCATGCAACAGAGCAGGGCCATTCAACTGAAGGCCCGCGGGCCAAATCAGGCCCTCCAAGAGCTATGATCCGGCCCTCAAACATCTACAGAAATATAGAAAATATTTTATCTCTTGTTATTGGTTTAGACCTGGTTCAGACCTGTTTTAGACCTGGTTCAATCTGGTTCAGACCTGGTTCAGACCTGCTTTAGACCTGTTTAGACCTGGTTCAGACCTGCTTTAGACCGGTTTAGACCTGGTTCAGACTTGCTTTAGACCTGCTTTAGACCTGGTTTAGACCTGGTTCAGACCTGCTTTAGACCTGTTTAGACCTGGTTCAGACCTGCTTTAGACCTGGTTCAGACCTGCTTTAGACCTGTTTAGACCTGGTTCAGACCTGCTTTAGACCTGGTTCAGACCTGCTTTAGACCTGCTTTAGACCTGGTTTAGACCTGGTTCAGACCTGCTTTAGACCCGGTTCAGTCTGGTTTAGACCTGGTTCAGTCCTGGTTCAGTCCTGGTTTAGACCTGGTTTAGACCTGGTTCAGACCTGCTTTAGACCTGTTTAGACCTGGTTCAGACCTGCTTTAGACCTGCTTTAGACCTGGTTTAGACCTGGTTCAGACCTGCTTTAGACCGGTTCAGTCTGGTTTAGACCTGGTTCAGTCCTGGTTCAGTCCTGGTTTAGACCTGGTTTAGACCTGTTTTAGTCCTGTTTTAGACCTGGCTCAATCCTGTTTCAGACCTAGTTTAGACCAGGTTCGGTCCTGCCTTCAGACCTGGTTCAGATCTGGTTCAGACTTGGTTTAGTCCTGGTTTAGCCCTGGTTTAGACCATGTTTAGACCAGGTTCAGTCCTGTTTAGTCCTGGTTTAGTCCTGGTTCAGTTCTGCAGATGTTGTTAAAGCCTGTTACATGTTTTTAGTTTTTCAAAAGCGTTGGACTCGGTTCTGGCCTCGAGGACAAAACCATCTGAAAAATCTGGCCCTCGTTAAAAATATAAATAATAATCTGTGTATGGTTCACTCTTTTATATATTTTCTATTTTTCTGTTTTAAAACCAAATCCAAAAAAGAGACAAACAGATTTTCCGTTTAAACAAAATCAACATTTTTAAAATGGGACAAAAAATACTAATAATGAACCATACACGGATTTTTGCTAATCTTGTTGTTTTCTCTTTTGTTTCATAATTATGTTGCATGCATCTAATTGTTTTTTTTTTCTTTTGTGTATGAGCCTCATATTTGTTTTGTTTTACAGAACCAAAAGGCCAGGTTCAGGAGAGTTCTATCCCCACAGTCCATGTAAGTTGTTATTTTATTGTATTCTAAACAGATTTACATAACATAAATATAAGCTGTTAAAAAAAAAAGTAATTTGAATTCCTCAGATAATGTGGGGAAAAAATATCTATTAACTACTATTACTATATTAAAATATATTATTTTTATATATTATTTTAATATTATATATATTATACTATTATTATTATATTAAAATATCCTTAATAGTTCTTTTCCTGGCTATTTTCAAGTGTCATGTTGTTGATTTGTTTTTCTTGTTTAATCATAAAACCTAACTGATTATTCAAGTTATGTGTGTGCATGTGCTTGAGTTTTTTACTGACAAATATTACATTTCTTGGGTGGTTTTTAAAACTCGTCCTGGAGCATTAAGAGAGAAAACTGAAATATTAACTGCTAAACAAATTCAAGAAAGTGTTTGCAGAGGTCTAAACCACAGTTTACCCTCAGAATAGGATCCTAAAGACAATTTAATTGTCTGCAAAGATCAATCTGAACCTAAACTGACTGAGGTCTTTATGATGAGCTGATTACGCTCAGCAAATTTAGACTCGTATTGTTTTCTTTAATGTTGTCCATAACCTCTGTGCCGTTTGTAGGAGAGAGTGACGTCAGCTCGTCCATGTGAGAAGCCTGGCTCTTCTCTGATCTACAGCGTCCTGGACTTCCCTCAAAGGCCTCCTCAGATCCTGGGCCTGGACAGTGACACAGAGTACGCCACCATCAGCTACCTGCCCCAGGAGAACTGAGAACCATCAGCTATCTGCCCCAGGAGAACTGAGAACCATCAGCTATCTGCCCCAGGAGAACTGAGAACCATCAGCTATCTGCCCCAGGAGAACTGAGAACCATCAGCTCCCTGCCCCAGGAGAACTGAGAACCATCAGCTCCCTGCCCCAGGAGAACAGCAGCACCGTGAGCACTGGAGCGGGTGTGTGATGTAAATATTCTTCTGCTCAGGTGAATGTGTTTAATGTGTCTGACTCACAGAGTCAGGTCTGCAGCTGAAGCCCACAGTCCCTGACTCTAACCTGGGACACAATACTAATGGAGAAGGCAGAGTTTTTGGTTCACTAATGTAAAATACTGTACTGTACTAATGTAATTTATTAAACATAAATATGCATGTCACACTTGTTTACAAATGTAATTGTTTGTTGTTAGTTTGATTACAAATTTGCAAATAAAAAAAGAAATGTTCCATTTTCTATTTATTTTTTAATACATTGAATGCGTAAAATGGAAAGTTTGCAGGTCACACAGTAGGTTTGAGTAGGAGTTCCACTGTGCTCTGGATACAGTTTCCTCCTCAGGTGTGACTTCTGTGCTCTATAATCTGTCCCATCTCCTCATTCTGCTCATTATCATAAGTGCTGACAGGGCCAGCGAGGCAGGATGTGTTTCACCAAGAAAACATGACCAAATATGCAAACAGGCGCCAAAGACACGCTTCAGTTAATGACTTTTACTTTGAAATATTTGTCTGGAGCAGAGTTTCTCAAATTGTGGTACCTCCGGGGTTTGATTATTTGTGTAATTTATAGACAAATTTATCAATACTTTCGTTCTCCTTTGGATTAACCTCGTTTATCTTTTATGCACGGTTTAGTCTCTTAGTTTAGACCCTGTTTAGTCTTAATTCAAGCCTGAGGTAGACCCGGTTTAGTTCTGGTACTCACAAAGGCAAATACTATCTTTTAGACTCAGTGTAAATGTTTGACAATCTGTGTGTGCAAACAGTGAAGACAAATGTGGTGGATTAATGCTGTATCAGAACATTTAGATTTGAATCAGTCAAACGTGTCTGGATGGACAGACACTACAGTATTTCGTCTTGATACTTCAGGACGATTTACACTGTGATCACAGGCAGCTCTGAACTTCTGGGTTTTATGTGTTCATTGATATTCACAAAGTCATTGGAAGTTGCACTTCTTTGTAAAACTCATAATATTTAGTTGTTTGACTGTGAACTCCACCTTCAGAGCTCTACTGTGAAACAGAATCTTGTTCTCACCCAAAGACACAAAAACATGCACCTTTAGCCAAATGATCCCTAACCTTCAGATCTAATGCTGGTTTAACTCTTTCTGACAGCACCACATTAAAATATGTTAATGGAGAACTGTTCTAATACAACACTGACAGGAGCCTCTGCAGTCTGCAGTGCATGCTGCAAAAACACACCGTTCTGTCCAAAAAGCCACAACCGTGGTTTCAGTCACAGCTAACTGTTTCATATTTCATCAATGCATGGCAATTTCCATTCACTATCATTACCTCATTTAAAACTTTCATCTCGAAAACTTGTTGATGGTCGTCATTAAGAAGATACAGTAATTTTGTTGTCCCACTTTAGTGCAACCACTTTTTAAGTGAAACAATACACTAAAACCTGTAATATTCACCAGGGGGATCCACAGGGCCAGTTTTGTCCATAACATGAGCTGAAACATGAGGAGCATTACTGACTGATCGAGTGCTCCTCTGTGTTTGTAAAGTTCATACCTTCACTTGATCATCACAAAACTCTTCTCCTGCGTCAACAATGCTGTTTGTGTAAAATTAAAAACACACCAAAACAGATTTTGAAAGGTCTGCCCTGGTGTAACGTGATGAAACTGGTTCAGTTTGACTTAAAGGAGATAAAAGTTAGGTGCACTTTAGGGTGACCCCCTCAAACAGAGCTGAATAAGGTACAACATGGAGGGATGGTCTCAGACCATTTAAGTTCATTGATAAAATTTAAACACAAACACCATTTAACCGCAGATTTATCAATCATTACACACAGGAATAGGAATGCAAAAGCTGCCAATAATATACGACCCAAAAAGCCAAAATGTTTTGATTTCTTTGAGAAGTCACCCACACACATTTTCTATGTAAATCTCACTTTTTAGAATTCATGAGGGAATAAGAGGGACAATGACAATGGACTTCAGAGAGTTCCAACTGAATTAACTCACATGTAAACAATTTGGCTAATGCTTAACCTGTAGGCTAAAGAAAAGTCACTGTTAAACAAATTAATCTAACATCATAATATTGTCAAATTTGACTTAACTAACGTTGTTGTTGTTGTTGTTGTTGTTGTTCACATGGTGGTTAATCACTAAAACTTCTATTTGTGATCATTATCATCGCTGAAGTAATACGTCACAATTGACTTGTAAGTGACGTGGGAACTCTTTTGACCAGCTCCAAGTTCAGAAGCAGGATTTACCAGTTCAAGTGGTGGGAAAAATCTGTTACCAGTTGCCTAAAATGTACCATAATTATTAAATTAGATTTAATTGTTCAAAATACCTTGAAAAACTTGAATTCTTGATGTGCTTAATTCACCATAGATCTGACCTGGAGCTTGACCTGGCGGCATCGCCTGCTCTTCACTCATTTGTGTCCAGCCTGAGACATACAGTATCTGTACAACGTTCATGCTGTCTAATCAGCATCTTGATATGCCACTGCTGTGAGGTGGGTGGGTGGATCGTCTGGGCAAAGGGGAAGTGCTCATTTACACAGACTTAGAACAATATTAGAGAGAAATATCTTTTGTGTAAATAGAAAATGTCTTCTGGTCATGAAACTCGATGATCTTTGAGCAAAAACTTAAGTGTTGCATTTATATTTTTGTGTCGAACTGTGGAATATTCACATCTCCATGGAAGCGAGTGGGTGTTGGACCCTCCTAGAAAGCTCCTAGAAAGACTTGAAAGAGACACATTATGCTTTCTTGTACTTAGTATTGAATTATTAACACAAGTAATGTTTTATTTTCTTCCTCATAAACCACAATCTTGATCTAAAATGGTATTAGACATGGGGCAGGTCAATTCTTGTTCAAAGCTGCATTTAAGCCCCCGATAAGCCCCGCCTCTTCAAAGCATCATTTCATTGTTGCCGTGGATTTTTATTTGTGTTTTTGTTTTTGTAAAGCTGCGTGACCTTTTTTAGCCTCATGTTTCACTCAGTCTTAACTTTTCCAATATCCGCAACTAAGTACATGGATGTGGGCGGGGATAGGGGGTAGATGAAAACGGGAATTTTCTGAGCACTTGGACAGTAAGGATTAACTCAAACATGCAGGAATCAATGAAAATACAACTTTGTGTGAACTAATGACAAGGAAAAAACATAACAAAGGCAAGAGCTCATTACAGTGGAATCTGCACATGTCCCCTTTAAAGAGCCGTAACATACAAATAAACACCCTCGTCTGCTGTTTTTACCTCCACACACTCAAACTGACCTAAATGTGGCTGACTTGAGCTAATAGGCGGCGACCTCGACCTGGATGTTTTGGACTGTCAGCAGGTTCATCCGCCTCATGTGGGAGTCTCCCCTGACTGTGACGGCATCGAAGTCTGTCACTGCAAAGTTCAGCAAAGAGAAGGTTTTCCACTGCAGATATATATATATATATATACACACACACACACACACACACACACACACACACACACACACACACACACACACACGCACGCACGCACGCACGCACGCGCACACGGTTGTTTTATCGTCCCGTGTGATTGACGATATTGTGCATCCTTTATTGACATCTGCTGGACACAATGGAAACTGCAAGAGTGAATGATCAAAACTATGGAATTAAAACACAAATGAAACTAGGAAATTGTTTTTTCTCTTCGTGATTACAATGTGACAGGAAGTGGAGACGTTTTTCTTTGTCCTGCAAACTACATTTGATTTATTTTGTTGTATTGTGCGAATTAAGGCGAGGCGAATAGGAAAAAACCTTGAATTTAAAGATATCAATTTGAAACTTCTCCTGTAGTTTACTCACATAAATGTAACAAAAAAAGGTAAACGTTTTTCATCATTTAATGTTTAAATATAGAAATAAGGCCATTTATTTGTAAAAACTGACAAAATTGCACATATTTGGGACATTTCGATCAGAAAAAAGAAAGAACAGAAGCAGGTTTAAAGTTTTTGGTTCATTTTGTACATGTACATGTACATGTTTAGATTAAAAAAGATTTTGGATTTATTATTTAATTTTGGATTTATTATTTAATTTTCAAGTGAACCAGATCTGACTGAAAATTGACCAAAAATTCAAATTCCACCATATTCTTTTAACTTAAAACTTTAATAAATCAGGCTTAGAATTAGATATCAACAAATCCTTCTGTATGTTTGGTAAAATTTTGTTCAGTACAAGAATGTAATTCTTGGTGTGTTTTTGAGCTACTTTAAGGCTGATCTTTATGTCTCTTTTTTTTTTTTCATTTCTTTTTTTTTTTAAATTGTCATTATTTTAGTGAACAGCTTGTTAGAAAAGTGAGAGTGGGGTATAGTTTACAATACATTTTTTCATAGTTCCGTAGACTTGTTCGCGTCTTGATTGACGTATTGTTGTTGAATGGTTCCCGCACTCTCCTCCTTCTGGTTCCAGCACTCTATGTCTGAAAAAAAGGGGGCAAAAAAGAGAGGAAAAGAAAAGAGAGAGAGAGATTAAAAAAAAAAAAGAAAGTGAAAAACAAAGAAAAGAAAGAAAAGAAGTGCAAATACAGTTCAGGAGATTATGTCTCTCTTCCCATCCACCCTTCCAGTGCAACTATAACAAGTTTTCCTCAGTCTATTGTATAAAGGGATCCCGTGTGTTGTGGAATCGCTGGTGTGATCCATTAAATGCAGCACGTACTTTTTCTAAATGAATAAACTGTCAAACTGTCAACTGTCTTGTAACCAGCAGTTATGTGTAGGCGGTGCTTTGTGTTTCCATTTGAGTAGAATCAGGCGTCGGGCCAGTGATGTGGTGAAGGCCATGGCACGCTTAGAGGTGACAAAGGTGGGATTGTGGACAGAATAGATAGATAGGTAGATCGGTGCTTAGAGAGATCCTGAGAGAGGGTTGCAAAGATATTGAGCCAGTATTCGTTAAGCATCGTACATGTCCAAAACACGTGGATGTGGTCAGCTGGAGTGTTCTTGCATCTTGGGCACGTGTCTGACACCTCTGGGTGCCTTTGTGCTCGTTTGGTGTCGGTAAGGTGCGCCCTGTACGACCTTAAATTGCACAGATGGATGAGCTGTGTGTGACTTTCCTTATTTCTTCTCAATGGCTGCCTGAGATTTTTATTCTTAAGTCGTTGTGTTCCCATTTTTCTTTAGAGGGAGTAGTTGGGTCATTGATTTGAGAGCTGATGGTAAATAGATGAAGTCAAGTGTTTTTGATTCCACTGTAAATTTGTTTGCTGGTCAATTTCAGGTTCGGGCGGGCGATTGTGGGGAAACTGGGACTGAATGAAGTGGCGAACCTGGAGATAACGAATGAGGTGGGTATTTGGGAGGTTAAATTTAGTGTTAGTTATGTCTCTGTGGGAGAAAATTGTAAGAAAACGGCCTTTGAAGTTTCAATGTCCCAGAGAAATCTATGGATGACGAGGATTAAATGAAGTCAGACTGGACGAGTTTATTGTTTCCACATGAAATGAGAGAGTAAACTATTATTTGACAGAAGCCATGTTTACGTCACTAAACTAAGATTAATATTATAATTGGCAGGCATTTGACACATTAAAAAATATGTACATGGCTTTATTTTACGGCTGCTTTATTTGATGTCTGTTTTTATCACGTTGAAGCATTTTGTGCACCCTTTGGACATTGGAAAGTGCTATACAAATACATTATGACTGATTGATATAATAATAATAATACAATTGCCCAAAGAAGACACATCATTTTTAGTTAGTTTATTTTTCTTCGGTCCATAGAAATACAAGAAAAAAAAAAAAAAGCATATGAATAAAGAAAGAAAACATTTTACAGACCGAAAGGGTTTAGGCTGAAGTTTAACTCTTATTTTGCCAAACCCTAATAACTTAAAGTATGACGTGCCAGACAGCGACAGATGAACATAATACAAATCTATACACAGGCACATATAACACTTTTTATATCCATAAATATGTGTAATATAAACAGACACAGACAGACTGGCCTGCACAAACGCACTCACACACTCATTCTTTCGATTTCTTGATATTTTTTTTTATTACATTGGATCTCAATTTTGTTTTAAAAGTGTAAATACTTTTAGAGTCTTTTAATGTCTCCTCCAAATTGTTCCATAAATGAACTCCTCTTACAGAAATACATCTATTTTTACGTTAGTCCTTACATTTCCTTTCTGAAAGAGACTCGATCCTCTGTGGTTGTACCCGGTCTCTCTCGACAGTGAGGGAGCAAATGGTTATGTGCCTTATACATCACAATTGCTGTATTAAGATCAACAAGATCATGCAATTTTAAGGTTTTTAATTTGATAAAAAGAATAATCGATGATAGTTCTGAGTAACATGCTGCTACGTTTGTACATCCACTTTGAAAAACAGCCTATGAACAGTAAATAATTAAATTAAGGGGTATGTATTGTCTAATTTAAACTCAGAGTCAGAGGCACAATGTAAGCTTTTTCTTCTTTTCTACACAGATATTATTATTTTGCCTGTAAAGTTACTCAAAATGGCACAAAACTTTGCAATCTTCCAGGAGAAAAGCAGACAACACCGCGACCAAACCAAGTATTTTTTGGAAATAAAAACCCCTTTAACTGAATACACAAAAGCAAGATGCGTCTAATGCCGTACTGCGGAACATTCCAGGCAAAGAAATAACATTTTTATGAGTAAAGCAGGTACCAGACTCCCACCAGAAAACCTAGTGCCCAAGTGTGATTATCTGGTACTTTTCTGCCGTGTCTTTTTTAAAAGTATTTGTTTTGTTTATTAATTTGTTAATAAATTTGGGATTGTAAATGAACTATTGTAAAAAAAAAAATAAAAAAAAATAAACAGCTTTAAACAAGGCGGTTTGGAGGTCCTTCCCCAGATGAATATTAAAGAAATCAGACCATGTTAATCGTTGTTGGTGCATTTTAACACATGTTCAGACGATTTAAACACATGATATCCATTTGTAATTTATTATGGTTTATTTTATTCACTATTTAACTTTATTTTCTTGTTTTTCACTGCACTACTTGACTGTGATATTGAGAGAATAGCAACTGTCTCAGAGCCTTGAGTCTGTGATGATCGGGGGGCTTCTCACTGGGGGCCCCTTCTGGTTGGGGACCCAAGGTGAGTGTAGCCTGTTGCCTAATGGTAAGTCCACCCCTGGTCGCAGGACAATAATAAAACTCAGTTGCAGCTGGTCGGCCACATATTGTTTCTATGACAAGCTACAATTGTTTCCTCTTTGAACGTTTTATAAACACTGAAATGGTTCACAAATGTTGGGTCAAAGGTGTCAGTTTTTGCCATCGAACGTCGCACAGAGCAGTCAGCGCAGATATATCGAGACTTTTGGACGGTTTTAACATGACTTTACGTGGACTGTTCACTGGCAAAGACCTTCAAACTAAAAAAAAAATGTTTCTAGATGACTTAAAATGTCTTGATTTCAGAATATTAATCTTAATTTGACACGTTTTGATTAGTTAAAATCAGTTATTTAACAGAACTATTATGCTGTACTTATTTCAAACTGTTTCTGACTCAGTTTCAATACATTACTTCTTACTTCAAGTTCAAATTATCTGACTCTGGCAAATTACATAGTTTTAGCTAATTTAATACATGATTAGTGAGAAAATTAGTGAGAACATAGAAACCAGAGAAATATTCTGCATCACATAAGACAGTCATTCCCAAAGTGGGGTACGGGGCCCACTGGGGGGCCTCAGGAGCACTGCAGGGGGGCCCCAAAGGTTGTCCACATAACAAGCATAAAAGAAAACTGAGCTTGAAAACCACTTTACGTAATAACTTTAAATCAATCTTAACCCTATAGTCATTAGTACTTCTATTTTTATCAGTAAATTTAAAAAGAAAACATCATATATTCTTTTGAATATAGAGCACTTTATTATTGGGGGGCCTCAAGGGATTGTCGGGTTGATAAGGGGCCGCAACACTGCAGAGTTCAGGAACGGCTACTATAAGAAATAAAAGCTCACTGAGTCAAAACTTCCCAAATCCGGATACTAATTATACATTCAAATCATTTTAAGATAAGCTGGATATACATTAACTTATACATACTTACCCTAACCCTATTATTATACAGATGGAAAGTTTACATTTACAAGCCATGTTTCTGTTGTTAGAAGATTTTTTGGAGTCCATTTTGTTTGACCTGTATGTTTTTACAAAACTCGCTGCAACAAAACCAAATTCGAGTTTTAAAACGCAGCTTTTCTTTTGTACAGTGTAATTTGTTGTTGTATAAATGTCAGAACTACAGCTGACATAAAGATCAGCACTGTTCTGATACTTGAACAGTTTATACTTTCATTTGTTTACATTTGTTTACATTAGGACTAGAACCAAGATGGCTGCAGTTGGCGTCACGTGTTTGGCACAAAGTGATATGACCTAATGACAGAGTGAGTTGTGAAGCTGTTTCTTGTGCAGGTAATAACATTAGAGAAGTGACCTGCTCCTTCTCACTGCACCACAACCGCCGAGGCCGCTGGACACTTTCACTTCTCTAACGAGTGTCAGCACAAAGAACATCGGTCCTGTGGCGGCCCCTGGTGGTGACATTACACACTGCAGTTTAACACAAGTCCTTTTCGTTTCAGCTGCAGAGACAGAGCCGCTCCTCCTGCAGCCCTTCAGAGGCACAAGTTCTCCAAAAACAGAAAAGAAAGAGAACCAAAGCCTCATGTGGTTTGTCAGGTCAGCGTTATTTGCAAAAACTCTACAGTACAGTCACCCCTGACACTGAAGGCCTATTTTTCTTCAAACGTCTGACTAAAATGAACCCCATTTCAAACTGAAGCTGTTCTTGAACCCTTTAGAGCACAAACAAATGGCTGGACTCTTTGTGAAGCTTTGGCCTCTGGTGTTTGATTTACTCTAATTACAAGTAGAAACAAGTTCTGCAAAGAGGGAAACCAAAATTTAAAGTCCGCCTTAATTTTCTTTGTTAAATATATGAAGAAGTAAAGCTGTCTGTACCAGGGCTAGATTGATGCATGTTTGGGCCTTTTTAAAAGCTGAAGCTAATTTGACTAAAAATTAGTTTAAAGAACTTGTAATAAATTTAAAAAGCCCAGGCGTAATTCATTTAAAAGTCCTATTCATTTAAAAAAAAACAAAATGTGTGATGATTCATCCCAGAATGGTTGCTTTGAATAGACGTAAAAGGGATATGGCTTTCTTATTATGTCTAACATTTGTAGAAGCTTGTTTCTTTTTATGAGATGGTGGACAAAATGAAATAAATAAATAAAGTCCAAAGTACCACAGGTGGAACATCTACAGCTTAAGGGGGTTCAATCAAAATGTGACTGGATCATGGTCTAATCGGTCACTCAAAGCAATCATGTGCCTGGATAGTTTACATTAACAGGTCTACAGCCAATCCATGACAGAATAATGTTTTGTTTTTTTTCTTTGGAAGAATACTAGAGATTTGGTTTGGTATTTTTTTTTTTCTTTAGAAGTGTGTCTTTTGTGTGTTCATCACCAATATGAGGAAACAAAATGTAATTATATATATATATAATTGTCACAGATGGTAAGTTCAAATGGGGGCCAGAACAACATTGCTATCTAAGTGTTAGTTCTTTATTTGTCTGAAAGGATGTTGAAATAATGTCAAAGTGTATAGTATCTGGGGCAGTTTGTCCCCACGTTTCCTGTTTGGGGACAATGGTATTTAGTTTGGTTAAAAAGACAGACAGTTACATTTTTCACATGTTATAATGACTGTTTGCTTTGCAGAAAATTAATCTAGATTTTTTTGTTCTTATTTGCTTGCTTATCTTGCTGATATTCTGCCTCTAAATGTTTTGGTTGATGTTGAAATATCACACAAGAAAGGATTGTGTTTTATGATCTAAAAAAACAAAAAAATGTTCACTTTATACAACGTTTTGAAAGAGTATCCTGCACGTTTACTTCAGTCATGGTTCTGAGAGACAGCACTGGCTGCTACTGTATAAATCCACTTTGAAGGAAAGTCATGCAACAGTAAATAGAAAAGTAACTTGAGGCTGTTGAAGTTAAAGTTAAGGTTACGATAAGCTCTAACAGAAATGTCACAGCCAGTAAAAGGGATGTGTGAGATGCAGCCAAAACAGAAGTGGCTACAGATTGTACTCAGTTAAGAAGAGCGTTATTTCAAAATAATATTACACGTAGGAAGTAGTGGTCAAAGAAATCCCTGAAGTTGATGGTACTTGAAGGACAGCACAGAATAATGCACAAAATCTGGTATTTTCACAAGACACAAAAGTGAGGAAAACTAAATCAAATCTGACAGGACGATGCAGCAGGGTTTCACATTTAATATTGTCAACATAAAGCTTTTGTCACCTTTATTTAGAGTACTGTTACAAGTATAATACTCAAATAAAAGTGTGGTGTCTGAAAACTACTCTGAACAGTACAATTCATGCTTAAGTAACTGATGCACGTCTGCACCAGCAGTGATGGGAAGAAGACTTTTGTATTTACAGAATACTGAATACCTGCATTGAAATGTATTTTGTAACAATCAAAGAAGCGCATTCTTGATACTTAAAATACTTATAATAAATAAAATACTTATAATAATAATAATTATTCAATAATGAGAAAAAACACACCTGGATTCAATGCATTTCTCTCACTAATACTGCACAATTTAAAGCTTAAATTGATAAAATACCACAAAATAATCCTTTGATTTTGGAACAGTAACTGTATTCTGAACATCCCCAAATGAGAGCGTAACTGCAGGCATGGGTCAGTAAATGTATGCAGTTAGTTTGCTGCACATTAGACGCTTCATGCTTCAAACATGGATCACAGTGACATAAACAAAGCACATTGTAGTCAAATGTGTCACTTTCCATCTGAGTGTCGGCTGCTCCCCCACCCCCGGCCGCTCTGTGGTTTCACTGCTGCACACGTAAACTCCTGCTCATCAAACCAGACATTTCTGAGAAACACATTCACGTGAAACAGGTAAAAGAAATGTAGAACTAGCTTTGTCCTCTCTTTCCACTGCTCAGTCAACACTGTCAGAGCAAATGAAGCGCCTCTTCTCACTACAAGGATTTATGATCGAGCTGCTCTTGTTCACCGCTGTCGTCAGTGAAGGTAATTCATGAGTTCCTGCTTTGCTGTGAGTTAAAAGTGCACTATGTTGCCTTTGGTGGAATATACACTTTCTTGTCTCCATGGAGATATTACTTTACCTGAATTTATTTCCACAATATAACATCAAGCTTCAAGCTTCCCTATGCATTTATTCGATTACAGAGGTATACCTGGAAAAACCATGCATCACACAGAGAGCGGTGTCATCTGTCCACAGATCTGACTTGTAACTATAACTGTAACTAGAACGGACTGCTTGTCTTTATGGAGATTTGTAATCTCTTGTCACGTTCTTAAAATATATTTTTATTGGTATTATTCATGGTGGTAGACAAGTTTTATATCATACTGTGGTACATTGCAGACAGATTACAGCATCTGCATAAAGAAAAGCAGGTGGCAGACCCTCCACGAGAAAAGTGAGTCACTAGGCCACAACAGTTTGGTTTTGATTATCAGCTGTATGTGGTTTGTTTAAGATGTTATCCGTTTCCCACAGACTATTCTGCTTTCATATAAAACACATTTATGTTGTTAAGCTGTTTCAGAGTATTTTACATAAACATTTACAAATGCACGTTCAATTCTGATTTAGAGGACTTTCTCTTGACTTTTCCCTCCATTTGAAAAATATAAACAACATAAACAAGAAGCAGTGGGAAGCACTTCATGGATCTTTGTTTGGTGGCAGGTGATTCTTTATGCTTTCAAAATAGTATGCCAGGGAGGAGGGGAAAAACAAGCAAAGAACTCTAGGGAACTCTTGACAATAACAATTAAAAAGCCTTTCTTTGTACATGGCTATAGTTAAAAATAAAATAAAATAAAACGCACCAACATACATGTATCTGCTCTGATATGTGCAAAGGCCCATCCATGTTTTTCCATCTTCGCCTTAAAAGAATATACTTTGTCTAACATATAGTACATGTGGTATAGACTGTTTTTAAAGTAAGAAATTCTAGTTTCTGGGGATAGTAATGTAAGCAATGTAAGTGGTGCACAGGCAAAGTTATAGCACTTATAAAATTAAAGGTTGAATGGAGGATTTCTCGCCGATTTGAAAATCTGCGACTGTTAGTCCTTTTTTTGAAAAAGCGCATGCGCAGGTTCCCCCTCCCTCCCCATTTCTCCTGAGTGAACACCTACCAAACCTCGTGCACGAGCACGCCCAGCAGCACTGCCCATGTGCATTTGTTTACAAGACGATTGGTGTCGCTTTCTCACGACAACCTACGCGAAGATTTAAAAACTGTACCATTATAAATTAAAATTTACCATTACAAACTACTTTGAGTAACACATTAAAAAACAACAAAAAAACGTATGTTTTACTTCGTGTCTGCTAAGCCATAAAAGTGCACGTTCCAGTTAGTCTACAATAATACATTCCACATACAATAAGCTAAAAAAAGAGTCAGATAAACAGTTACCTGTCCAGCAGAAAGTTTGCAGCGGAGGCATCAGTCGCCAGCCGTAAACGATTCCCCCAGAATAACACGCGTTTTGTTTCTTTCCTCTGCAGACTTTCGTCTCTTCTGTGAAAGCTCCAAAACAGTCTTTCTCTTTCGTCCCTCAGCCTTTTCGGTACTTCGCGGATGAAAGTTTAGACCTACAATGACGGAACTCGCCGCTAACCTCCTGCTACATAAACACACTAGCATATCAACCACGCATGCGCGGCCAAGGGAGCGAGCGTTTCCCCTGGACGAGCCTGTGGGCGTGCACTAGCACGCAGTGAATGATGAGCGGACCAGTTATTTGTGCTACCCACGAGGAAATGAGATTCTGATTTGTTGCCCGAAATCCTCCATTCCACCTTTAATTTAAAAATTGCTTTATTTCATTTTATATAAAAACTAATGTTTGATTTCAAATGGCTCTATCAAAGACATACTTCATGAAAGACTCCAAATTCAGTCTTTGCCTCCTGGTCAACTACAACTCTGGGAAATGTCAGCGCTTTGGGTCCAGGTGTATTGAAATGGTGCTTGTTATACTGTATTTGTGCTTATAATTGTGTAATAGAGCACAAAAGTGCCAAATGCAAAAACACATTTCTTCAAACATGTCAAATAAAGTGTAAATGTTTACACTAATTCTGCCTAACAATTATGAAATGAGACTTAGTGACTTTCTGCCTTATTCCTCCATTTCCCCTCCAGGCACTATAATGTAAGGGACAGCTAATTTGCATATTAATTAGTTGCCCCGTTTTGCTCAGCTCCTCAGTAATCCCCGAACCTGGTGGTGGAGCCTGTAAGTAAAGGATGTCGTCAGGCTGAAGAGGGAGTCTTATCTGGTTGTGGGTCCCGCAGGCCGAGCGCACCGTGGCTCGGGCTGTCGCAGAGGGGGATGGATCCATCCTGATATCTTAAGTCCCTGGATGTTGTGGGACTGTCTTGACAGGCCCAGTTAGGGGTCAGAGGGTGTCCAGTACCATAGGGACCATAGGATCTCGTCATTGAACCAGGATCTGCAACATGCACTGGGGCGATTTGCAGCAAATGGGATGAAAATCAGTTCCTTCAAATCCGAGGCCATGGTTCTCGACTGTAAAAGGCGTCTTGCCTTCTCCGGGTGGAGAGTCCTTGCCTCAAGTGGAGGAGTTCAAGTATCTCGGGGTCTTGTTCAGAGAGAGGGAAGGATGGAGCGTGAGAGTGACAGGCGGATCAGTGCAGCAGCTGCAGTGACACGAACGCTATATGATTTACCATTTCAATCTACGTTCCTTCCCTTCACCTGGTCATGAGCTTTGAGTAATGCCCAAAAGAACGAGATTGTCCTCCGCAGGGTGACCAGGGGCCCCCTTAGAGATGGATGAAAAACTCAGTCACACGGCAGGAGGCCCTGGGGAAGACTCAGGACACGCTGGAGGGACCATGTCTCTCTGTGGCCTGGGACCTCAGAATCCCCCGGGGGTGTCCCCACTTAGACTGCTGCATCCATGACTCTGCCCTGGATAAGCAGAGGAAAGTGGATGCATGGAATGCATGGACTATTTGGCTAAATGTTAATTGATTATTTATTGATGATAATAAACTAAAGGCCTTCCCCTGTATTGGACGCAGCTGAACTTGCATTTGACTCATTTCTCTGCTTGTGTTTGTCAGATTGCAATGGGCCGTCTGCTCCTCAGTGCTTCAGGAGACACAGTGAGAGCACCATGTACCGCTGTGAGTGGAGCACACCCTTCACCAGACGCCACTTCATCTACGTCAAGACAGAAACTTCCAGGTCAGTCTTAACCAGATTGAAATGTGCTGTTAGCTCTTGATTGGAGTTCTACACATTATTGTTCTGGCTCTTGCTTAACGCGATTGGGAAAACAACATCATGATATAAAATGTTAATGTTATGATTATTGTGAGAAGATTTTACCATCATTCACGGTTGTTGTCACTATGACCAAAAACAGTGAAATCCTTTTACAAGTCTAACTTTATGAAATCAAAGTTCTTAATGAATAATATTCAGTTATTTTGTATTGGACTACAGTACATAAGTAGATCAGCATTTTCCATTTATTGTGTTTGTTATAAACTATAGTGTCTAAAACAGTTTAAACTGCAGAAAACGCCTCTTCACTGTGACATAGGCTATAGCAGATTTTCATTCACATGTATTTACTTTTGAATGTTTCAAATTACCAAAACTAAGCACAGAGCAGTGGGCGGGGATAGGGGGTAGGTGAAAACTCAAAAATACAACTTTGAGTAAACGAATGATGAGGAAACACTGTTGTAACATGGTCAAAAGCTCATTAAAGTTTCAAATTTTACATCATTTACATAATTCATTTATATAAACCTTGGGGAGGGTTCATTAAAAGTTAATGGTTAAGGTAAACAGTAGAGTGTATGTGCAGACTGGAAGATTTAACTAATGTGCATGTTTGTTTGTGGAAACTGGAAGAAGCCTAGCCATTTGTGCAAAATTCGTAAATCAAAACCACAAGGATGTAGAAAAGGCCAAACATATAAATCTGCAAGGAAAGCCCTCTCAGTGGACGACTGAAAAGAAACAGATCATTATTTCACCCCCTTGTGCTAAACGTGGTCTTCATGAGACGACCCTTGCACATTATGTCGTAAATGTCATTATGTCACTTTGGTCTGAGATATTTGGAGTTCTATCTAAAATACATAAAGCCAGAATAGTTTATTGTTGGCACATCTGAAAAAATAAAAAAATCCAAAAGGAGGACTCAACATCTTTAAAATAATAGATTCAACACATTTCAGAGATTCTCCACATGGAGCACATCATGTACGCTTAAAGCGCCTCTGACAGGATGAAATACACATTTAACCAAAATGCACTTAAGATAAATATATTCAAATTTCTACTGAAATCTTTACAAATTTTACCCCAATTTAGCTGTTTTTTAGGTTTAAAATGTTACTTCCTGGTTGTAAAGTATGACATCACACTAGGAAATTACCATAGCAACCACACTGTACACTGGTCAAAACTCATCTAATGTCACAGATTTTGTTCATTTGACAAAGAGAAACACATGTGGACACCTTTATTTTTTTGAATTAAAGTTTAAAGTGTAAAAAAGTGGTTTATTTTGTGTAAATTATGCATGACCTTTGTCTCCCCAGCGTGATGTCATCAATTTATTTACTTCTTGTAATTGTCAACAGACTTTTCAACTTTTCTCCACAAATAGCGACTTGATTGGTGTAAAACTACAATTTATATTTACAAGAGGCATTAATACACTGAATAAAGTCAAAATCACAAAATTGTAAAAACCCTAAACTCTTTGTGAACACCTTTGATAGAAAAAAGTCATTTGGGTCTATCTGAGAACAAACTGAGTGTGCTGGGAAGGGAATAGCACTGAAGTCCTTCAGTCGTTTAGTCAATCAACGGCTGATGGTGTTTCAGTCGCCCAACATTTAAAATAATCAACTAATTAAAGGGATTTAAATGGCATGAACAGTAAATGTGAATGAGTCAGTTGAAGGATTTGGAGTTAATTATGCATTTAAACTAATTTATGTGCGTCTAACACATACGGTGTACAAGTACTTTTCTGTATGAAGAGTTGTTTATGCATAAACTCCCGTGCAGTTGGCGTCTTTTGAGTGCAGATACATATAGAGATATTTCATAGTTTTGATTTATTTAGCCTCGCCCTCTATATCTCTTTTCTGCATTTATTTAGTGTTTTGTTTTATTTGTTTGGTGCACTTATAGCATATATAGAAGTCTAATAAACACATCTAAATCTCAATTACCAAAGATAAATGTTTAAATCCACACACTTTGGTCTGCAGTGATAGACACCCAGGGAAGGGACTAACCTGGACAGACATTCAGGAGGAGCGCCTGATCAAGACAACTCCTGTGGACATTTGGGTGGAGCCAGAAGAGATGCCCCACTGCGCGTCACCGGAGATCAGGGTCACTCTGGAGGACACAAGTCAGTCACAAAACCTCACACTTATGCACTACAAGAGCGCTCACGAGGCCACACGGCACACGATACGATGATATCACGATTGTGTAATACATCTAATATGTTGGTTATGATATTCTACGATACATCACTATTTTTTAAAGAACACAATAGATCTAACAACTGTTTTTCTTTGCTAAAGTAGAACTAAGAAACATTTGTACTTTATTAATTGTCTTTGTAAGTCCGTTTGGTGGTTGCAAATGTATTTTCGGGGTGTTTGACGCTCCCGTCATCTCCCCCTGCTGTCTCCAGCCTTGCAACTTTCCTGACATCGACCTGAAGACACCTCTCCTGTGAAACCTTGGTTCTCTTTTTTATATTTGGCGACGTGAAGTGGTTTTGTATGTGACTGTACTTCCTTATTTCAATAAAAAGGAAGGAGAAAGTAGAAAGAGCGTTTTTTTGCGTCTTTTTACTGGCAGTGCATTTTCACAAGAGACCTGCAGGGGGAGCTCTGCTGCTGTGGTTACTTAGTTCTGCTTTAAACCATAACCTGCACAAACTTAAAGCAGAACTAAGTAACTTCAGCGACAGAGCTCCTCCTGCAGCTCTCTGTGAAAATACACTGCTGGTGAAAGACGCTATTTTTTATTCATTTTTATTGAAATAAAGAAGTACAGTCACATATAAAAACATTTTACGTTGACAAAAGAGCTAGTTTCTTGGGATAGTCTTCAGGTCTGCGTCAGGAAATGTTGCAAACAAAGATGTTTAATAAGATAAAATGTCACTATGTTCTGCTTTAAAATAAAAATACACCCATTTTAATCACCAAAACAGTAAATATGTCAAATGTTTTGACAAGCAACTAAATTGTACTGCTTTGGTAAATTATACCAAAAGTTACTCGTGGTGATATATCGATACAGCAGCCCACAATATCGATACTGTTTCACCAAATTTAGTATCGCAAAATATTGATATTTCTCCCCCCTTATGCACTGTGCACATCACATAGAAAGGATTGAAGCATCCAAAACCATGTAATAGAGGCGTTTTAGTGAAATGTAGAGTAAAACTTGTCTAAATTGCTCTTTAAGTTGTAGTTTTAAGTGGTTCTTTCACACCACGTTTAATTTTCTCTACAGTTAAATACGTGAGACCGCAGAACGTGTCGGTCCTGTGGTCCGGGGACAACCTGACGCTCCAGTGGACGGCGCCTGAAAAGTTCCGGGCTGCAGTCGAGATCTGGCACCGCACAGACTCCTCACAAGCGTGGAACGAAGTAACAGGCAATCAAAATCAAATGAATACAAGTTTCACCGTCCTGTACTTCAATTGCCTGTTTGTCCCACAGATACACAGAAATACAACTGCTCCAAAGAACAACAAATGTAGGTGCCACTTTTGTCCATTTTCATCGACATGATTAAACATCCTCATATCAACAAATTGCCATGCAGACATGTTGAGTTAACGAGAAACTTATTATCGTTATTGTCCATTATAAACACATATAGCTTCAAAAAACAAACAAAAAAGTCAGGGCAAACTTGAGATGGCTGCCTCAACTCAGCTTTAAAGTAGAATCTAAATCAGCTTAGTTTTTTGTAGTTTTTCGACTAATCATGACTAGTCGAGTATGAAAATGAATTGACTATAAAAATTGATAATCGTAATCGTTAACTGGACTCTACAGACTCTAAAACATATGTAAAAAGACCTTTTATAACAAAAACAGTGGCATTATTACATCAAAAGGTCAAAAAGGATAGATTATTGCTGATTTTCATCACTTTGAGCTCTCTTGTCTTATTTTTCTCCCTAACAGATACCATGACGTTGGTGAACCTGGAGAAAGCTTCAGCTCAACAGCTCCAGCTCAGACATCGATCTACCAAAGCCAAGAATCCTCTGTGGAGCGACTGGGCCCAGATCCTCACTGTGTCCATCGGTACACGATTATCTACACACTCTTTGAATATCATGGTTGTTAAAAAGATCATCCGTGGCTAAAACATTGGATGCACATTGTTGTTTTTAACAGAGTTTACCCGAATCGCAAAGAAACTCATTAACACCGGAACGAAGCCGCAGCGAAGACTGGCCCTGACATGGGAGGTAAGCGGAGTAATAATAGAATTTATGCAATTTCGCTGGATGAAGGAGGCTATTGAAACACAGAAACATGTCCATGGGAGTATAAAGTGACACAACGATTACCATTCTCCCTGAAGAAGTCGCAGTCTAAACTCTCAAGTAGACCTTACCTTATTCCTGAAGTTGCCGTATGCGCCGCCGCCTTGTTTCCGTTGTAGTTTACATGGAGCAGACGAGCTCAACAGAAAACAAGTTCTACATTAAAAAGCCGTTTTCAGGCCCCAGGAAATCGGTGCATTGTTGACTTGTTGTTGCTCGTGTTCATTAAACATTTTACACAAATCAATCTACTTTATGTAACATTTTAGCGGCGAGACTTTCCCCTCGTTCGTCATTAGCTTTAACGGAGTTCTCGTCAAACGGAAGTGTGTTTACAACAAAAGTGCAAAAAACGGCAAAAGTGGGCGGGGCAGAATAAGGTCAATACAATTTGTAATGTCTTTTAACCGTGCAGTTCTATTATCACTTTGAGTTATAATTATTTGCTGAACCCTCCCTGATTGTTGATATTTTGTGACATTCGGGTGTTTCTCCCTTGAAATCCTTTCTTGTTCCACTTCCTTTTTCTTCCGGAAGCCTCATTCAGAAATGTAGAACGTCTTGTTTACACAGTTCTAAAGGGATGCTGATTGATTGGTGAGCGATGGTAAGTGGATTAACACCTTTCTCCTGTTCTGTTCTCCAGCCAATTCCAAATACTGAGGGAGAGGCTGTGTCCTACCAAGTGAGGACGGAGTCTTTAAAAGGCTGCCGGTGTCACAAGGATACGGATACAACAACGAGAACCAACTACCACGCAATCGTACCCTACTCTGCAGTCAAAGTCTCAGTCCGAGCCCTGAACAGCGCCAGCTCCTCGCCCCAGAGAGACTACCACGTGCCCCCGGAAAACCCACCCGACTTAAAACGTAAGGCTCGTTTTACTAAATCTACCGCCAATATGTTTAAAGAGGCACTAGAGTAGGGCTGCACAATATATCGCAAAAGTATCGATATTGCAATACTGGCTGATGCAATAACGATATCGCAACAAACTAAATATAGCGCAGTAACAGCAAAGTCTTCCACCTGATAGAAATTTTCTGTTTTTAAGATGAAAACATTGAAAAGGGAATTCATGAATAAATGTAGCTTTTTCAAACTAAATAAGCCACAGTTTTGTATTTGTTGTTTTTTATTTTAATATAACAGACATTATTGCATCAAAAATAGGGCTACAACAATTAGTAGAATAATCGTAAAGTCAACTATAAACAATAATTGTATTTTGACGATGGTCAAACAGACTCTGAAACACAAACTTAAAGACTTTTATAACAAAGACAGTGACATTTTAAAAGAAAAATGTCAAAAAGAACAGACCATTTTTGATTTTCCTCGATTATACACTTTATTCATAAATATTCTCTCTCTAAAAGCCTTTATTCACAATATTTCATCATTTATTTGGTTAAAAATGTTAAAATTTACTCTAAGTCTTAATCTACAATATCACAGATCTTAATAGCCGTATCGCAATGGGCTTAACGTCACCCAAACATGACAAATGTTTGCTTAAAGGAAAAATAATATACTTTTTTTGTATTGTTATTAGCCTAGCATGCTCTTGTGTATCTTAAAATTTAATTGAGAGAGAGAGAGAAAGAAAGAAAGAGAGAGAGAGATGGAACCTCCACCAATGTTTTTATTTTTGTTGCACAGTGTGTGACAGCACAGCTCTGAGTGTAAAAACAAAAGGAACCTGCAGTGAATGGTATGAACTTCGAGATGGGAAAGTGAAAGAAGACACGGTCATGATATTACATAACAACAACAAGACCATCAAGCAAAAAATACAAGAAGGTGAGTTCAAATGTGGTTTTCTATGTATTTTTAATGATTATGTGTGTGTTTTTATGATTATATTATGCGTGTGTGTGTGTGTGTTTGTGTTGCAGAACTGAGAGATTTCCTTCCCTATATTTACTTTGAGCACAAGTGCATCGACAAAACACCTTACAATAAGAAACTGTGCCTTTACTACAAGAAACAAGAAAGTGAGTAATAAAATAAAGCATCTTCATGTATTTGGTGTAATCGTCTCATTATATTTAGACCATTTAAGTAACATTCAGTTGTCACAAAGATGTCCCTCTGAGTGATATATTACTGATTAAATATATGAATACTATGCAACCAATAATTGTGCACTTTTGGAGCGTCTATTCCTGTCTCCATGGAGATGTTATTGCTTTGCCTGGAATGTTTCACAGTATGACATTAAATTAAATGTAATTACTTAAATGCTTCTTTTGCTTATAAGGTGTTTTTATTGCTCATAAATACCTTGATGGCTTGTTTCCATGGAGATTGGTTTAATAATGCCATACTGTGGAATAGGGATGCACGATTTTGGAAATGATGGCAGTATGGCTGCTAAAACTGCGATATTGGTATTATTGTGATATTTAAATATACTTTATCTATTGAGTTATATATATATATACTTTGTGATCAATTTCACAGACATTCCACATTTGTCTGAAAATTAAACCTCAACTAATATGTTGAAAGACAAATTTCTGTTGGATTGACATAATATCGTCATTATCGGGACATTCAAAAATCTCAAGATTACAGAACTTCCCATTTTAACAGGCCCTACACCTAATCCAACGACTCATTTACAAACAATAAAGTGACATTTGAATCTGTTTTGTTGAGCAGAGCCTGTGAGTCCTCCTCAGCACTTGATCTCTACCGCTCAGATCACCGACTCGGCCACTCTGTCCTGGGAGCCCATCCCCACCGAGGACCAGCGCGGCCTCATCACCAACTACACCCTGTGCATCCAGAGCGTCAGCTCAGACGCACCGCCAGGTGGGTCACATGAAGGACCACTGCAGGGCTGCAACAAGTTCATCCATTAATCGCAACTAATCGATTACAGAAATGCTTGTCAATTCATAAAATAATGGAGTAATGGTTAACTGGTCCATACACAGACTCCTACACAGTGCATGTTCTGATAGAAGAGGTTTAATGAATCAGACAGAGCAGGAATGACCCAAAAACTTGGGTCATTGTGTGTTTTTGACTTGTTCATCTATACATTTTTATTTATTTATTTATTTAAAATAAGGACAGTGCACAGATAACATTGAACTCAATGAGAAGAGATGCTCTGCGCCAGATTTAGCTACAAGCTACTTTCCATCTGTAGTCCTTGGGCAGGTTTTAAATAGACAACAACAAACAAGATTTGTTTAGAAAGTAGCACCCGTTATACACTAAATAAATAAACAATTCATCAGCAGAGATTCTACTAAAATACAACAGTTCATCATTATTAGCAGCACTTTAGAATACAATTATCCAATTCATACTTAATCAATAACAAAACCTTCCAAAATTACAATGATCAAATTCATCATAAAACCTTTTAAATAACCAAATCATAAATACAATTACCACAATATTTTTTACCAGGATGTTATTAAATGCCTTCACTTCAGCTTTGGGTAAAATTTTGTACAATTCTTATATTCAAGGGTCTTTCGTGTTGTAAACAACTAATCAATGAATTGAAGGAATAATCACTAGACTAATCGATTACCGAAATAATTGTTAGCTGCAGCCCTAGACTACTTTATACTCTGGCTTTAACACTGTGTAAATTGTGTGTGAGTATTTTCAATTTTATAACAATTAACAAACAGAGAAACAGAACAGAAGGCAAGTGTTAGCACAGAGACCACATCTGAACACTAGACATCCACACAAAAATGTCTATGTGACAAGTTAGACGACACATTTCACGGAAACGTAGATTTTACTAAACATTTTGCCTTTTTGTGCCCAGTTTGACATGTGACTTCCAGGTTGAACACGGACGACAAATACGACATAAGTACAGCTGTTACCTCCAATCACACAGTAAACAAGGGCCGAAATCTATCAAATTACACATAGTTTGGAATTGACAACAAACAACAACTGATAACGCCTTAATTGAATTGAATGATTGTTTAAACTGTCAGAAACAAATTTGTCAGTTGTACGTAAATTGTCTGTTTTTACACTGGCATGTGATGACATCACAGGGGGATTTCGATTTAGAACTCGGCACTTCCTGTGATTTTAAAGTTTTATTTTTCACCATTCCGTCACAAACTACAATCTGTCATATATTCTTTAAGGCACATTTAGTACAACTGGTCCAAGTAAGTTCTAATGCTATAATTATGTTCAATCTTTGATTGTAGGTACGGTTTGTGTCATACATTTTTTGCAAAGGCCTATTCAATCAATTGTAAATTATTCAGCATAATATGTATATTTTTCTAAATCCTTCACTGTTTACTTCAGTCTACCCTGATTTATATTCAGAGGTTTGGCCTGAGATGCGACAAAATTATGCGAAAAACATAAGATTGTGTTACATTTGGCTGGATCGCAAAGTATATTTATAATAAAATGTCAAAATGTCTCTTCTTGGTCTCGTGAACCCAATCTTCACTTCTTGTGGAAACTGTGTCTCGTTTGCAATAATAATCAACAAACTCCTCACTAAAAGAAGTCGGCACACTTACCTTTAACATCCCAGCAGATTCCCATAAGAAACACTCTTGGTTTTCTCTTCCACAGAATGCAAGAACATCTCGTCGTCTCTGAGAAATTACACTCTGAAGGGTTTGACGCCCAACACAAAGTACAACATCAGTCTAATGGGATACACTTCAAAGGGCGAAGGACCCAAAGCCATGGTCCCCATCACCACGCCGCCCGAGAAGTCCTACAACGGTAGAAACGGGACACATTTTAGACGGTTTAGAGCAGGGGTGTCCAAACTTTTTCCATCGAGGGCCACATATTGTAATACAGACGTAGCAGAGGGCCATAAAACAGGCATGAAACGTTCAAAAAAGTTGCATTTATCTGATGCCACCAGATAAATTCAGTCTCAGTGCCTTAATATCAGGTCTGTCTTTCACCAAAATGTTAGTTATTTAGGTTATAAGTGTAGGAATTTTTGAATTTGAAGTAAAATGTACCTCTCAGGATAATGTGTGCCAATTCACCTGGAAGCCTGAGGGCCACAAACAATTGGTCTGAGGGCCGCATTTGGCCCCCGGACTATAGTTTGGACATGCCTGGTTTAGAGACTCACTTAAAGGGCCTATGACAGGTTGAAATACATCCATCCATCCATCCATCCATCTTCTTCTGCTTATCCGGGGCCGGGTCGCGGGGGCAGCAGTCTAAGCAGGGACTCCCAGACTTCCTTCACCCCAGACACTTCCTCCAGCTCCTCCGGGGGGATCCCGAGGCGTTCCCAGGGCCAGCCGAGAGACATAGTCCCTCCAGCATGTCCTGGGTCTTCCCCGGGGCCGCCTCCCGGTGGGACATGCCCAGAACACCTCCCGAGGGAGGCGTCCAGGAGGCATCCGGAACAGATGCCCGAGCCACCTCAGCTGGCTCCTCTCGACGTGGAGGAGCAGCGGCTCTACTCTGAGCTCCTCCCGTGTGACTGAGCTCCTCACCCTATCTCTAAGGGAGCGCCCAGCCAACCGGCGGAGGAAGCTCATTTCGACCGCTTGTATCCGCGATCTTGTCCTTTCGGTCATTACCCAGAGCTCATGACCATAGGTGAGGATAGGAACATAGATTGACCGGTAAATCGAGAGCTTTGTCTTTCGACTCAGCTCTCTCTTCACCACAACGGTTCGATACAACGCCCGCATCACTGCAGACGCTGCACCGATCCGCCTGTCAATCTCACGCTCCATCCTTCCCTCACTCGTGAACAAGACCCCTAGATAATTGAACTCCTCCACTTGAGGCAAGGACTCTCCACCCACCCGGAGAGGGCAAGCCACCTTTTTCCGGTCGAGAACCATGGCCTCGGATTTGGAGGTGCTGATCCTCATCCCAGCCGCTTCACACTCGGCTGCAAACCGTCCCAGTGCATGTTGCAGGTCCTGGCTTGAAGAAGCCAACAGGACGACATCATCTGCAAACAGCAGAGATGAGATCCTGTGGTTCCCAAACCAGACGCCCTCCACGCCCTGACTACGCCTAGAAATTCTGTCCATAAAAATTATGAACAGAACAGACAGCCAGGGCTGCCCTTTGTCACCCTGGAGTCCAACATGCACTGGGAACAGGTCTGACTGACTGCCGGCAATGCAAACACAGCTCCTGGGGAGCCGTACAGCCCTTAGCAAAGGGCCCCGGACCCCATACTCCCGGAGCACTCCCCACAAGGCGCCCCGGGGCACATGGTTGAAAGCCTTCTCCAGATCCACAAAGCACATGTGGACTGGTTGGGCAAACTCCCATGAACCCTCGAGCACCCGATGGAGAGTATAGAGCTGGTCCAGTGTTCCATGACCGGGACGAAAACCACACTGCTCCTCCTGAATCCGAGGTTCGACTATCGGTCGGATTCTCCTCTCCAGTACCCTGGAATAGACCTTACCGGGGAGGCTGAGGAGTGTGATTCCCCTGTGGTTGGAACACACCCTCCGGTCCCCCTTCTTATACAGAGGGGCCACCACCCCGGTCTGCCAGTCCAGAGGCACCGTCCCCGACCGCCACGCGATGTTGCAGAGACGTGTCAACCAAGACAGTCCCACAACATCCAGAGACTTAAGATACTCAGGACGGATCTCATCCACCCCCGGAGCCTTGCCACCAAGGAGCTTGCCGACAACCTCAGTGACTTCAGCCAGGGTGATGGACGAGTCCACCTCTAAGATCTCAGCCTCTGCTTCCTCCTCGGAAGACGTGACAGCGGGGTTGAGGAGGTCCTCAAAGTATTCCTTCCACCGTCCGACCACATCCCCAGTCGAGGTCAACAGCTCTCCACCCGCACCGTAAACGGTGGTGTGAAGCTGTTGGTGAAGCACTGCTTCCCCCTCCTGAGGCGTCGGACAGTTTGCCAGAATTTCTTTGAGGCCAACCGATAGTCCTCCTCCATGGCCTTCCCGAACTCCTCCCAATCTCGAGTTTTTGCCTCTGCGACAGCCCGGGCTGCAGTACGCTTGGCCTGCCGGTACCTGTCAGCTGCTTCAGGAGTCCCACAAGCCAACAAGGCCCGATAGGACTCCTTCTTCAGCCTGACGGCATCCCTTACTTCCGGTGTCCACCACCGGGTTCGGGGATTGCCGCCGCAACAGGCACCAGAGACCTTGCGACCACAGCTACGAGCCGCCGCATCAACAATGGAGGTGGAGAACAACACACAACCCCGGGATCTGGGAGAAGTTCTCCCGGAGGTGTGAGTTGAAGACCCTGCTGACAGAGGGCTCTGCCAGCCGTTCCCAGCAGACCCTCACGATACGCTTGGGCCTGCCGAGTCTGTCCGGCTTCCTCCCCCGCCAGCGGATCCAACTCACCACCAGGTGGTGATCGGTTGACAGCTCCGCCCCTCTCTTCACCCGAGTGTCCAAGACACGCGGCCGAAGGTCAGATGAAACGACAACAAAGTCGATCATCTACCTCCGGCCTAGGGTGTCCTGGTGCCACGTGCACTGGTGGACACCCTTGTGCTTGAACATGTGGGAGTAGGATCTCTCCTTCACTGTGGTTCTCCCCGAGGTTTCTACTTTTTCCCATGGGGTTTTTTGTAGTTTTCCTCGCCGCGAAGGAGGGTCAAAGGACAGGGGCATTCTGGGACAGTTATCTGAACTGCTTTTACCTGTGGCCCATCGAGACAACTGTTGTTGTGATTTTGGGCATTATAAAAATAAATTGATTTGATTTGATTTGATTTGAACATGGTGTTCGTCATGGACAAGCTGTGACTAGCACAGAAGTCCAATAACTGAACACCACTCGGGTTCAGATCAGGGGGGCCGTTCCTCCCGATTACCCCTCTCCAGGTGTCACTGTCATTGCCCACGTGGGCGTTGAAGTCCCCCAGTAGAACAACGGAGTCTCCGGGCGGTGCACTGTCCAGTACCCCTCCCAGGGACTCCAAGAAGGCCGGGTACTCTGCACCGTTGTTCGGCCCGTAAGCCAACACAACGGTACACATGGCGGGTGATCTGTGGTGCTATGAGCAAGCCCACACCAGCCCGACGCCTCTCCCCGCGGGCAACGCCAGAGAAATGGAGCGTCCAGCCCCTCTCGAGGAGACGGGTTCCAGAGCCCAGGCTGTGCGTGGAGGTGAGGCCGACTATATCTAGTCTGTAACGCTCAACCTCCCGCACGAGCTCAGCCCCCCCCCCAAGTTGAAATACACATTTAACTAAAATGCAGTTAAGATAAATATATTCAAATTTCTACTAAAATCTTTACAAATTTTACCCCAGTTTAGCTATATTTTAGGTTTAAAATTTTACTTCCTGGTTTTAAAGTATGACATCACACTAGGAAATTACCATAGCAACCACACTGTACAGCTAATGTAAAGTAAAGCTAATGTCACAGATTTTGTTTATTTGACAAAGAAAAACACACGTGAACACCTTTATTTTGTTGAATCAAACTTTAAAGGTTTAAAGGTTTTGTCTCCCCAGCGTGATGTCATCAGTTTGTTTACTTCCTGTAATTGTCAACAGATTTTTCAACTTTTCTCCACAAATAGCGACTTGATTGGTATTGAATACTTGAATACACTGAATAAAGTCAAAATTAGAAAATCATAAAAACCTGTCATACGCACTTTAACTCATAACTACACTTTTGTTTTTGTCTGCAGTGGGACTTAGTTTCGGGTTGTTGGGCATTTTCTTCTTGCTTTCAGTATCCTGCACTTTCATTTTCACAAGGTAAGTGAGAACGGCTTCTCATTCTAAAAAACAAGCAGTATTTATTTTGTGTCATTTAGTGGTGGGAGGTATCTGTTGTTTGGGAGGAGTGCAAAATTACAACGGCAAATATATAATTTACAATAAAACGAAGCAAAAAGGCTGCATGAATTTGAAACATGCAAGCATAAGTCACAAGTCATCATGACACAAACGACAACCTTGCAAGTGTACAAGTCAAAATAAAAGTTCAGCTGGCTATTTATTTCTTAAATGGCTTTGCTAGTGTGGTTTCTGAAGATGCTGTTACAGGAGAATTGTTGTTGTGGATTTCTAAAACAAGTTAAACAATAAAAATGCAGAGAGAATGAGTCTGATCAATGAGTTGATTTATTCACTGGTACCAAAGTGAATAGTTGCCTGTCCCTGACATAGTGATCTCTCCCTGGTCGACGGAGGTCCATAACAATCAGAACACATGCTTTTTATACACAAGACATAGGTGGAGACATAGTTATCACATCATGAGGAGACGGCATGAAACATCAGTGTGAAACAAGAGCAAAGACATATGTGACTATCAATGTTTATGAAAAACAACAGCTATCAGTGGTGTTTCCAGTTAAGGCCAGATTTCAGAGTAAAAGGACGTCATCAAAGGATTAGATGCCCATTCTCTATCTTTGTGACTGGGACTGGGAGCGAACAAAAGAGGTGCTAAAGAGATGTTAAAGTTAAAGTTAACCTCAGCAAGTCAGAATGAGAATACAGAACCTATAACTGCGATTACAGTGTGTCAATCAGAAGAAGACTCATGGACGCTAACTTCTGCATATTAAAGGGAGTTTATTACAGAGAGCAGCATCACATACAAACAGCCTGGGAGTCCCATTGGGGCCAAATCTGGGAGCTCCCCGATTCAGAATCAGAATCAGAATTACTTTTATTTATCCCCAAGGGGAAATTCTTTTTGTTACATGTGCAACCGACCAATAGTGACAGTAAAGTATTATAAACAAAATAATATATATATAAAATAAGAATAAAATACAATAGCTCTATAATGATCAACCCCATTTAACTTAACTTATAAAGTGTCTTTATTAATCAACTAAACCCACGATATGAACAATTTACAATAAGCTTAACTATACTATCCTATTCTAGTGTAACATGGCTTTATCTATGGTAGAACTGCTGCTCCTTCAAAAGAGACAAACTTTTTCCTTTTCAGATAAGGAAAATCACTCCCAAATGTTTCTTTATTGCCCCTCATAACAATTCCCAACATGTAGACTCTTAGTTTATGGTCAAACAACCTAATTCTGACCTTTGATTACCCCTGTCCCCTTTTGGCCCCATAGCCTAGAGCAGTGTTTCCCAACCAGGGGTACATGAGGAATTACCAGGGGGTACTTAGAATAGTTTCAGGTATTAAAAGCATATGAAATGTACTTTTATATGAAACAAAAAATGTAATTAGTTGTAAATTTTGTAAATCTTTTTTGAGTATCTTGGACCATAAACACAATATAAACAAAAAATATAAAAGTTATAATTGACTGTAGTTGACCCATTTTTTGGCCAAAACTCAAGTTAAGGGGTACTTTGAATGTGAGACAAAGCTTAGGGGGTACTCGAGACAAAAAAGGTTGGGAACCACTGGCCTAGAGGCGACTGAATAAACACTTACCTCCACAATTATCTCTCACAGCAGATACTTCACTTGCTCATGAGTACTTCCTGTCCATTTCTATCTCTACGGGGCTTTTGCAGAGTCTCACTAAAATAGTAATTGGTTTAAAGTCAGGCTGTGTACAGTCTGCTGCAGGTGGATGTCACTGACAACATGTTAAAAACTTAAAGTGCTTATGAAAGGTTTGACTACACGTTTGACTAAAAGGCAGTTAAGATAAATATATTTCAAATTCTGCTCACATCTTTACAAATTTTACCCCAGTTTACTTTTTTTAGGTTTTTAATTTTACTTCCTGGTTGTAAATGATGACATCACACTGGGAATTAGCAACAAACCATCCTGTACAGAGCACCAAAGCTCAGAAAAAATCATGTGAACACCTTTATTTTGTTAAATTAAATCAATGTTTAAAGGGTTTCTTTTGTGTAAATCATGCATAACCTTTGACCCCCTGGCGTGATGTCATCAATTTGTTCACTTCCTGTATTTTTCAACATATTTTTCAACTTTTCTCCACTAACAGCGACCTGATTGGCGTAAAACTACAATTTATATTTACAAGAGGTATTAATACACTGAATAAAATCAAAATTAAAAAACCTGTCATGCGCACTTTAACACATGAGATGAACACTTCCCCAGCAACACTTTTGTATTGAGAGATTGAGTTTGTGGGTCAATGCTAATGCTAATGCTACTACTATTTCTGAGGTGTAATGAAGGAAAAAATAAAACAAATTAAATAAAAAAGTTAAGTAAGTAATCTATGTATAAAACCATCAGATAGTCTTTAGATTTTAATGGTTAGTTCATATTTTACGTTTTAATAAAAGCTAGCATTAGCTGTGAGAAACGGTTAGCTTAGCCAACTACTGCATAGAGCGCATAAGAAGTGGGAGGAAGTATAATTATTTTAATTCCACCCCCTCTCCTTGTTATAACTTTTTTTGTTTTGTTTACTGTTACGTATTAATAATGTGTTCAATTAATTAACAGAAAACAAATCTAACTCAACACTTTTCATTCTTTTCATAGCTCTTAAATATATTTTTTTCTTCTTAAGTCATTCTATAATTTGACACCAAAAATGTGGGTAAAATGTAATTGTTGACATTGTGCTTAAGATTATAGATATTGTGCTGCTGATTGAAATTTATTTGTATATTAATTTATATTTATTTTTTTGGTTAATAATTCAGCTTTATTCTGAAATAAGAAAAGAAAAAACCAAAACGTACAGTGTCATCTTCCAAATTGACATCGTTGCGCTTTTCATGTTTAACATAATCCACTGAACAATAACCAAGACATTTACTGGCACATTTTAGCACATTTTTGATGGATTACTGTAAGATAGAACAAAATGGTAAGCAGATGTGTGTCATTGTTTCCCACTGGTGTCAGGGCAAATGTTCCCTAAGATGTTGCAAAAACAGAAGAAACAGAAAGTTGGCCAGGTTTGAAGGTTTAAAAAATGGGTTTGTTTTCATGTAAATTGTAATTGACAAAATGTTTTACTGTTGTTTAGAATAAAAAACAAGGTCTTTCCTCCTGTGCCGATCCCAGTGATCCCCGGGTTCATCCAAGCTGAGGTCCAGGTAACACTATTTTATCACTATTTTACCTAGTTAATTCTTCTTAACTCAAGGTTTCCCAAATACTGGACTCTTTTGCATTAGTATTTGACAGTTAAGGCACCACAGGCGAAACCCTTTTTTGTTTTTCTCAGTTTGCTTTTTCAACATAGATGCTTTTATGTGTAAACAGCAAACTTGTCCAATCTGCTCCTGAAGATGTTTTATTATTTCATTTAATCCACTTCATCCATAGATTTCTCTGGGACATTGTAACTTCAAAGGCTGTTTTCTTCTTTTCCCAGCCTTAAAATATCACTTACACACACCAAACTGTACAATCTTGTATTTAACAAGATTTTGATGGAATTAGGCAATTAGGCTTTTTTCTAGTTGGGTCTACTTTACTTGAAATTGAAATAAGAAATCCAAAATCCCCTCTGTAAACCTGGTTCTGTCCATTAAACAGATTTAAATGTCCCAAATATGTGCAATATTGGCAGTTTGTAACTCAGAACTAAACCTGGATTGGACCAAGACTAAAACAAGACAAACAGCACTAAACCAAGTCTACATCAGGACTAAACTCGGCTCCAAAAAGTGCAGGAGCAAACCAGGAATGCACCTTTGGTTTCAAATATAAACCACAACTGGGGCGTTATTCACAAACAACCCATAATTATAAAAAATGCTTTAGAAGGTTTAGAAGATGAAGATGAGCAATAACATTAAACAGTAAGAACAGTATAGGCTGAGAAAAGAGAGGAAAGTCCCTGCAGCGCGTGACAGAGACGTGGGACGACCTCTGACCTCTAAGTGAGCTGCATGAAAAGTTGAACATAAACTCCAAGACAAGATTTTAGAGTTACGATTATTGTTCTTATATATAATCACAACTTTATGACTATTCACATGGACACCAATGAACAAAATGTAAAAGAATTATATAAATATGTGGAATTGTAAGATAGATTTTTCCTGAAATGTCTGACTTAAATAAACTTTAATTCAAACTGAAGCTGTTACTGATGCTTTGGAATATAAACAAACGGCTTTGTAGTTTTGACTTCTGAAGAAGAAAATCAGATTTCAAATACCGCTTAAATTTTGTTGGTTGAAATAAGGAAGAATAAAGCTGCTGTTTGATTAAAATGCTTTAAAGCTTTAAAGGGGCTTTACCTATTTTTTTATGTTTTGAAATGTGAAAAACAGAACTAGTTCATGTACCCAGTTTTAGACACTGTGTTTCCCCAGTAAAGACATACTGTAAAAGCATCTCTCAGCATTTTCTCTGAATCTATTTATAGAGCATTTTATTCTACGAGAACCAGGAAGTGTGGCGTTAGCATGCTAATGTTTGCTAGCTTTACTCGGGACTCGTCTCGGGGCGCTGAAAAGTGCTTATAAACTAATGGAGGTGAATATTGAGGATGCTGGAAGTGCATTAGGAAAGTGAGTGATACTGTACATGTGATTGATGTAAAGAGTTTCAAATCAAATCAAATCAAATCAAATCAAACTTTATTTATAAAGCACTTTTCATACATAGCATGTAGCACAAAGTGCTTTACAGTGTATATTAAAAACATTCCCACACATGACCATTTCCCACCCAACCGCCTCCCACCAGCCAAGCAACCCACCCACAGTCACATACACACCTGAACACACACACACACACACACACACACACACACACACACACACACACACACACACACACACACACATACAGATACACACCCATCTATGTGCATACACACGTATTTACACACACATACCCTAAGATACAATAGGCTGAGTGCGGATACACCAGTTGAGGAAGCACCATCAGAGGAGCCGTCTGCACCAGGAGCAGAGAGTCCGTAGCCACAGGACACAGACTCAGGGCCCCGAGGAGAGATGGGGCAAGCATCAAACCTCCACCAGGGGCCCATGAGCCAGGGCCCAGCAACCACAGACGACCGCCGCTCCCAGTACAGAGGGCCCCTCAGAGGAAACACTGGAGTCTAAAATAAATAAAAGAATAAATAAATAAATATGGGTAATTAATAAATAAATAGAACTAGAGTAAAACTTAAATAAATACATATAAAATAAGTAAACACAATAAATAAATGTAACAAATACACAAATTAAATATTAGTCAAAAGCTAAACTAAAAAGGTGGGTCTTGAGCCTACTCTTAAAAACCTGAACGTTCTCTGCGGCCCTGAGGTTCTCCGGCAGGCCGTTCCACAGACGAGGGCCGTAGTGCTGGAAAGACGCCTCGCCGTGAGTGTGTGTCCTGACTTTGGGAATGACTAGGAGCCGGCTGCCGGAGGAGCGCAGGGGCCGCGAGGGTTCATATGGTAAAAGCAGTTCTGAAAGATAAGAAGGCCCAAGACCATTAAGACATTTATAAACCAGTAAAAGAACCTTAAAATCGATCCTGAAACACACGGGGAGCCAATGCAGTGATTTTAAAACCGGTGTAATGTGGTCCCGCCCCCTGGTCTTAGTCAGGACACGTGCTGCTGAGTTTTGTAATAATTGCAAACCTGAAATACTCTTTTTGGGAAGACCAGAGAGCAGGGCATTACAGTAGTCTATACGACTGGAGATAAAAGCATGCATCAGGGTCTCCGTGTTGGCCCGAGAGAGAATGGGGTGGACTCTGGCTATGTTCTTTAAGTGATAAAAACCTATTTTTGTGATGTTCTTGATGTGTGGAATAAAAGTGAGCTCAGAGTCAAAGATAACGCCCAGGTTTTTTACTTGTGCTGATGGATTAAAAGACTGTGCTTGCAGTTTGGATAAAAGTTTCTCTCTCTGGGCCTCAGGACCGATGACTAAAACCTCAGTTTTGTCCTGGTTAAGCTGGAGAAAGTTTTCTGCCATCCAGGATTTGATGTCTAAAATGCAGTTAAAAAGAGCATCCATTGGCCTGGTGTCATCAGGAGACATGGAGATGTAAAGCTGCGTATCATCAGCATAACTGTGGAAGTTGACTCCATGTCTCCTGATGACACCACCAAGAGGGAGCATGTATAGGTTAAAAAGTACAGGACCTAAAATCGAACCCTGGGGCACACCACATGGGATTTTATGGACCTTGGAGGAGCAGGTATCTAAACTTACCATGAATGTTCTGTCTGTGAGATAGGAAGTAAACCATTTGTGCACAGTACCAGAGAGGCCCACCATTTCAAATAAACTTGTTCTGTTTTTCAAATTTCAAAACAGTAAAAATCAGGTACAACGCCTTTAAATAAATAAAAAAAAATAGGTCCAGGTGAAATGCATATAAAAGGTGCCTTGGAAATGTTTCTTTGTGTATGTATGTGTATTTTTTCCTGCAAACCATTTTCTGTCTTTGCTGCAAAACTTATTGCCGCATTGAGGCCACAAACAAACAAAAACTAAAATTAAAAATAATATTAATAAGACTTTTATATGGATTTCACCAGCATTTTTTACTTACAAGCCCCTAAAGCAAATGTTTAGTCAAATTAGCTTATGTTTTCAATGAGGAATCCAATCAGATCAAGTCAATCAGACCCTGCTCCAGACACCAGCTGAACTCCTCCTTATATTAAACTAAGAAAATCTATAAGCAGAGATGAAAACCTGATTTCTTTCTGAGCAAAGCTTGTTCACACTTTACATTCACACATTTCAGTGAAACGACATTCTCAGCTTCACAAAGAGTCCCGCCATTAGTTTGTGCTGCACAGAGTTCAAGAACAGTTTTAATTTGATTTGGGGCTCATTTTAGTCAGACGTTTTGGGAAAAATAGGCCCTCGGTGTAAAGGGTTATGGCTTTTCTTTATGCTTCACATGCCCAGGAGCCTGATAGTTCCCTTTTAACAATAAACGAGAAAAAACCCAACCCTCAGGTGGACCCTCCACATCTTGACGCTTTACAACTTTTTACTGTGAATAAAATATGACAGAATAATAGGAGTACAAGAGCTCAAACACGCCGACTTCAGATTTAATTCCACGAGCAGCAGAGACTCAAAGTCTCAAGGCAGGTTCTTATGAGATTCTTATTATGACTTAGTTTAGTGGGAGGGCACCTGTGGTAAATATTCATCATAGTTTGTGATGCATTTTTGCTAAATAAAATGACAGAAAGCAGTGCTGAGTTCTAAAACGCAATCCCACTGTGATGTCATCAAAAAGTGCCATTATAAACAAATACAATTTACAGACTATTTAATTTTTTTTTGTGACAGTTTAAACATTCAACTAAATCATTCAACTAAATAAAGGTGCTATCAGGTATTATTATTTGTGATAACATAACTAGTTTATAATTTATACAGTTTTTGGCCCTTGCTGGTTGCTAGGTAACAGTTGTGGAATTACCTCTATCTATGTCATATCTGACTCTCAGGTCCAACCAGGAAGTAACATTATAAATGTTACCAAAACTGTCAAACTGGGGACAAACAGGCAAAATGTTTGTTTTCTAAAACCAGGACTAACCCAGGTCTAAACCCGGTTTAAATTAGCACTAAACTAGGACTAAACTGGGGCTAAACCAGGACTAAACCCGGTCTAAATTGGTATTACAGGTCTAATCCAGGACTAAACCCGGTCTAAATTAGTATTACAGGTCTAGTCCAGGACTAAACCAAATTCAAAACCAGGACTAAACCAGATAAAAACTGGTTGCTAGGTAACAGTTGTGGAATTACCTCTATCTATGTCATATCTGACTCTCAGGTCCAACCAGGAAGTAACGTTATAAACGTTACAAAAACTGTCAAACTGGGGACAAACAGGCAAAATGTTTAGTAAAATCTTAAACACAACTCACTACATTTTAGTCAAACGTGTCATACAGACTTTAACAAACCTCTGATTGTCCCAGGACCTGTTGGAGAGGAAGGAGGAGGTGCACAAAGTGACCCTGGTCCAGCTTCACCCGGAGTGCTGTCCCGCAGAGGACCAAGAGGCCAAGGGCAGGACTCCGGACAGGGCTCGGGACGCGGGCTCTTCACACCTGGAGGAGGAGGAGGAGGACAGGAGTTCACAAACAGGAAGTGAGGACAATGAACAAACAGCAAAAGAACCCACAGAAGAAGAGCTGACCGATCCAGAGCAGGTCCAAAATGAGATCGCTCTGCTCATTTACAGAAACGGACTCGTGTTTGATGTGAACGCTGACTCCAGTTAATCAAAGACTGCTGTCTGTGTGACATTTTAGATTCATGTGTTGTTATTTGGTAAAGATACTAGGTTCACTGTGTAACTTTTCTACTTGTCTCCATGGAGATATTATTGTGTTGCTTGGATTGTGCTGCAGGGAGGGATTCACACACTTTTGAGCTTGTCCCACAAAACATGCAAGTATTGACCCTTTGCATGTGACGTCATGGAACGCCCACTTTGCCATGACGGACGGCGGAAGCGCTGTTTGTGCGAGGTAAAATGATCGAAATTTGCCCTAAACCTAACTATTAGTAAGCTAACATTGATCAATTTTACACGTAAAATGGTGATATCCTGTTGTGCGGTTGGCTGCACTAACAGGCAAAGCCGTAAGCCCAATGTAGCCTTTTATCGTTTACCTGTTTATGAAGACAGAAGACGGCGATGGGTAGCAGCAATAAATCCAAAGAACTGAAAGCCCTCCAAGTACTCACCGATTTGCAGTGAGCATTTTTTACAAGTTAAGTCAATGCCAATGTTACAAGTGTATGACATTTTACACGAAAACATATCTGAATATGTGAAACAGTCAAAGTTATGCGGGGCACGGCGTTAGTTATCCAGCCAAGAAATTAACTTGTATGTATGCATGTATGTATATAGACTCAAGCCTGCAAAATGGATAATACATATTACATCCACAGAATTATTATTTGTGAATAAAATATATTGATTATGATGATATTGACACAGAGAGACAGAGACATTGACAGACAACCATTCACTCTCACATTCATTCACTAGGGGCAATTTAGAGTTGTCAATTAACCTACACAGTCATGTCTTTGGACGGTGGGAGAACCCGGAGAGAACCCACGGTTGGCCACTGTCCAGGGTGTACCCCGCCTAAGGCCAAAAGTCACTGGGATAGGCTCCAGTCACCCGCGACCCCTAACGGGAACAAGGGTAGAAAATGAATGATATTGACGTTTTGATTAAATCGGTGAGCATGGCAGGAGGAAACAGGTAAGGGTCCGTTTCTAAGCTAGCGATCTTCACTTTCTCAAAATACCGCGCTTTGTGAGCGCGTAAAAGATGTCCTGCTTCCACTGACAACTGAACTGAACATGAGTTAGAAGTAGCCATCGCTTAAGTGACAAAAATAATTGCAATCACTGTGAGTTTGTTACTTTTGCGCTCCCCGTAATTCTGCGCTCGCATACTCTTGCCGTCCATTATGGTGCACCCACGTGATCGTGTGACGTAGGTGCAAAGGGTCAATAGGTTTAATTTTGTGCTTTTGAATAGTTTACAGTGTGATTAGACATAATTTAACTCAGATATATGAGTTTCAAAATTTAAAAAACAGATAAATACTGTGGCAAATTAGATGGATAAATCATCTCACGACCCCCAGTTTGGGACCCTCTGTTCTAAGGTGATGATCTGTTTGGTATTTATTTTACTTATGGTCCCTGACAAATAAAGAATAAACTAAACAAGACTCTAAACTAAACCTCTCCACTAGACTGACCTGTGAGCTGGCCAGGCCATGTCATTTTACAGATATTATATGTTTACATTGTACATAGTTGACCTTTAAGGCTTTGAATGAAAGAGAAAATGTGAAATTTAAAGTAATAAAGTCCTTCTGCTTAAGGACAGCAACAGTTCTTCATCGCTCAATACCAAAAAATATCAATTATCTTCTTCTTCTTCATGTTGGAGATTTATGGCGGTTGGCAAACTTTAAAAAGGACATTACCGCCCCCTGCTGTACCAAATATACAAGTCATTAGTGCTCATATTAATGAGTGGTACATCTGGTACATTATATCCCCACATAAGTGTGTTCAATCAATCATCAATTAATCATATTACTGTTTTGTTTTAGATTTCTTAAATTTAGCCTCTTTGTGTATTGTATAATCTTTTTAGTCTCAAATCTGACTCCATACCTAATAGACCCAAGCTCCATACTCACAGACAGGTCCTTCAGTGCCTCATAATAAAGTCTAGATTAGGGCAATTCAATTTTTCAAGATTTTTCAGATGGTTTATTCCTCGGGACCAGAAATATGTTCAACACTTTTAAAATACAAAAAACAGGTAAATCGGTCTAAACCAGGACTAAACCAGGGCTAAATCAGTACTAAAACAACCAGATCTAAATGAGCATTTATTAGTACTAAATCAGGCCTACACCAGGTCTAATCTAGGACTAAACCAGGTCTAAACCAGGACTAACCCAGATCTAAACCCCGTTTAAATTATGTAAGAGAATTTCTTATTAAGGGTTTGTCAAAATGACACATAAGAATGTGCTTACGTGTGACAAGCTGACTACCAGAATAGGCAACTAGATGCTTAGTGCAAGCGATGTTGTTTACAACCTTATATAGTGTTGTCTTTTTGACCTGTTTCCTATTTCTGTGATCAGCTGTTGTTTCCTGCCCTGCGAGGTCATGGGAGCAACAGGGGAATGCTGACCTATGCTTGTTTAAACTGAATAAAAGGCAGGGGAAGGGAGTTGGCAAGTTGGAAGAGGTTGCTGTTGGGACGAGCAGACGGAGGCGCCACTGCAGAGAGTTGAACCGAGTGCCACTTCTGCTGGTGGGACGAGCCGATGAGAAGTGCCACTCTCTCTCTCCCCGTGCATCGTGCACGTAAAAAGCCTAAGGGCCAATATCTGATTACCTGTTTAATTCTCAATCAGTAGAAGGTTGTTCTCTCAGACTGTCTAGGTTCAATTGTCTTTGTGATAATTCCCTGACAAATTAGCACTAAACCAGGCCTATACCAGGTTTAATCCAGGACTAAACCAGGTCTAAACCCGGTCTAATCTAGGACTACACCAGGTCTAAACCAGGACTAACCCAGGTCTAAACTCGGTTTAAATTAGCACTAAACCAGGCCTATACCCGGTCTAATCTAGGACTACACCAGGTCTAAACCAGGACTAACCCAGGTCTAAACCCGGTTTAAATTAGCACTAAACCAGGCCTATACCAGGTCTAATCCAGGACTAAACCAGGTCTAAACCAGGACTAAACCAGGTCTAAACCCGGTTTAAATTAGCACTAAACCAGGCCTACACCAGGTCTAATCTAGTTCTAAACCAGGTCTAAACCAGGACTAACCCAGGTCTAAACCCGGTTTAAATTAGCACTAAACCAGGCCTATACCAGGTCTAATCCAGGACTAAACCAGGTCTAAACCAGGACTAAACCAGGTCTAAACCAGGACTAACCCAGGTCTAAACCCGGTTTAAATTAGCACTAAACCAGGCCTATACCAGGTCTAAACCAGGACTAAACTGGGTCTAAACCAGGACTAAACCCGGTCTAAACTCGGTTTAAATTAGCACTAAACCAGACCTATACCAGGTCTAATCTAGGACTAAACCGGGTCTAAACCAGGACTAACCCAGGTCTAAACCCGGTTTAGCCCTAAACCAGACCTATACCAGGTCTAATCTAGGACTAAACCAGGTCTAAACCAGGACTAACCCAGGTCTAAACCCGGTTTAAATTAGCACTAAACCAGGCCTATACCAGGTCTAATCCAGGACTAAACCAGGTCTAAACCAGGACTAAACCAGGTCTAAACCCGGTTTAAATGAGCACTAAACTGGGTCTAAACCAGGACTAAACTGGGTCTAAACCAGGACTAAACCCGGTCTAAATTGGTATTACAGGTCTAATCCAGGACTAAACCAGGTCTAAACCCAGTCTAAATTAGTATTAAACCAGGTCTAATCCAGGACTAAACCAAGTCTAAACCAGGACTAAACCAGATAAAAATATTTTCTGTATGTTTGGATAATGGGTTGAGGGCCCGATCACGTCCCTTGGTTGGCCTGATTTGGCCCCCGGGCCTTCAGCTGAATAGCCCTGGTGCAGCTCCACGGTTCCTCAGAGTGTGCGCAGATGTGGCTCCACCTTGCGGTCAGACCGTGTAAACGCAGCTGCACGTCACACAAACAGCTCAGTCTGACAGCACGTCATCACTCCTGCTGCTGCTGCTGTGTTTACCTTCGACTACTGCTTCTGCTGGGCCTGAATTAAGACACATTTAACTTTTTTTTACCACCATGACAGGGCCGGCTCGGCTCTTAACCTGTTTGTGAAGTCTAAAAATGCCACATGCACGTAACCCGGAGCTAGAACATGGCGGAGTCGGATGGTGGCGGGGATTTTGCTGCGATACTTTCCCAGAACAGGTGAGTGATCCCGGGGTTTAGCTGCAGAGGATCGCCGCTCTTCTTCTTCTTCTTCTGCACGTTTTAGCATCTGTTAGCTTCTGTTAGCATCTTTAGCATTAGCCTGTGTGTGCATTCGTCTCCACGGGCTCATTATTACCATGTCAAGCCTCTTTAAGGACAGTGCATGGCGGGTTAGAGGAGACAAGAAACGCCGTGGGGTTGTCTGGGCCTCGGGGCATGTTTTAGCTGCACCTGGCCCCTCTTTTGGTTTCCTGCACAGCCCTTTAGGCCCCTGTCTCTGTCCCACTCGTTTGATGAATGTCCCTCACCTTTCACTGCTGCCTCAAGCTTGAAAAACTGTCAGATTAACACAGAAAAGAGGATAAAATAATAAATAAACATAAACATAAACATAGAAAAGAGGATAAAATAATAAATAAGCATAAACATAGAAAAGAGGATAAAATAATAAATAAACATAGAAAAGAGGATAAAATAATAAATATCCCTCTTGCAAAAGCAAAATTGGGGGTCATGTCTTTCTGGGTTGGAATATGATGATGATGATGATGATTTTTTTAAAGTTATTTTAATTTTAGTTAATGTGTTTAGTGAAAAATGCAAAATACACAATAAATAATGTACCATATATTTTTATTAGGGCTGCACGATATGGGAAATGTGTGCGATATTGGTGTCATGTGTTGTGATAACGATATTGACACAATATTTTTTTTCCTAATTCGCATATAATTTTCTTTTCCAGGTATAAAAGATAAAGTAAATATAGAAATATAAATTTAAATATAGGAGCTTAGGTACAAATACACACACATTGGAGACCTTTGGAGTGTTTAAACCTTGAGTTGCTTTGTCCAAACCATAAAAATATATTACATTTTAAACATTTCAGACATTTTATTCACCTTCATTTATGTTTGTATGAAATAGTGGAAAAAAGTTATGAGGATTTTGAAGCAAGAGCTTAAACAAAAAGCACTTATCTGTATCTGCATCTGTACTTGTGAACATTTGAGTCTGATTGGTCAAAAGTAAAAACAAGCTCAGGCGCACAAGAAATTTAAGATTAATGCATTAGAAATTCTCGTGCATCTTTGTAATATGCATATTGTGGTAATAAGAAGTGCTGTAACGATATTTTTTCGATATATTGTGGAGCCTTATTTTTTATTAAGTCCCTTTATCTAATATCTTATTCAAAACTATTTTATTGTATCTATAGTTACTCATCCCTTTAATTACATATTTCTTTAACCTTCTGTTTTTGTGATTTTATGTTTACAATTGGTTTCTAGTCATTTTAATTTGTTTTATTTTACAGTCTGTTGTTTGATTAAAGGTATAGCAGACTATTTTCAAAATACAATTAGTCCTACAATTATTTTAATAGTCAGCTAGTCACGATTATTCAGTTTCTGACTAATCGTTGCAGTCCAAGCTTTTAGTTCCTCACACACAATTTGGTAAAAACAAAAACATCTGCAAAAGGTTAAAGGTGTTCTATGTATTCTGGAATTTCCCCAGTGTGCGACAAATAAAGGTTATCTTTAAGTGAACTTTTCCTCCACCTGCTTGTCGCTTGTTGTTATTGTTTTGCCAGGGATTTTCCACAGTGTAATATATCCTGCATTTATTCAATTACAGGCATTTGTTTGCAAAAAAATAAATAATAATAATAATAATAATGATTTTTTTTTTAAGAATCCTTGAAAACATCTTTGCTGTGATTGGGAGCTAATTTCAAACTCTGTACTTATTTTGATACCACGATAATTTTTTTTAAGACCATGGAATGTAATTTTCAACACAAAATAATGGCAGCTTCTTTAATATTACCATGTGGTCTTGAACAAGTTCTAATAGATCATTATGATTCTAAAACTATTCTAAAACGATTCTAAAAAGATCACGTGTATTTATTCTTCAAATGTTTTGAGGCTCATTTTTTTATCAGTTAGTTTCTGTGTATCGATACTTTAAAAGATGTGAATGGGAAGCGAGCGGGGGGGACTTTCCACTAGAAAGTTTACATAATGTGCCCTTAACCAAAATAGGAATCTTTCAGAACATTTGGTATTCATTTGGAAGATAAAATATAGCCACAGTAGAGCTGCAGCTACTGATTATTTCAGATGTTGATTGATTATTTTAGTTGGCAATCAAACGATTATTTCCTTTGTACATTGAGACACTTGACTATTTCTAAGTGGAGAGTATGACTAGTTTAGTACAGAATATTAGTATTATTGATGCAAAAATGATGTGACAATCTTTGAAATTAAAAAGTCTCTTTGTTAAATTCAGATAACAGGATTATCAAAATACAATTACGATTATTTTTTATACACTGCAAAAAGGGATTATCTAATTTAGTTAAATTTACTTGAATTAAGCAAATTAATCTTAAAAGTCCAATTTTAAGATTTTTTCACTTGACAGGACTACTTCAAATTGACATTATTTGATTTGTTTTAAGTAAACTTGATAAGTAAAATAATCTTATTCCACTGGCAGATAATTTCACTTAAATTAGGGTAAAAAGGTCTTATTTTGAGTTTATTTTTCTTATTTTTTGAAAGGCCTTTTTTGCAGTGTAGTGAATTAGACACAATTGGTCGATTTATCTCGCGGCCCCAATAGCCACTAAACTAATGTGCTTTGCAAAAAAAGATACCGCCCTGAAGTCACTTTTTTCAAGGTCGTTTCTGCAACACGGCTGCCACGAAAGCAAATGGCTTCCCTCGTTAGTGGAGAGCGCTAATGCAAAAACACTTTACACTGTACAACGCATCATCGTGCCATTAGATTACACGTCCATTAAAGCTTTTCCTGTCTCAGCTGTGTGCCATTAGTGCGCCGTTCATTCTCCATACATGAGTTATTGATAGTGAGTGCGGACGGTTTCAAACATGGTGTCGTGTTGCTTGCGTGTTGTAACCGTGTCTCTCTGTGTCGTTGCAGTATGGCTAACAAGAATCGCTCGCTGCGCTGCACCTTCTCAGCCCCCAGCCATAGCGCCTGTCTGCTCCAGGGCCTGTCTCTGTTGAGGGCTCGAGGACAACTCCTGGACGTCGAGTTGTCCATCAATGACGAGCGCTTCCATGTGCACAAAGCCGTACTGGCCTCCTGCAGCGATTACTTCAGGTTTGTCCTGACAGTGAAAGGTAGTACAGAGGATTTAGGGCAGGGGTGTCCAAACTTTTTTCATCGAGGGCCACATATTGAAATATAGACCAAGCGGAGGGCCACAAATCAATCGCGAAACGTTAAAAAAAGCTGCATTTATCTTATGTTTTAAGCTCCACCACATCTACATTCAGTGTCATTGCCTTAATATCAGGTCTGTTTTGCACCAAAATGTTAGTTATTTAGGTTGGAATTGTAGAAAATCTGAAATGTGCTGTAAATAGTACTTATCAGGACAGTGTGGGCCAGTTCACCAGGAAGACTAAGGGCCAAGAAAAATTGGTCTGAGGGCCGCATTTGGCCCCCGGGCCTGAGTTTGGACATGCCTGATTTAGGGGGTTCTCAAGCCAATTATTTAATGGAAAATATTCAGCATTTTGCATATTACATGTTATTAGCCTTTAAAGTGCGTATGACAGGTTTTCACGATTTTCTGAAATTGACTTTATTCAGTGTATTAACACCTGTTGTAAATATAAATTATAGTTTTATACCAATCAAGCAGCCGTTTGTGGAGAAAAGTAGAAAAATCTGTTCAAAATTACAGGAAGTAAACAAACTGATGACGTCACACCGGGGAGACAAAGGTTACGCAAAATTTACACAAAATAAATTACTTCTTTTGAACCTTTAAACATGAATTCAACAAAATAAAGGTGTTAACATGTATTTTTATTTGTAAAATAAACAAATCTGTGACATCTGAGGAGTTTTGGCCCCGTGTACAGGATGGTTGCTATGGTAATTTCCTACCGTGATGTCATCATTTACAACCAGGAAGTAGGACAAAAAACCTAAAAAATTGCTAAACCGCACTGAAATTTGTGAAGTTTTTTAACACAGTTTGAAACATATTTATCTTAACTGCATTTTTGTCAAATAGGTCGTCCAACCTGTCAGAGGCCCTTTAAACATGCTCTTGAGTGCCTTAAAGTTGCTATCTCATGTTAAAAAAAAAAGCTTCTTATTCATTCTATGACCTGTGTTATCAGTCACTATGAAATGACACTTACTTAGTGCATCCAGCCAGCAGATGGCGCCAGCGCAATATACAATCTAGTAAAGTTAGCGCTGAAAAGAAGTTATAAAGCAGATGTGTTGCAGCAGTTATCGTGTTTAGACGTCAGAAATGCTCAGAACGAGTTTAGAGGTGATTTAAAGGTCCCATATTCTGCTATTTCCCCCTTTACACAGTCTATTCTAAGGGCTTTGTTGATACATTTTTGCGTTGTGTAATATCCATAACATAACAGTTTCCAAAAAACACCCATTTCTTGGACTGGCCCCCCTACTTGCAAAAGCAAACGGCTCACTCTGAGATCTGACCCCCCCGAACAGAGAGCAGGCTGCCTCCCCCGCCCAACTTGCGCGCCTCCCCCGCCCAACTCGTGCCGAAGCCTAGGCAAGGCAAGGCAAGTTTATTTGTAGAGCACAATTCGTACACAGGGCAATTCAAAGTGCTTTACATAAACAGGAGCCTAGAGTGGAGATGGTGCATGCGCCGTGTGCTCCGGTAAACAGCGATACACAAATACTGAATAAACATTTTATTGTCCTGACGGTGCGTCGTGCTGAGTCCTACGTCCTGGATCTGACCTGGAGTTTGACGTGCTCCAGTACCTCGACAACGGACGTTGCCGTTTGGTAAATAACAAGCTAACTCTTCGATCTGTCGTATCCATCGTGTAATTACTGTGTAGCATTAGCATTAGCTGTTTTTATTCTGCGGCTGCGCGCTTCCTGGGGGCGTGGCTTAAACACCGCGTCATCCTGGTGAGGAGCCCCCGTCTGCTGCTCAGCCGAGGGGGACGGAAAAGACAGTTCTCTAGCGAAAGCATGAGGGAATCAATCAAAAAAACACTTTGGGCACAACATACGAGGCCCAAATAGCACTGTAGGAAGGTTAAAACCTCTGAAAAGTCGATTTTGCATATTATGGGACCTTTAAGGACTGAAAACAGCAGAATTTTTTCGGATAAGTGACGTAGATGATCCGAAAATACGTCTCAGATCGAAGGAGTTCGCAGGAAGCTTGTTTGACACTCGGAGGGAGAAGAACATTCCTCAAAACAGCGTGAATGCAGCTGCAGGTATGTTTCTGATGACGGAACATTGTTAGGACATGATTAAAAGCTCAAAAAAGTCACTGTAGCAGAATATGTGTCCTTTAATGATTGAATTTGAATGGGTTTATTGTTCATTTCAAACTAGGAATGTCACAAAATCGAATTACTGTGAGAAGAAACATCACCGATTAATGATTATTATATAACAAGCATTTATGGTTATTGAAATCATAACTAAACTCTCTTTCCTTCATTTCCATGATCTTATATACAGTATAAACATCCCCACCAGCTTTATGAAATATAACAACAAAACATTTTAAACCTTCATAATAAATCATTCTTTTATTGTTTTGTCCACCAGGCGGTCCAAGTGTGAGAGAGAGCACTGAGCAAAGTGTACTGAGACGCTCATTTTCAGTTACAAGCCAATCAAGGTTGAAATCAGAGCGTATTATACCCTCAATAACCTTCTTAAATAACGTGGGTTGGGCCTTTTCTTTTTTAGGATTTTGGTTTGGCCCCTGGGCTTTATTTGACAGAACAGAGTAGTGTGTAGAGCCAGATTGATCTCACGACGCTGCGGCTTTGTCCCGCACGGCAGGCATACGTGCTATCCACTCAATCACAATTGACACGGGTTAGTGCCTTTCTATTAATTTTCACTTTAATTTAATCTCACATGAGAAACTCGACCTGTCAGAGTAAGTGTTATAATGAATTAATGTTCACTCAGAGACCATTAGGGCTGGACATTTATTGTAAGTACCTTTTTAAATGCACTTGTGGGGACGTTTGCTGTTAATTATAATTATTCATCTGTAAAGAGCTGAATAATTAACACTTGAGATTAATTATAAATATTAACATACTGTATCTACACATATATCTTATTGAAATACTTTGCTCTAGTGTCATTATTTGGACCATTTCTGGATGAATTAAGGATTACTTCGACTCATTCTGACCATATTTGATTCAGTATTATTTATACATTTTAGGCTCACACACTGACTGTAACTTTTGATTTTCTTTCAGTGTTCCTTTAGAGCAGGTCTGGGCAAACTTTTTACTCAAGGGCTACGTTGGATTTTTACGCTACACCATGTACAGTTTGGATGTTGTGAACTACAGTATATTACATAGACTTAATGCCTAAAATACACAAAAACTCAGCATTATTTATTTATTTAGTGGGAGCAGTGATGTTTTTTATCCAATGTATCAAAGTTTGGCGTTATTCTAATGGTGGCTATTCTCAAAACTGATCTATTTTCAGATCATCTGCGTCATTTATCAGAGAATATTCCACGGTTTTTAGTCCTTAAATCATCACTAAACTCGTTCTGAGCATTTCTGCCTAAACACGATCACTGCTACTGCTAACCCCGCATGTGCTGAAAAGTGCTGAAAAACTATTGTATATTGAGCTGGCGCCATCTGCTGGCTGGATGCATTCAGGAAGTGTAATTTCATAGTGACTGATCACAGGTCATAGAATGAATAAGAAACTTTTTTGTTTGTTTTTAAACATGAGATGGCAAATTTAAGATGCTCAAGAGCAAGTTTAAAGGCTAACAGCAATATGAAAAATGCAGAATATGTTTCCTTTAAAATCTGATTCCTCTGAGCAGAGCTTGTTTCCACTTGTAATTAAATAAAATCAAAAGTAAATCAGACAGTCTCAGCTTCACAAAGAGTCCAGACAATAGTTTGTGTCCAAAGGTTTCAAGAGCAGCTTCAGTTTGATATGATGTTTGAGGAAAAAGTCTGATTCAGATAGGGTTAATGAGTAACTTTTTGTTTCCTGCATTCATTTCTCTTTGTTGATATTATTAAGGTTAATGATGACCTTGTTGTTAATTGCAGGGCGATGTTTACTGGCGGTATGAGGGAGTCAAACCAAGACACCATCGAGCTGAAGGGCCTCTCCGCTCGAGGGCTCAAACATATCATAGACTTTGCCTACAGCTCCGAGGTCACGTTAGACCTGGACTGTATTCAGGACGTGCTCGGAGCCGCGGTCTTTCTGCAGATGGTTCCTGTGGTGGAGCTGTGCGAGGAGTTCCTGAAGTCTGCCATGAGCGTGGAGACGTGTTTACACATCGGACAAATGGCCACCACCTTCAGCCTGTCTTCCCTAAAGGAGTCCGTCGACATTTTTACGTTCCGTCACTTCCTCCAGATTTCTGAGCAGGAGGACTTTCTGCACATTCCCATGGAGCGCCTGGTCTTCTTTCTCCAGAGCAACAAACTAAAGAACTGCAGTGAGATCGACCTGTTCCACGCAGCGATTCGATGGCTACAGTTTGATGAGTGCCGGCGCGCTCAGGCCAGTGATGTTCTTTGTCACGTGCGGTTTCCTCTGATGCGTTCGTCTGAGCTGGTGGACAGTGTGCAGAAGGTGGACATCATGGTGGAGGACGTACAGTGTCGACAGTTTCTCCTCGAGGCCTTCAACTACCAGATCCTTCCGTTCCGACAGCACGAGATGCAGTCGCCCCGCACTCTCATCCGCTCCGACGTGGTGTCTGTAATCACGTTTGGAGGAACGCCGTACACGGACCACGACCGCACGGTGAGCTCCAGAGTCTACCACCTGCCCGACATCACGGCGCGGCAGTTCAAAGAGCTGACGGAGATGGAGAGTGGATGCAGTCATGCCTGCGTGGCTGTGCTGGATAACTTTGTGTATGTGGTGGGCGGGCAGCATTTGCAGTATCGAAGCGGAGAGGGAGCTGTGGAAAGCTGCTTCAGATATGACCCACACCTGAACCAATGGCTGCGTATTCAGTCCCTGCAGGAGGCGCGGATCCAGTTTCAGCTGAATGTGCTGCACGGAAGGCTGTACGCCACTGGGGGGCGCAATCGCTCGGGGAGCCTGTCCACTGTGGAGTGTTACTGCCCAAAGAAGAATGAGTGGAGCTTTGCAGATCCCCTGAAGCGGAGGATTTGGGGCCACGCTGGGACCACATGTGCTGATAAACTCTACGTCTCTGGAGGTTATGGAGTGTCTCTTGAAGATAAGAAGGCTCTGCACTGCTACGACCCGGCCGCAGACCAGTGGGAGTTCAAAGCCCCCATGACTGAGCCGCGCGTGCTGCACTCAATGATAAGTTCCCGGGAGCGCGTGTACGCTCTGGGCGGGCGCATGGACCACGTGGACCGCTGCTTTGATGTGCTCGCTGTGGAGTATTACACTCCTGACAACGACCAGTGGACCACTCTGACTCCGATGAGAGTGGGCCAGTCTGAGGCCGGCTGCTGCCTCCTCGACCAGAAGATCTACATCATAGGAGGCTACAACTGGCACCTGAACAACGTCACGAGCATTGTGCAGGTCTTCAACACAGACTCCGAGGAGTGGGAGAGGGACCTGCACTTCCCAGAGTCCTTTGCAGGCATTGCTTGTACACCAATTATACTTCCACAAAACACACAGCGCTAAGCTGCTGGACCGCTCCACTGTGAACACGTGCTCTTTCTGCTGAACATCTGTCGTCACCAGACGCTGCTGCGGCTTCAAATGTGTTTCCTCTGAAACATGACACTGTTTAGGGCTCCAGAAAGTCTGAAAATAAGATACAGCTAGTTCAGCTCATGAAAACAACTGTGTGACCAAGAGTTTTTGTGTTGAATCATACAAGTTCAAATATCAGTTCACATGTTGATACCTCTAATAACAGAACAGTGACTTTTTTTGTCGCACTCTGCCCTGGGGCAGACGAACAAAGATGTGGCAGTTACTCGGTGCCTACGGCGTCTCCATCTCTTGACCGCACACTTTCTCTGAAGTGATTTTCCTTATGTTACACAAGCACAACATTAGCTGGACACAGCAGATTTAATTGTTTTTGACAGACAATATGCTAGAACATCAAACTACTCAAAAAGTGAATAACCATAAATATTATGAGCTGCTTTTCTTTTGCATCATTACAGACAAACATTAAGCAATGGTCATAAAGAACAATTTCCTAAATGGTTAAAATGCTTTTTTTTTTACTTATGGAAATGTCTTAAAGAAATGTTAATTATTTGGCTCTTCAGTATTCATAGTCAATATGAATTTTACTTTTTATTTTATGCAATCATTACACTACAGCTTTAATGTTGATTTTGCTTGATCAATCATTTATTAGACATTTTGATTGTTGTGTGTTTTTGTAAAATTTTGCTCCACACTTTGAACACTTTAAGACGCACAGCTCGGTAGTATTTGATTAAAGGTCTTATCACAGCTACAAACAGCGCACAGTGAATTGCACAAACAATATACTTCCATCTAAAGCCACTGCCCTGTGTTTTAAGCTACAACCGTCTCCTGTGGTTTTCTCATGGCAGCTGCATCAGTCTCGTCTTGTGTGTATCTAAAGTGTGTTGTTGGTCTTGATGTTGAGTCATGTCTTTTTCCCACAAGAATGTTACACAATTAGTTATTTTAAAGGTGCACTCTGTAACTTTTTGGTGGAGATTATAGACTTTGAGAGAAAAAGCAATCTCAGTTCCTGAAGCCTGGTTTAAACACATTTCCAACTGTATTTTTCTTTGGTTGTTTATTTAAAATGAGATTACCGGTAGAATAGACACTTCACTGGGCTTCACTGGACAAATACAGAAATGTTGACCCCACACAGTAGTTTTTAATTTTATTTACAGATATATTACACAGCAAAAATTATACTTTTTGTGAAGCTGAACTATTTTAATGCTAGAAAATAGTTTTTCCCCTCTAAAAAGTAAACTAATTTACATTCTTACACTCACACATGGGACCAAGGCAAAAGCTCGATTCTTGATACTGATTGTGATGCCACGACGACAATGAAACACTTTAATCTTTAGACAATAGAAATTGTCTTTACAAATTAATAGTACTTTCTGTTACGTTGTGATTTTATACAAGTCTTAATGTAGATCCAAACTAGGTCAAAGTTGTGATTTTTCTTTCTTTTCTTTTCTTTTTTTTCTTTTTTGAGTCTTCAAATGAGCATCAAGTTTTAATATTGTTTTAGTATCAGTATCTGGGTAGTAATATTTAAAAATGTTTATTTCTAACACAAAGGGGTTAATATATAAAAAATTAACAACAACCAATTATAACATACAAATAATATTGACAATATTTGTAATATTTTTAACAGCCCTATTTACTATTATATTATATAGTATTATTGTTTTACTGATGTCCAAAATCCTCCGAAACATTCTACAAACACATTTTTTAAAATCCAAATACTGTTCAGTTTTACCTAGTTTTTTTTGTTTTTTTTTATCTGAAATGATTCCAATGCTGTCTGAGGAGAGAGATACATTTAAAGTTTACTGTCTACGCAAAGGGACCCTCCTCCAGAAAAGTTACAGAGTGCACCTTTAAGACTGTGTGCTTATGACTGTATTGTTGCACTTTGAATCGCAGCTCAGACCTGCGCCTGTGGCTAATGTTATCGTGCGTGTGTGTAATGTGTGTACTGTGTGTACTGTGTGTAATGTGAGGTCCGCTGTTCTCTGTTAAACGTGTCGGACGGTCGGCTCAGTCTGCGTTCCTGTTTGCCTTAGTGTCTGTTCTGTCTGACCTGTAGCAGAAAAGCACATTAAGACTCAAGTTAAGTGCAATATTAAAACAAACGTCAACGAAGAATGTAGAACCACTGTATAACTCTATGTGCATCCTTTATTAATTAAAGATGTGAGTTTGAACATGATTCAAGTCTTTATCTTACTGCTTCTCAACCAAGTGTGTGTGTGTGTGTAAATCTTATGATGCCATTGGTATATTCCTGCAACATTTTGTAAAAAAAAGAAAATTAAAAGTAGTCTGCCTCTGACTCAACAGTAGAGCAGTCCACATTGATCGTCATAATCTAAGATGCAAGATTATAAGTCGACTAGTCAGATGAATATTTCTATTGCAAGTTGAGTCTTTTTAAATACATTAGCAACAAAGTTTGAAATATGGTGACCATTTCTGACCTATACTTTTTAAATTATTATTCTTTAATCCTATATTTAACCTAGTAGGTCCCATTGAGATACAGTCTCTCTTCATCCAACCAAGTTACATTAAATGTGCTCAGTTAAGTGCTGCTGCCAAATTTGTACATGAAGAAAGTATAACATCTCCTATACATGAAAAATACCAACTCAAAGTACTAGTTCATTATACTTTTCACAGTTTAAATTAGTAGTCAGTATTTTATACAAAACTTGATTAAGTTCAAAGCAACAGTAGGTAACTTTCTGGAGGTGCTTGTCACCGGCATGATTTCATAGATATTGAAAGTTAAAACCACACTCCTCATGTAGATAGTTCATGTAGATAGTTATTGTGGAATATTGCAGCTAAAGAAACAACATTTCCATTTGGGACAAGTAGAGTCAGACACAAGAGGCTCACACTCAGTGAGTGCAGTGCAATAAAAACAACCAAACTCATTTGAGACATTTGATAGCTAAAAAGTTACATGTTGGGGCTTCAGAGATTTAAATTTGTTTTAAATCAAATCTGCTCAGTCACACTAATGAGAGTATTTGTAGTTAGTTACTTCTCACCTGACAAATACTTTTTTCTTTTTTCAAACAACTTGAACAACAGTAACAGTGATCTGTGAGAGCGCACCGTGAACTAAAATAAGATCACGTTCATTTATAGATCTATGAAAGGAGCGCGCGCTACTCCAGAGCGCCGCGGCTCGTGCGTGCGTGTTGACGACACAGAGGCCTGTTTGTGCGTAACGTGACATTCCATTGAGAAGAAGAGGGAAAGATGGCGTCCTCTAACAATCCTCGCAAATTTAGCGAAAAAATCGCTTTGCATAACCAGAAGCAGGCGGAGGAGACCGCGGCGTTTGAAGAAGTCATGAAGGACCTGAACATCACCAGAGCCGCTCGGGTGAGGAGTCCACTCTCTGTTTACACTGTGTTGTTGCAGCGCTGTTTGCTCCAACAGACGCTGCGGAGACACATCTGAGGCTGGGATGCTAAGCAGATAAAGTTACTAACGCCTTAAGCCGCATCGATGCCGCTCAAACTCAGGATGTGATCAATGTCACTCGTTAAACGGCTCCTTTTTAAGTCGTAAGCCTCTCGTGGCGCGTGAGAGCTGCAGCGTTAGCCTCTTTAGCTCCTCCGTGTGTGGATGAACAGGATGAACAGGATGGACAGTGCACCTGTGCTCTCTGCTTCTGTCTCTGCTGACATTTTAACAGCGAACACACGGATCAATCACGGCCACGGCTTAATTATGTTTGCCTTAACAACACTTTGTCACTTTGTCAGCCTGAGAGAGTCTGTGCTGTGTCTGACACACACGGGCCAAGCCTCATCATAACAATAGCGCCCGGGTTTGTTATTATAATGAGCAGATCTGTGGAGGACACCGACATGAAAACAACTGCAGCGTAAACTATTGGTTATTCATTCACATTTTAGTCATGTTGTTGATAATAATAGCATATATTTAAAAATGGCGGTTGTTTTGTTTATAATCTGACAAATGGTTGAAATCTTTCCTTTATTTTTGTTGTTGTTATTTTTGTTGTAAGTCATTCTACAATGTGCTATTTTATTTGTTTTAAAGTGCATATGACAGGTTTTTGTGTTTTTCTAACTATGACTTTGTTTGGTGGGATAGGATCCACAGTTAATATTTATCAAAGTTTTACATCGCTCAAGGTGTAGTTTGTGAAGAAAAATTAAAGTAAAAATAAAGTAGTAAAAGTAAAGTAGTAATCCCTCTGTGACGTCATCAACAGGCGACGTATCATTGAAAATACAGTGACAATTTACACGCAACTGTCACATTTTTGACAGTTTAAACAATAATTTACCAACATTGTATTATTATTTATCAACTCATAACTATTGTGTGGATTCTGTCCCTTGTTTACAATATGGTTGCTAGGTAACAGTTTTGGAACCAGGAAGTAACGTTATAAAATTTACCATAATTGTCAAATTGGAGTAAAAGAGGCAAAATCTTTAGTAAAATCGTAAATATAATCATCTTCACGACATCTCAGTGAAATGTCTAACCCGTCAAATGCACTTTAACAAATATCTCAGCCTGTCACGATAATTACGAGAACAACTCATCGTTCAGTAAATTAAAGCTTGAACAGTTTGTTTTGGAGCTCAGCATCTATTGTGGACAATTATGGGAAACTTTTTCTACATTTTTATACAGTTCATACACATTTGAGTTGTGAATAATTAACTACTATCTACAACAACTCATTAATGATACCGACTAACCGTGTCTCATTCTGCTCTTTAATTATTGCAGCTCGGTTTTTAGAACAATATTGCACATTTAGAAAAGTTTATTGTGATTATCTTGCCTTTGCGTTATGAAAAAAAGTATTTTCAATGTTCTTGTTTATCAGGATATTTTCTGTAACACTATATTGCACTTTAAAATGTATTATTTACGGCTTAGCAATAGCTGCAACTAACGATTATTTTACCAGTCGACTAGTCAGATGATTGTTTCTATTGTACATTCAGGCTTTTTAAATACATTATCAACCAAGTAAAGTTTGGAATATGCAAAGTGAAGGCTTCTAGATAGAGAATAATTGTGACTATAGTATATTACTCATGAAGATTTTGACTGAATTTGGACTTTTTGATTTAATAATGCCGCTGTGTTTGTTTCAAAAGGTGTTTTTGTTTATGTTTTAGAGTCTGTATAGTCCAGCTAATGATTACAATTATCAAAGCAAGACTATGATTATTGTTTACAGTCGACTTGTCACTATCATCCATCTTTACAGCTGTATCTTGCATTTAAAAGGAAATTCGAATCGATAGTTTTCAATGTGACTAAAACTCCACGCAGACAAATTTAGATTTCTTTTTTCTGACGACTTTTTTGTCTAACCTGGACTTTGTGTACATGACGGGACATGTTTAGTGTCAGTCTTGTCCTCTGTTTTGGTGAAAGTGATGCCATTGAGCTGCAGACCAAGGGTTGACTCAGTTTCGAGGGGTTTTGTGGTCTTTGTCAAATTCTTCCGTCATGTTTAGGTCATTCATGTAACTCCGTGAAGGTGTCTGCGTTACTGTATGACGTGGCGTTACATGGACAGTCAATCTTTTCATTTCAATTTACATTTTCATAACCATGCGCTGTTATTTTCCGCTTTTTTTTACTGTGTCCACTATGATTTCGTCGTTTACTTGTTCATACACTGTCGGCAGCCCGGCTTCTCTTCCTGTTTTGCTTCGTTTTTTCTGTTGCGTTTTTGTGTATCGGTCAGATTTGTCATTCACTCATGCTTTCACGCGATTTTACTTTGCACAGTTGCAGTTGCAGAAGACCCAGTATTTGCAACTAGGGCAGAATCGTGGACAGTACTATGGAGGCTCACTGCCCAATGTCAATCAGATTGGAAATGGCAACATTGACCTGCCTTTTCAGGTGAGCCCGCAGATGGTAATCAATGGTTTATTATTTTGAACGTTTGTGTAGGGCTGGGCGATATGACAAGAATATGAATCACATCTTTTGCCTCATATCGATCAATCTCGATTTTCTCTAATTAGAAACAAACACAAATGGCGGCCTGTGTTATTTGAATGAATGGAAACAATACAGACTTTTAATAATTGGCATTTAAGGAGAGACACTACAGGAAAAACTCATTTTTTTCTCGGTTTTTAAACATCTCAACATATTATAAGTGTTCATGTGGAAACAACAAACTAGTCCAGTCTGCACAGAGAGGTGTTATTATTTCACTGAATCAACTTCCTGTTATTTAAAAGAACATTGTAACTTCAGAGGCAGTTTTCTCTAAAAACCTGCAGACAACAAACTCTGCAATCTTTACAACAAAAAGATTGGTTGATATTTTATTCTAAGTCTGATTTATTACATTGGATAGATGGATACATTTGATAAATGGATAGAAAACAATCAGAGAAACTTAAAAAAAAAGGCTAGACCAGGGTTTCCACAGCTGTATTTGCAGATGGCACTGCATTCTGTATTAGTCAACAATAAAATCAGAAAATGTTTAAACTTAAAAAAACAAAAACAGTTTGGATTTGCAATGAATTATTCCTTTTTATTCCTATATTTTTGTCAACACTTTTGTCAGGATGTCACCGTAGATTTTTGGTCTAAAACGGTACAGAAATGTATTTTACTTTTCAGTCAAAGTTAAAAAATGTAGCATACAGATACCTAAACATTTTACTTAAATATACACACAAATAAATCACTTTTATACTTTTTCACTTGTCAGTTTATATATTCATTATAAGTCAACAATAACATCTCTGTATGTTCTGAAACATTTGAGATTTGAACTAAGAAAAAAGAGAGGGTGAAATTTGACTTTTGACACCAATTATTAATTTACTTTTTTACAGAACATGTCAACAACATGAAGCAAGACATTTTAAAGCTGATTCTATAAATTATTTTTCAGATTTATATGTCCCAAATATTCTGTTTTGGTAGTTTTTACGCATAAATCCTTACTGGTTAATAAAAACATGATGAAAAATGTATGCACTTTTTTCTTTAGATGTATTATGTAAGTAAACTATAGAATAGATTTCAGTTTAATACCTCTAAATGTTTTGCCGTTTCACCTGCAGTCTCTCACCTTAACATACAAAATTATCAAATTTCTTCCTCCTAAGTCTGAGCAACATGTTTTCACAGAGGATTGACTGTAAACCTCTCATTTACCCCAGATCACTGACGATTAAAGATGAGTAACTGCACAGCCCTATGTTTGTGGAAAGAGGATTGATCTTAAAATGTGAGGACTTTCAGAATGGCTCAAAATACATTGCTTAGTCATGTCCCAGCTATTGGTTAGAGAGAGGAAGCCACGATTTAATTACAAGCACATCATTCCCACGTGTAATCTGGTCCCTAAATTGACAGTATCATTGCTTGTCATGGCTTTCCATCTTTGAATACATTTGCCAACTCGAGCATCAGTATCAGAGCTTGACTCACGGTGACACATCTGCACCATTGAACCCTGAAAAAGCATGATTCCACTGCACTGATGTTGCGCTTTTGCACTTGACGCCGGCTTGATTTGAAGTGTTTTCGTGCAGAACTCGGTGCTGGACACTAGCCGGACCACCAGGCACCACGGGCTGGTAGAGCGCGTGTACCGGGAGAGAAACCGCATCACCTCCCCCCATCGAAGACCCCTCTCCGTGGACAAACATGGACGCCAGATATCCTTTACCGAGACAGACCAGGAGCGCGTTAGCTTCAGTGTTTCATCACAAGGGGAGAAAAGAAATCCTAGTTTTAACAATCGCTTAGACACATTCAAGTCGTTTCATTCAAGTGGTTCATGATAGGGCTGCAACTAAAAATTATTTTGGTAATAGATTAGTCTAGCGATTATTCCTTCGAACGCAAAAGACACTTGAATATGAGAGTTTTACTAAATTTTATCCAGACAAAGCTGAAGTGAAGGTGTTTCATGACATTCTAGTGGAAAATATTTATAGTATTTTAATCAAAAACACACAATTTACAAGTTTCCTGTGTGTTTTTGTGTCATTCCTGCCCCGTCTAAGTAATAAAACCTCTTCTTTCAGCTTATACAATGTTTTGGAGTCTGTGTATAGACGGTAGGGCTGCAACTAACGATCGTTTTGGTAATAGATTAGTCTAGCGATTATTCCTTCGAACGCAAAAGACCCTTGAGTTTTACTAAATTTTACCCAGACAAAGCTGAAGTGAAGGTGTCTAAGTAATAAAACCTGTTCTTTCAGCTCATACAATGTTTTGGAGTCTGTGAATAGACCAGTTAATTACTCAATTCTTTAATTAGCTGACAATCATTTCTATAATCGATTAGTCGCGATTAATCAATTCACTTGTTGCAGCCCTAATTCAGGGTAGAAAAGGTTTTAAAAGTAGTCTTGCAGTGTCTTTTTTATAAAGCATGGGTACGTATCAAAGTGTTGTGTACGAGACTTTACACGTTAAAGGGGCTGTTCCTTATTTATGCGGTTTTGAAATGTGAAAATGTGCCCCATTTTTTTGCATGTAATAAAGTAAAATCTGTTTTGCCTCAGCACAGATATAGTAAATGCATCTATTCGTTTGAAAAATGAGTTCATTTTTTTTCACGTTTTAAAACAGTAAAAATCGGGTGCAGCACTTTTAAGTTTGTGATCTATAAACAGAGAACTTGTCGAGGAAATGAGCAAACCGGTCGACAAACACTGGACATTGTGCGTCAGGGCTTTCAGAGACGAGACAGAAGACAATCAGAGAGAAGTGAACGACATTGAAGTTTGTATTTTGTCCGTATGAACACTTTTAATGAGATTTCCGTTACATTTTATAACAGAAACCCCTGTTGTCTTAGTTATAAAGCATGCGTATGGACAAAAATGTTGCGTACGAGACTTTCTACATTAAAGGGACTTAAAGGAAAAACAGAACCAGTCCATGTTCCCGATTTTTTTCTCCATGTAATAAAGTAAAATTTGTGTTGCCCCAGCACAGATATATTCTAAAAGCATCTATCTGTGTGAAAATTAGACCATCATTTTTACTTTACATCTATTATAGAACGTTTTATCGTACGAAGAAAGTGCGACGTTAGCATGCTAATGTTTGTTAGCTTTACTCCTGAAAGTTGCTTATAAACACATGATGGTGAATATTTAGGATGCTGGGACTGCATTAGCAAAGTGAGCGATACATGTAATAGACTTTAACATCGACTAATTCTGTTTTTCACTTTTCAAAACAATAAGAATCAGGTACAGGGCCTTTAAGTTGGTGATTTACAAAAATACTTTATATGAAAATGAGCCAAAACGAGTTGTTACTTTGCAACACTTCAACTTCACTTTATTTGTGTCCCCAATGGAGCAATTAATTTAGCAGCAAAGAGAAAAGTAGAGAATTCAACACATAGAATACATTTACAAGTACAACACACATTCACCAACAGCAGGGCAGGCAACATCAATTTAAGAGGAAAGTCGATTTCTACCTCGATCTGCATTTAAACACAGCTCGAGAAAATTGAGTAAAAGATCAGGATTTCTACCCAGATCTGCACTGAATCCAGCTCGAGAAAAAGGAGGAAAACGTACCTAAACATCACCCTCCTAAGATTAGATTTCTGTGCCCAAAAATATAGCACACACATTCTCTAAAACTGTCAGATTTAGCACAAGAATAAATAGTTTTCCCGAGCACTGAGCGGCTGTAGTTGAACGTGACACTTTATTGCTTCTCCCTTCTCCTCTGCTGACAAAAAAAAAATCTATTCCATGGCGAGGAAAACAAGCGTCTGTCTGCCGCGTAATCGGATCCTCGTCTGCTCCTCTGTTACGTATCGCAGGTAATCGTCTGAAACTGCTCGTAGAGGCGTGAAGACGTGGATTAGCGCAGATCAATTTGTCATCCGTTGTTCTTTATTAGCCTTAACTGAATTCACATCGACAGCTGTCCCTATAGCTCGGTTTACCTCTCTCCTCCGCCCGACACCAGCTGGAGAAGGTAAGGCCTCCGCATTTACACGTTTACTCTCTGGACAATACAACTGCACCCACAGGACATGATCTGTGTTGATTTGGACACATTTTATTTAGTTTTTATCTTTGTTTTGTGTCTTGGGATGTGACGATATCAAACATTAGAGTTATAAAAAGCAACACCACAATTTTATTCAGTTACATGCTGCGTTGTCTAATATAAATCATTCAAATATGTGACCAAATCAAACTTTCTGAATGAGATCGGACACATGAAACGCACTTAGGTTTACTTTTTTGTGTTGTAGATTGAATTGGAACCACTTCATTTCTTGGTTATTACGTTTCTACAGTGAGGACTAAAAGTGTTGGCACCTTTTTCTTGTAAAATCTAGTATTTCTCCCCAAAAGACTCTCTTTCACGTGTGATATTTATATTGCCCACTGCTGTTACTTGTCCCAGGTGGGTTTAAAGGTTTTAAAGAGTGCCAGTAACTCTGTCCGACCCATTTTTGGGGTTTTGTGTGAAATTATGTCAAATTAGCTTTATTTTCTCTGTATTTTTGTGTTGTTATAATACAATACAAAGGAAATAAACATGTGTAAAGCAAAAAATGTGGAATTGCAATACGTTTTTGGGGAGAAATACTTTACTTACTTAAAAAAAATTCAGGGGGGCAAACACTTTCAGCCTTGACTGTATTGTAACCTGAATAATCACGGTTATTGATTTACCAAATAATCTTGACTTGCCTTTTTGTGTCTGAAAGGTCTTTTTTGTTTTAGCCGACTAAACTAAACTTTTATTTTCAATCATTGTACGTTGAACGACAGCCAGTTGTTCCTTTTTAAAAAGATTAAAATGTTTCACACAATTATTTAATGTAATAATTTGCCATTTTGGAGTTTCCTGATCAAACCTCTAAACCAGAGAAGAAACTCCAAGTCCCAGAATCTCTTTTTTTCTAATGTGTTTATAATGATTTTGTGGCTTCTCTGATGTTGCATCCTTTTAACTGGTGTGCTGCCACTCAAAAAATGTTCACATTTTTTTGTTTTGTCTAATTATAATAATCATATTGCATTTAGGGCTGGGCAATACAACTAAATAAAACTGTATCACTCACAATTTCCGATTACATTTCAGTTTTTTCTCATTATAAACAAATAAACAAGACTTTGAATATTTATTTATTTATTTCCTGAACAACACAGACTTTGCCACTTAAACGTTTTACTGACAGAGGATTGACTTTAGTGTGGACCTCTCGATTAAAAACACCACGATCAAGAAACTGACCGTTAGAAATCTGGATCTCGATTGAATTTCGATTAATTGCGCAGCTCTAATTGCGTCGTCGAGTTTGTAAATGACCTGCAAAAAGAATCTAGTGTCTACATTTATTAACTGACAAAAATATATCTGCAACTGATAATTTTTTATTTAATTTTAGTTTGCAAATATATGACATTGACAAAAAATATGACAAAATACTCGGAACACTGTCCAGATAGTTTTTCATTCAACTAAATGACAGACTTTTACTTGCTCGCTCCTTTCTCCAGAGAATTATGAAAGTGGGGCAACATAAGACGCAATGTTTGGTGTGGTGCAGACTTCAGTCCAATTGGGTCAAAGCTGATTTTGTTTAAAAGTCTATGTTTTTACTTTGGTGTCAGTAAAAAAAACAACTGAAAAATGTAATATTGTGTCGTTAAACTAGATCTATGGATGCTTGAGTTGCTTTTCAGTTACACAAAATGGGATAAAAACAGGTAAAGATTGTTGCTGCTGCATGATGTAAGAAATTATGCAATAACTCTACGTTTTGCAGTTCTTTGAAACCGTATTTTCTATTAATTTCTAAATTAAAAGTTCTGTCAAAATTGTGTCAAGGCCAAAAACCAAAACGAGGCTCAACAAAATGAAGTGAAACATTTTGAAAATAACTTTTTTTTATTCTGTCACCAAATAAATACTTTCAATATTTCATTTTATTTTTATTTATTTATTTAGGGATTTATTTTGCACATCTATGAAACAAAAACAAAAAAAGAATAACAAAAAACAACAGCTTTTACCTCATAAGTAACAGAAATAAATGTATAATAGAAAACATGCATTTTTTTTTCGGATACTTCTATTACATTTACGTGTTTTTGGTCGTTTGGCATAAAGTTTCTACTGTTCTTTCTGTACATTCCTTTGAGCGTTTGTATGTTTGGTAATAGTTGTAAAATGTGAGGGTAACTTTGTGCCTGTAGTTTGGCTGCAGTGATGATTTGGCTCTGTTTTTGCTGACTCGTCTTCTCGCTGGCTCAGGACAAACTCTGACTCGGCTCTGCACCAGAGCGCCATGAATCCTAAACCTCAGGAGGTGTACGCGGGCGGATCACAGGAACTACAGCCCAAACGGGGTAAGGACACGAGGACGGGCCCCGTTTGTACTCAGAGTAATTCAAAGAGCTTTACAGAACAGAACCACAACACTAGGGCTGTGAGCCTTTAGTTCAGTCGATTAATCAGTCGAGGGTGTCTTTGTCGATCAAGATTTTTATCAGTCTACTTTTCATTTTATTAAGATTAAAATTATATATGTAGCAAAAACGGGAAGATATGGAGTGAGTTGGCTGAACATTTTGGAGAACATATAAATAGCTTGTTTCCTTGTACTTTTCTGTGTAAATAGTTGTTTTTGCATGAATTCCTGTGCAGTTGTGGTCTTTTAAGTGCAGTTTGGGACACAGACAGCAGCACTCTCCTTTAGTCGATTAATCCAGTGGTTCTCAAACTAGGGGTCAGGACCCCAAATGGGGTCGCAAAATGATTTCCGGGGGTCCCCAGATGATGGGGAAAAATTAATAATAGTCTTAAACAAGGCTTGACCCCCTTCAAATGCAGTGGTAAATGTAGACTCCTATTTGTCGGCCAATCAGAGTCATTTTCTAGGTCTATATTCTCAAAATAAAGTCAAACATTAGATATAAGGCTAATTTATCACTTTGCGTGTCGCCTTTTTTTGTGTTTGCGAATGTGAACTATTGTTATTTTTGGGGTGGCGACTGAAAAAGTTTAAGAACCACTGGATTAATCGATAGGGCAATGGTTCCCAAAGTGGGGGTCGGGACGAGCTGGGGTCACGAGATGATTTCATGATCTCATTTTAATGAATATGACATTGTATTTGCTCTATTTTGTTAATTAAACACAGGATCTTTAAGTGAAATAGGGTCCAATAAGACGATAAACTATTCAAATAACCAATGTTAAACCTGGTTTAATGCTTTGACGCTTAAAATCATTGCTGGGGTGCCGAGTCGGTTGCATGGCTGTTTTGGGGGTCCCGGCCAGAAAAGTTTGGGAACCCCTGCAATAGGGCAGGTCTTTAGTCGACCAAGAATTTCTTTAGTCAACTACAGCTCTACACAATACAAATACATAAAAAGTAATCAATATGAAATGTGCTTTGTAAAGAGAAGAGTGAAATTAAATTCCTTTCAGTCGTGTGCGCAGATAAACAGAGCTGTTCTTAGCCTGGATTTGAACCTTCTTCATCTTCAGAAAGACTGTTCCAGACTTTAGCTGCATAATCTGCCCTTCCTTATTCATGTCTGTCTTTCTTTCTCCCCCAAAACGTGATCTTACATTTGAGATTTTCTGTTTAATTCAGCTTTAAATTCAGAAACAAAAACCTTTCTCCTCCCTTTCCTGGTCAGTGTCCGTCATGCTCTGAGTGACTGGTGATTTTCCATCAAAAAGCCCAGTTTTACTCATTTCCTGGGTGATATTTTTTTAATGTAATTACTCTTTCTCTGAGTCATAAACCGAGAGTTACAGTTATATGAATCCCCACTGACTGAGACTGATTCAAAGCTAAAGCACCGCCTGAAATAGAACCTCTTCTCTGCACACGGCATGTTTTAAAGTCTGGTTATAGCTCAGATAACAATTATTCTATTACAAAATTAGTTGACAATTATTTCAGTAATCGATTTGTTGCGATTACTCCATTTAACTTCACACTTTTGTTCACGTTCTAATCCTGGTTTAGTTGCAATCTGATGTTTGCGCAATTAGTTTTCATTTTCAACAAAACAATAGCAATAATGACGTTAACGTGTTTTTATTTAACTGCACCAAAACCTTCGCCCTGCATCGTACAAACCAACTGAGCCGGCTGTATTGTTATTTTATTTTATTATATTTATGTAACCTTTAAAACGCACAAAAAAGCGTGTTGTCATGAAGCTCTTTTGAAATAGCCCTTGTATATTTGTGAATGTTTTTATTGAGTCAAGGACGCTGATTTCATTGGTACAGTACTTATTTTCGGAGGCGCATTAGAGTGTGGCTGATTGAAAGGGCTGGATCAATAATTCAGTGATTATAGCATGGATTATGTGTGAGATTGTCTGGGATCCTCTCACTCCATCTCGTGGTTGCCCTTTCTATTTTTAGTGGCAGAAATCTGGTGCTCCTCTCGTCTGGGCGCGCTCCGCTCTCTTTATCAATGAGTCATTTCAGTGTTTAGTTTGTGTGTGTTTTCGTGTGTGTATAAACGGTTTCTCTGTTTTGTGAATCAGTGCTGCTGCTCACGGTGCCTGGGACAGAAAACTCAGAGTCCAACAAAGACAAGGATGGACAGGAGCAGATGTGGGACGACAAAAAGGTAAATGGATGCAATCAAGACGTAACACTATGATTTAGTTTAAAGGAGACCTACTGTATTATACAAAATGTGCTCTTGTGCTTCCCAAACGGTTATCATTTACCCCTTATCCCCGCCCATGGCCACACACTTACACACAAACTATGAATAACAACTAAAATTAAAACGACTTACTACTACTATTCTGAGCTCTTGTCACATCTTCCCCAAGGTGTGAGCCAAAATAATCACGCAGAAGACAACAGCAACCCACATTGTGCGTCTTTTCTGTTGAATAAAATGAGAAAAACTCCCCAAACAACACAAAATAATGCCATTATGATGAGCTCAGTTCTGCAGTTTTGACCAAAGGAGTCAATGGGGCGATATCCATTACAGAGGTTACGCCAGAGATAATTCCAGTCTGTCATTATGACGGATGGGGTCTTAAAAAAAGCCGTCATGAGCCATTTTTATCCGTCGTTATATTTTGACTGCGCGTGTGTGACAGGTGCATCTGGGGCTTTTAAAAGTAATAACAATAAACCTTCTCTTGCTATTCACCTCATTCTGCCCCGCCCACTTTTGCCACAGATACGCACTTTTGTTGTAAACGCACTTCCATTTGACGAGAACGCCGTTAAAGCTAAAGATGAACGAGGGAAAAGTCTCACCGCTAAAATGTTACATAAAGTAGATTGATTTGTGTAAAATGTTTAATGAACACGAGCAACAACAAGTCAACAACGCAACAGTTTCCTGGGCGGCCTGAAAACTGCTTTTTAGTCCATTATTTTGTGTTGAGCTCGTCTGCTCCATGTAAACTAATACAACAGAAACAAGATGGCGGCGCGTACGGAAACTTCCGAAATAAGGTGGATAAAGTCTTATTTCTTTGTTATAGATGCAAGAATGTATTTGTATTTCCTCCTTAATACTTTTAGCGTCTGTATTTCAGCGCTTTATGTTTCTGTGCATGCCCCGCTCGTCTGTGCGTTTGATGGGGCTCAACTTCACAAAGGTTCTTGAATGAACTTAATGGTGGAGTAATATAACGCAGTAAAGTGATACAACAGTCAAACGGTTTTAGACTGAACTAGTCCGGTGTTAGTTCAATCTCAGCCCAAAACGTTAAAGTAAACAGCAGGACACGCTGAAAATCAGTGCTTTATTTGAAGTTTGTCCAAGTTATGTTGATGTCCTATGTAAAACCAAGGGCAATAGTTTGATTTTTAACCCGTCAAAATGATGGAATGCCTTCAGATTTTTCCGCCAAATCTGAAAATAATTCGTAAATGACGGAAAATTCTCGGTTAACTCAGAACGACTTTATTTTTAAGTCCTTACAGCTCGCTCACTTTCCAAATACAGTCCTAGCATCCTAAATATTCCCCTGCGATAAGCACGTCTTTTGCTGTCCCAGGTCAAGCTAACAAACATTAGCATGCTAACTGTGAACTTCCTGCTTCTTGTGGAATAGAAATGCTCTATAAATAGACAGAGAAAGGGCTGCTCTTTAACTGTAAATACATTCCATTTAAATAATTTGCACCTTGTTCTTCATTAGGTCAGTTATATAAAGCAGATTTATGTTTGCCTGTGGCTTCTGACCACTACTGATCACTCGCTCATGTCCCACAATCATATCTATAACTGTTTTGCTTGATTGTTTTATTGTAATGTATTGTGTATCCCCTTTGCATTGATTATGATGTGGATAAAGCGAGTTAGTTGAGTTCAGTTTGTCTTAATGATAATAATTATGATAATAATTTTAATATTTTGTCTCTAGGATGACTCATCAAAGCCAAACACATGTGACGTCCCAGGAATCAAGTGAGTATTTATTAATGTCGTAGTATTTATATATAGTATCATGTAGGGTCGCCAAAAGTATGAAAAATCAGATACCAATCAATACTGAAAATCAGTATGAAACTAGATTGATACTAGCAAGAAACAAGACAGAATTTGACCTTTCCTGAACAGTTTCACATGGTGACGTAAAGAAAGTACTATAATTTTTTGTTCAAATTGACTAGTCTATTGTCTTAAAAAAGCAAGTTTTAAAGCAATAATTTCTGGTATTGAAATTGGTATCTAGTGTCAAGCCTTTTTCTGAGTTTTCATGTTCATGTTCTCATTTTGACTATTTGGTGTGTTAGTATCTGTTGTAAATATAAATCTTAGTTCTACATCAATCAAGTGTCCGTTTGTGGAGAAAAATCAGTTGAAAATTGCAAAAAGCAAAAACAAATTGATGACTTCACACTGCAAGAACTCATTTCAGCCAGAGATTATGCATTATTTACACAAAAGAAACATTTTTATCCTTTAAACAGTAATTTAATCAACAATAATTATTAATCAAATAAAAAAATCTGTGACATTTGATGATTAGTTTTGGCGCCCAGTGGACAGTGTGGTTGCTAGGTAATTTCCTAGTGTGATGTCATAATTTACAACCAAGAAGTAAAATTATAAACCTAAAAAAAATCGCTAAACCTCTAGCAGGGGCCAGTGTTTTATACCAAAACGAAAAACCTCATTTGCACAATCAGCATTTTCTTATAACGCAATAAAAGAGTGGAATAATCTTCCAACTGAATTAAAAAATCTAACAAACTACCCAACATTTACAGTAGAAGTGAAAAAGTGGCTGTGGAACAATCAGGCATGTGAACATTGAAAAAAAAGCAGCTCCTGATGTTTCATTACATTTGATGTAAATATTATTGTAAATATAAAATTGTTGATGTAAAACTGTAATTTGAGTATGTGTAAGATTTTTAACCTTTTACTGAAAGAAAGAGCATACGAGTGTGAATGTGTTAAAATTTTGAACCCAATGCTAAGGCATGAATGAGATGTTTGTGGGAGTGTTTGTGTCTGATGGCGCTATGAAATAATGGTCTTATTGTTTAGCTTAAATGATGTATTTTTACTCCTGTAAATTAGGGACTGCAGACGGAAACTAGCTATCTAGCTATAATCTGGTGCAGAACATCTCTGTTTTCTTTTTAAACTTAATGTATCTGTACATTGTCCCTCCAATAAAGACTAAACTAAACTAAACTAAACTAAACTAAACTGGGATAAAAATTGTGAAGAATTTTAGCAAAATTTGAAATGTATAGACCCTTTAAAATGCGATAACATGAAAATTCTGGTACGGAGGCAACTGGAGGTAAAATTAAGTTGATTGTACATTTTTCAATGATTCGCTCACATTAGACCTAAATTCTACTGGTTTTAAGTGTTTGTGTTGGAAAAAAGCGACACGTTTGAATTTTTAGGATAGAAAGGTCAGTTAGTTTGCTTTTCTACAACAAACGATGGACAAAATATAATTTTCTAGCCTTAAAATTGTATTTTAGTTTCAAAATAATCTAATTTATGGTATTGCATTTAATATGTCTCAAAATAAAAAAAAAATAAAAAAAAGTGTGAGTATTTTCCAGTAAAACCCATAAATCTGGATTGTTCCTTCATCAAAAATGCAAAGAGTTTATCATAATTTTCTAAAACATAAAGTAAAATACAATAATAAATGTGTTTAAAGCAGCTCTGATGTCACTCACATGTGTCTGAGGCTTTTACTTTTCCAAAATCATCTACATTTTTCATATTTTGTGACATTCTGAGGTTAATCCAAGTTTCTCCAGTGAAATCACATTATGTTTCACTTTTGCCTCCATTCTGAATTTAGAACGTTTTTGTTTACAAACTTTTAAAGGGTTTATACATCTTAACTGCATTTTACTTAAATGAGAAGTCCAACCTGTCATAGGCACTTTACTTTTGGATCATGACAAGACCAGTATCTTGTCACTTGATGGTCTCGCTTGTCATGGTTTGGGCCTCATCTGAGCCCAGTTTAGTCCTGACACAGACTTGTTTGGGACCTGTTCTTGTCCTAGTCTTTAACCCTTCATCTCCATCGTTGTCTCCGCAGTATCTTCCCGTCACCGGACCAGGAGCTGAACCCGTCCGTGCTCCCCGCGGCCCACAACACTGGAGGTTCTCTGCCAGATCTGACCAACATCCAGTTCCCGCCGCCGCTGTCCACGCCCCTGGACCCAGACGACGCCATGGCCTTCCCCTCGCTCAGCGCCTCCAACAGCACAGGCAGCCTCACCACCAACCTCACCCACCTGGGCATCAGCGCCGCCAGCCACGGTAACACGGCCTGTACGGCTGTCGTATTTGTGATCCGGGGGAGGCGGAAAGCTTAATTACCGACTCAAGAAAAATACACTCCATGGAAAAATAACTGTGATCTATGCCACAGTCTGATGTTCTATTTAGGGGTTTGATTTTCAAGTTGAGTGTTACTAAATAGAAAAGCTCTGGTGATGACTTTAAAGGACAAGTATTATGCAAAATTGACTTTGTTGAGACTTTAACTATGTTCTAACATTGTCCCATCATCAAAAACATACCTGGATTAGCATTTAGCTTGATTTATGTTTGTTTGATGAATCCTCTCTCTCCAACTCTGTGTCCTGAACTCCTTCAATGTGTGACGGAGATGATGCTGACGTCATTTATCCCAGAATCTTTTGCTGTTTTAAGTCCTTAAATCATCACCAGACTCGCTCTGAACATTTCTTTCGTCTAATCACGATAACTACAACTTCATCAGATCCACTGCTTACTGCAAAGCATTGTGGGTATATATTTAGAATCAGAATCAGAAGCGGTTTATTGCCATTGTCAGTGAATTCACAAACATAGGAATTTGCTTCGGCGTAGGTGCAACATAAAGCAATGAGTAAAATATAAAAAATATATAAAAAGGCATGCATAAAAATTAAGAATAAAATAGACTAAGATAGACTATATACAGAATGTACAGTTGGCAGACAGTGCCATGTGCAAATGAGTAGTGCAAATAGATTGTTCTTAAATAGTATTATTGTTAAAGTGACAGGTGTTACAAAGTGTTCATGAGTCCAACGGCAGAGGGAAAGAAACTGTTCTTGTGGCGGGAGGTTCTGGTCCGGATGGACCGTAGCCTCCTGCCCGAGGGAAGTGGCTCAAATAGTCCGTGTCCAGGGTGAGAAGTGTCAGCTGTGATCCGACCTGCTCGTCCCCGAGTCCTGGAGACGTACAGGTCCTGGACAGATGGAAGGCTGCAGCCGATCACCTTCTCAGCAGAGCGCACAATGCGCTGTAGTCTCTGTTTGTCCCTGGCTGTGGCTCCAGCGTACCACACGGTGATGGAGGAGGTGAGGATGGACTCAATGATGGCCGTGTAGAACTGCACCATCATCTGCGCTGGCAGCTTGGCTTTCCTCAGCTGCCGCAGGAAGTACATCCTCTGCTGGGCCTTCTTGATGATGGAGCTGATGGTCGGCTCCCACTTGAGGTCCTGAGTGATGGTGGTGCCGAGGAAGCGGAAAGAGTCCACGGTGGTGATGGGAGAGTCTGTCAGGGCAAGGGGGGGCAGGGGGGCTGAGACTTTCCTGAAGTCCACGATCATCTCCACTGTCTTCTGGGCGTTGAGCTCCAGGTTGTTATCGCTGCACCAGGACACCAGCTGGTCCACCTCCCTCCTGTAGACAGACTCATCGCCGTCCGAGATGAGTCCGATGAGGGTGGTGTCGTCTGCAAACTTGATCAGTTTTACAGAGTCGTGGCTGGAGTTGCAGCAGTTGGTGTACAGGGAGAAGAGCAGAGGAGAAAGTACACAGCCCTGTGGAGTTCCTGTGTTGATAGTCCGAGTCTCTGAGACATTCTTCCCCAGCCGCACGCACTGCCTCCGGTCCGTCAGGAAGTCAGTGATCCACCTGCAGATGGAGTCAGGCACGTGGAGCTGAGAGAGCTTGTCCTGGAGCAGAGCAGGGATGATGGTGTTGAATGCAGAGCTGAAGTCCACAAACAGGATCCTGGCATAGGTTCCCGGGGAGTCCAGATGCTGCAGGATGAAGTGGAGGGCCAGGTTGATGGCGTCGTCTACAGATCTGTTGGCTCTGTAGGCGAACTGCAGTGGGTCCAGGGCGGAGGAGGTGAAGGACTTGAGATGGGGCAGGACCAGGCGCTCAAATGACTTCATGACGACAGGCGTCAGCGCCACAGGCCTGAAGTCATTAAGTCCAGTGATCCGGGGCTTCTTGGGGACAGGGGCGATGATGGACGACTTGAAGCAGGCTGGGACATGGCATGACTCAGGGAGGTGTTAAAAATGTCTGTGAAGACAGGAGTCAGCTCGTCCGCACAGTGTCTCAGGGTGGCGGGGGAGACACCGTCTGGTCCAGCAGCTTTCCGGGGGTTGGACTTCCGAAACTGTTTCCTTACATTGTCCCTGTGTAGTGAAAGGCCGGTGGGGGAGGTGGGGGGTCCCAGGGTGTGATTGGCAGAAGTGTCCATTGTAGTGAGATGGGTGGGGGAGGGGGTTGAGGTTTCGAACCGAGAATAGAAGGAGGCAAGCTGTTCAGCCAGTTTCTGGTCGTCGGCAGCAGGGGGGGCTTTGGGCTTGTAGTTGGTGATCTGCCTAAGTCCCCGCCAGACCGCCGAAGCGTTGTTTGCAGAAAAAGACTCCTTTAGGCGTGTGTTGTACAGAGATCTAGCTCTTGACACCTCCCTGCTAAATCTGTACTTAGCACCTTTGTAGCTCTCTCTGTCCCCGGCTCTGAAAGCTGCCTCCTTCTGCTGCCTGAGCTGCCTCAGTTTGGGTGTGAACCAGGGCTTGTCGTTGTTATAAATAACCCTGGTGCGTGTGGGAATGATACTGTCCTCACAGAATTGGATGTATGACGTCACAGTGTCCGTGTACTCATCCAAACCATCCGTGGCAGTTTTGAACACATCCCAGTCTGTAATGTCCAAACACGCGCGTAGCTCCTCCACTGCCTCGCTGGTCCACTTCTTGGAAGTCCTCACTACAGGTTTGGAGAGCTTCAGCCTCTGTCTGTACATGGGGATCAGGTGGATCATGGCGTGATCTGAGAGCCCTAGGGCAGCACGAGGAACCGCGCGGAAGGACCCACTCACTGTAGTGTAACAGTGATCCAGCGTGTTCTGCTCTCTGGTCGGGCATTTAATAAACTGTCTGTACTTTGGTAGTTCCTGGCTGAGATTACCCTTGTTAAAATCCCCGAGGATGATCAACAAAGAGTCCGGGAAGTCCTGCTCCGTATTCAAAACCCGCTCCGCTAACACGCGCTGTGCCTCGTGTACGTTCGCGCTTGGCGGGATGTAAACAGCGGCGAGAATGAATGAAGCAAACTCACGTGGAGAGTAGAATGGTTTACAGTTAATGAAGAGGTATTCCAGGTCAGGAGAGCAGAGTTTGGAGATCACAGTCACATCGGAGCACCAAGCGTTGTTGATGAAGAAACAGACTCCACCGCCTTTTGTTTTTCCACCGGAGAGATCCCTTTGTCTGTCGGCGCGGAGGAGCTGGAATCCCTCCAAATGGAGCGCGCAGTCCGGGATCGACTCGCTGAGCCACGTCTCCGTGAAACACAAAACAGAAGACGAAGAAAAGTCTCTGTTCCTCTTCATCAGCAGCGCCAGTTCGTCCATCTTGTTGCTGAGTGAGCGGACGTTGGAGAGGAAAATCCCAGGTAAGGGCGTACGCGCGCCGCGTTTCCGAAGGCGCACGAGAGCCCCCGCGCGCTTTCCTCTTCTGCGGCGTCTCACTCTTTTGGCCAACACTAGCGCCAAATCTGCAGCAGACGCTAAAAAAACTGGAAATAGGTCCGTGGGGGCAGAAGTTCTGATGTTTAAGAGCTCTTCACGGGTGTAAGAGCACGCGGACACACGATTAACGCACAAAAACTTACATGTGTGTAATTGCCTCTACAGCCAGTAGATGGAGCCACAGCTAAGTCAAAATGGCATCTTCCAACACAGTGATAAAGTTATATTTTTCTTTGTAAAAGCATATTATTTTTAGTTCTAAAACATGAAATTCAAACTAAAGACACTTGAGCAGGTTTAAAGGCTAATAACAATACAAATAATCGATAATATTTCTCCTTTAAAGGAGCTGTACCGCATTATTACTGTTTTTAAAACCATGAGAAACAGATCTAATTTATTTTAGTTCTGTACCACTTAATGCATACTGAGCATCCAAATGATTCACCCCGATGAGTTTAAGTTTTTCACAACTTTCACTGTAAAGCTAACAAGTAGCATGCTAACATCACACTTCCTGCTTTGTATTCACCTTATTCTGGAAGTTGTCGTACGTGCCGCCGTCTTGTTCCCGTTGTATTAGTTTACAGGGAGCAGATGAGCTCAACAGAAAATAAGTTCTACATGGACTAAAAAGCTGTTTTCAGACGCCCAGGAAATCAGTGCGTTGTTGACTTGTTGTTGCTCGTGTTCATTAAACATTTTACACAAATCAATCTACTTTATGTAACATTTTAGCGGCGAGACTTTTCCCTCGTTCGTCATTAGCTTTAACGGAGTTCTCGTCAAACAGAAGTGCGTTTACAACAAAAGTGCGTATCTGTGGCAAAGAGCGGCAAAAGTGGGCGGGGCAGAATAAGGTGAATAAAACACTAGATGCAGACAGCCTACAATGGTCTTAATTTAACCCTAACAGTTGTTTTTACAATATATCTGTGCTTTGGCAAAACACTCTGACCCGTAACTTAGTCCTGCGGCATCTCCAGCTTGTCACCACGGAGATAGAGGCAGAACCTAAATGGCATACTATATCATCCCCACCGAGATAAGCAGGTGGCGGACCCTTCACCAGAAATGTTACCTAGAACATCTTTAACGATAAGCCGTGTTGGATAATGACGAGATTGTTTTTTGATTTAAGTTTTTGTCCGTCTCCCAGGTATTCCCTCCACTCAGCCAAACATGAACGTCACGTCTCAGCGTCGCCAGCCTCCCGTGGTGCCTCTGACCCTGACCTCTGACCTCCAGCTCCAGCAGTCGCCCCAGCAGCTCTCGCCCACCCTCACCTCACCTGTCAACATCACACAGGTAGCACTGCACGACTAACACCACCAGCCCCCTCATCTCATATACCAGGGGTCTCCAATTAAATTTCTCGGGGGGTCAAAACGTTACCAAACTTTAAAGGCCATATTCTGCAAAATGGACTTTTCAGAGGTTTTAACCTTCCTACAGTGCTATTTGGGCCTCGTATGTTGTGCCCAAAGTGTTTTTTTGATTGATTCCCGCATGTTTTCGCTAGAGAACTGTCTTTTCCGTCCCCCTCGGCTGAGCAGCAGACGGGGGCTCATCACTAAGATGACGCGGCTTCACTAGGATGACGCGGTGTTTAAGCCACGCCTCCAAGAAGCATGCAGCAGGCTCAGCACTCCGTAACCACGTCTATTTAGCATCACTTCGCTTTGAATGCTACTTCTTTAGTTCCAGTGGTGCTACTGCTGCTAACACGGTTCGTTACTAGCCATGTCGTCTTTCAGAAAATCTGTGTTTGGTTGTAAATACGTCTCTAGACTATTTTATTTGTTGATAGACGAAACAGTATGTGGAAAGTGGATGAACAGAACTATGAAATCTTCATTGTTCATTTCAAAATGAATCAGTTCAACAGCAAATAGTCCAACTGGGTAACATAATGGCTTACACACTGTAAGGTACGGTAAAAAAAGTATAAGCCATACCCACATACATCTGAGTTACGATCTGTTTTCCTCCAGTTTGCAACTCTGATTCATGACACATTACACACTTTTGCCTTTGGAATTTCTCAACATACATTCTCTTATGTGGCCATAGTCCTACAACTCCGGCAAGTACGCAAAATTTTATCAACAAAGCCCTTAGGATAGACTGTGTAATGGGGAAAATATGGGTCCTTTAACATCGGGGTCCACAAATCATAAAAACCTGTAGATCTGTACAATGCTGCAGCGTCCTCTTAAACCGCCGTGTCTCTGCGCAGGACACGCTGACCCTGGAGCAGCAGCTGTCCCAGTACCCTCTGTTCACACAGCTGACCCCGCAGGCCCAGGCCCAGCTCCTCAGTGACCTCCAGAAGCAGCAGCAGAGCCTTCCTCCGGGCATCCAGCTCATCACGCTGCCCACGCCGACCTCCACCGGCTCGGCCCCCGCCAGCAGCCCGTCTCCCGACAGCCAGAGCCAGACCACCGCCAGCATCAGCATCAGCTCGGTAAGACCCCAAACCAAACCCACGACGGGGCAGAATGTGATCAGAAAGTTTGTCGAAGGATTCAGTGGTTTTAGTTTACTGTTATCGGTATGAAGTCTCTATGGGATGAAAACCGTGGTCTAAAGTAATGTTTCCCAATCAGGGTTCTATAAGAAGATAAAATGTACTTAAATCTGTATAAAAGGTGTTATTAGATGTACATTTTAGGGCTGCAACAAGTGAATCGATTAATCACAACTAATAGATTATAGAAATCGCTGTCAACTAATTAAATAATCGAGTAATCGTTAACTGATCTATACACAGACTCCAGAACATGAAAGAAGAGGTTTTATTACTTAAACAGACCAGGAATGAAACAAAAAACACACAGTAAACATGTAAATTGTGTGTTTTTCATTAAAATTCTTGTACATCTATAAATATTCTCTACCAGGGTGTCGTCAAATGGCTCCATTTCAGCTTTATCTGGGTAGAATTGAGTAAAATTCTCATATTCAGGGGTCTTTCACGTTCTAAACAACTAATTAATTAATCGAAGGAATAATCACTAGACTAACTGATTACCAAAATTATCGTTAGTTGCAGCTCTAGTAAATTTATCAACTTTTTGGAGTATCTTGGACCATAAATATTATTAAAACTGAAAATATAATTGTAGTAGTTGACTATATTCGACTAGTAAACCCATTGATTTGCCTGAAACTCAAGTTAAGGGGTACTCTGAGTGTGAGACAAAGCTTAGACAAAAAAGGTTTGTAGCCACTGACCTTAAGTTGTAAATTTAGCCTCTTTTTGGAGTATCTTGGCCAATAAATATCCTTAAAACTAAAAATATAATAGTAATAGTAATAATTTATAGTATGCAATCAGTAAACCCATTTTTGTATCACAGTATGAGGGGTATACCTTGGGGTTGCGTTTACATATAAAAAACAAGGGACTTCTTAATCCTCCCGCTAGCTTCAGGTCCATTTGACCCCATCTAGATTTTTAGTTTTATTTATTAATGTATTTTATTTGGTCCGAAACATCACCTAACATACAATTTATGCAAACAATGTTAAATGTTGCTGTTCCTGTAATGAAAACGTATATTGCTCTTTGACCAAATGTGTACTGCTCAGACGACAAGAGCACGAGGGTTAATTATGAAAAATGTCTGTATTGTTTCATTGTTAAGCTCTACTTCACTGTGGAGCGATTCTGGAAAACAGAGCAATTCAAACAAAGCAAAACCAGGAGCTTACAGTGAATATAAATAGATTGCTATGCATTAAAGACTATTCCATTCTGGTTATTTACTGAATTTGTGCCTTGTTATACCTATATTATGACCAAAGAGTGAGTATTTGTGAATTGCATATGACAACACATTTCACTAAAACGTTCTGAGTAAGATTTTAAGTTTTTATGAAATATTAAGCCTGTTTATTCCCTTTTTGACAGTTTTCGTATGTTTATAAAGTTACTTTCTGGTTGGACATGAGCAGTAAATATGACATAGTTAGACCGTAAATGATCAAAAAACAAGGTTAGTATTTTCCTGGTTATAGAATCTAGTCACTGTGCTATTTGTGTCTGATTACAAAGCTGTCATTGTGCTGTAAGTTAAGGCGAGACACTGCAGGTGAATAGGAAAAATCTTAAATTAAAAGATATAAATTTGAAACTTCAGCTGTAGTTTACTCACATAAATGTAAGAAAAAAAAATGTATGTATGACAAGTTTTTCATCATGTAATGTTTTTTTTATATATATAAAAATAAGGCATTTTATGTGTAAAAACAGCCAAAAATGCCAATTTTTGTAACTTAAAATATGAAAAGTTACAGCACTAAGTTTAAATTTCTTTGTAACTATTGCAACTATAATTTGGGATTTCTTATTTAGTTAATGAGTAAACTAGACCTGACCAAAAATTGGCCTAAAAATTTAAATTTATCCTAATTGTTTTCGGACTGAATACTATAATAAACAAACACTATAATTACAAATTCTTCTGTACATTCTTTCAAACTCTTGTTTTGTACAAGATTGTAAAGTTTGGTGTAGGAGCTACTTTAAGTGGTTTTCTTATGTTTCTTACAGAAGATTAAATGAAATGATAAAACATCTCTAGGAGCAGATTGGACAGGTTTGTTGTTTCCACGTGAAAGCCGATGTGTTGAGAGAACAAGCCTGTAGTGTCTCGCCTTAAGTGTGACCTGTATTATTATTTGTTTTTATCCAAGGCCATAGTCTTTAGAGCCATCTCTGATCTCACATTTACCGTTTCAATCCGAGACGTTGAGGCATTTACTGTGTGTGATTGAAGCGTTTGCAGCACAGCTCGGGCTAACACTCTTCCCTCTACTACAGTACCGCAATCAGACAGGCTCCCCCGCCACTCAGTCTCCAACCTCCCCCGTCTCCAATCAAGGCTTCTCCCCCAGCGGCTCGCCTCAAGTAAGGGCCAGCCTCCGAGCTTGTGCGCTGCTTTGGGGACGGGCTGTGCTCCGGGGCTAAGCTGCAGAGCCGGGCTGCTTCATTCTGTGTCCGCAGTAACCTCCATAGTCTCAGCCGCAGTTTGACTCATGTTTCTGCTCCATCACTGTCTGTGTTCACTGTGTGCATGACCAAGGGGCTCAGGTTTTACTGTGGACAGCGCTGACCGCAAACAGGCCTGGCTCAGTAATTACTCACCAACTCGACTAATTATTCTGGAAATGGCATGAGGAGGGATGTTACAGTTATTGTTATGATCAAATAATGAATAATCCTTAATTCAAAATAATGAAATCCTTAATTCACTTTCATTCACACTGCGTACATTTACATATGTTCAGATAACCCACTAATTATTGGGTGCACCCTGAGGAAGGCTTGACTGGGCTGAAACACGTTGGTGCGTTTTTAATTGAATAAAAGCCATGTTTAAATGAAGGCTTTTTAACTAAAAACCCATTGGAGTGCCATGGTTTTTTAGTCTGTTTTTTTACATCCTTGGCAGACTACTATTCTTATTTCATTCTTATTCTTTATTTAATGCTCACGACCATATTTGTGGTATGGAGTGCAAACACAACTATTTACAACACAGAATAAAGCAATACTATCCAATACTATTTCAACAAAGGAAGGAGCTTTTTCAGATATGCACCGAGTTTATAAATTGTTTTAAAACGATAAGATAAGATAAGATAAGATAAGAGATATTTTATTTGTCCCACAATGGGGAAATTTCAATGTTGCAACACAGTTTAGAACAGGAATGAATGAAATAGGCGCATGCAATAAAAATAGGATAAATAATTACTAAACATGCTATAATTTTGCATCAGTGATGTGGACTACACTGATGGATGTTTCACATAGTGATCAGGCAAATTCTTCTCTCTGTATAAAGAAACTTCACTATTTGTACACTCAAGCAATAAGTGAAACTCATCACCAACAAGTACAGAGGTTACACAAACGTAAATGTCAGTGCCCTTATAACGACCCACAATCTTTGACACCAAAGGAATTCACCCGCCTCCACAGAGCACCTGACTGGTTCTCGTTTTTAACATTTTCACATCCATGAGGCACTCACCAACTTTATTAATTTAACCCAATAATTAGATCTGATTTTTGGTGCGTGTCAGTTAATCAATGGATCTTTAGAGTCACTGTTGTACAATGATTTTCAAAATAATTCTTTCAATCTTTAACATTTTTAGTTTCATTTTTGTCTTGACTAAATTAGTAGCATTGTTTTCCTTGTCCAAACAGGCACAGGTGTGAACAGATCAGAAAGAAATTAGATTACATCAGATGTAAATGTATACAGAACATTTCAATAATCTGATAACTCTGAAACTTTTTTTGTATTTTAAATATTAAAACTTGTTAATTTGCTCTTTCTATGCCTGGTGGGTCCTTGGAGAGGACTTTAAAAAGTTATCTGGCAATGTTCCCACAAATTAATGATACAAAAAAACTACTGTTACTGTAGAAATATTATTTAATGGAATTTCTGATTATTATTCCATTTAGTGGTTTTGGATGACGATCAATAGAGTAGTAATAAGTATCGAAGAGAGCGGAAGTACCAGTATTTAAAACTAGGCGTTATTAAAGTGTTTATACCGGAATAAATCGAAAGGTACCGATTTGTTAAAAGACAAATCACCACTGCAACAATTGATATTAGAATAATTGTGAATAGTCGACTAGTAAAATAATTGTAATTGCATTATGTAATAAGAATCGTTATAGAGACCAGTGGTTCTCAGATTTCATTTTAAAAAGACCATCCTTTATAAGATTATTATGCAAGCAAAGAGGTTAGTTTGAGTCATGGTTTAAAGCATTTGTTACATGATAAATAAAGCATCCCAGTTCGTTTTAAATGAATCTACCAGCCAGGCTTCTGAGTTTAGGACTTTACCAACCAAACATGTTTAATTTGCATACAGTGTACAATAGAAATAACAGTTTAGCCGACTACTAAAATATTCGCTAGATGCAACCCCACAGCACGGGCAAAGACCTCACATGGTGTCAGATCTGTTGATGGTAAAACCCGGCCCTCCACACAGTGTTCCTCCTGTTCAGTGGTGCTTCCTCTCATCGCAGACAGATGTTCTCGGGTTCCTCTGTGTCGCGAGCCCAGGTGTTAGCACTGCGCTTCCTGTTTTTCCATCACGTTTGCAGACATGGTCAACACTGTGCGCTCCGCTGCTGCTAAAATAAGCTGTGAGCGGCTGTGTTTTGTCTAACGCCGTGCGGTGGTGGAGAGTACAGGGTTACTATGGGTCATGTGTAATGGAAGAGAACACCCAGAAGTCCCATTCAGAAGCTCTACTGTTAGTGCACCGGGCTGCCATAAAGGACTGCACATTTACCCATTCATTACATGTCATTTTACTATTTGAGTTTTTAATTATTTGCCCGCATAAGAGCTTTCATTATGCACCTTAATACAAACTAACAAACACTACTCATTTCTCTTTATTCAAACGTAATGGCTGTAGCCTATGGTTTGGAAATAAAATATAATCACGACTGAAGTGTAATTAGCTTTCATCATGAGCTGAAGATACATCATACATCCAGAGCTCTCTTTTAAACAGAATGTCTGCTTTCTAAACGCTGACACTGCTCTGTACTTTAGCTTCAATGCATTTTCAACGGTAGAGATTGCGTTGGCCTCCAAACATCACAAACTATGAAAAGCCGTACTGTTTTGGCGACTCGACCACGTGAGTTACACAAGGCCTCGTTAAAACAACATTACCTCATGTTTTTGTAGATTATTAGTGAGAAACACTTCCTAAATCTAACGTTATGCCCATATGTAGTGGTAGTTAATAAGATGTTTCTTGGCAAATACCTATTATTTATTAATAAAAATAAACATTTAAATGAATGTTGGTAAATGAGCTCTGAACACAGCAGCAGTTGGCTAAGCTAACCTTTTCTCACAGCTAAAGTTTTTGTTAACTTTTATTAAAACGTAAAATATAAAGACACAACAGACTATTCAAATGTAAAGACTTTATTTATAACTTGCTTCAAAATTAGCATTAGCGCTGACCCACAAACACCTCCATTCATCAACACAGAAGTGTCGTTGGGGAAGTGTTCATCTCATTTGTAAAGTCTTTAACATGTGACAGTGACATCCACCTGCAGCTCACTGTTCACTGCCTGAACTTTAAGGATTTATTCATTTTAGTGTGAGTCTGCAAAACCCCAGACAGATAGAATTGGACAAGAGGTACTCAGTTGTACATTGAGCTAGCTATTTAAAAAATAAATAGCCTTCTGAAATAGCGCCTAATAGGCACAGAGGCTTTTAGGCGCTACTCTCGTCTGAGAAGCCGTTTGAGAACACGTCATGAATCTGGCACCGAAGTCGTGCAGTGTCTCCTTAAAGTGGAAGTTACAAACACTCAAGCATTAGGCCCAGTGTGCTTTTATGACAGAGGATTGGCTGCAGACCTGTCAATATAACAAACTCAAGTGTGCCATAATATATATTTAGATTCTGTGAACATAAACAAGACGAGCTTAAGGCAATGCAATTCAACACAAAATATGATTTGATTCTGCCAAAGTCTGCTCCAAATCACTTATTTCTTCTGACACAGGATTGATTTAGACCTCTCCTAAACATATTATTGTCAAGTTGAAATGCTCGATTAAAATGTGGTTAATTGCTCTCTACAATGAATGCAGTATAACAGATCAGTCATGCTCAGAATTACATGTACTCACTCTCTCATACGTCCACTCCTCACCTCTCCTCATGTTGGTGTTGGTTTGCCGCAGCCTTGTTCACTAACCCCGCGCTGAGGTCACTGCTTTTGGACAGTCCTTGTGCTTCTGTCTGCTGTGCCTGTTCTGCTCGGCTGTTTTTGGCCTCGTCTTATGTAACAGCGGGTCGTTTGTCCCTGCAGCACATCCCGGTGGTGGGCAGCATTTTCGGAGACTCCTTCTACGACCAGCAGCTGGCGTCGAGGCAGACCAACGCGCTCTCGCATCAGGTCACACACACGCTGCAGAACTGGGACACCACCATATTTCTGCCTGTTTGTGTTTCATTTTAGTGCATTCACCTTTTGCATGAGACTCAAACATGACATATAATACCACAATGTAGCTAATTTAAAATATAATTATCTAGGCAACAGAAACACACCCGTACATTTTTCTTAAATCGTCCATCTTCTCTAATTGTGCCCCTTTTTGCAGCTGGAGCAGTTCAACATGATCGAGAGCCCCATCAGCTCAAACAGCATCTTCAACCAGTGTTCCACCCTCAACTACACCCAGGCGGCCATGATGGGCCTGACCGGGAGCCTGCAGGACTCGCAGCAGCTGGGATACAGTAGCCATGGCAACATCCCCAACATCATCTTAACAGGTACCACCTCAGACCCCCTTATGATATCAGACGGTGTTCAGCAGCAGCCGAGCACACCGGTGTGCACAGTATTCTGCACAATCACTGCAAATATATTAAAAAACGCATTAAAATGTACAGACTAAAAAGAAGCCGGTTACTTAGAGGTAGTTGTGTACTGTTTTTGTCATGAATAATATGCTGTAATACACTGTTGTTGAATGTGGTGTATTTCAGTGACAGGAGAGTCTCCTCCGAGCCTGTCCAAAGAGCTGACTAACTCTCTGGCCGGTGTGGGCGACGTTAGCTTTGACGCAGACTCACAGTTTCCACTGGACGAGCTGAAGATCGACCCTCTCACCCTGGACGGACTGCACATGCTCAATGACCCCGACATGGTGCTGGCCGACCCCGCCACCGAGGACACGTTCAGGATGGACCGGCTGTGACGTGTTACGCCCCGGAACCAGGAGCCAAAACAAACAAACTTCTGAATGGAGCAAACCGCAGGGCAGGATGACCCCTCCCTCGTTGCATGGCTGTCCAGCTGTCCGACCTCGCCCTCTCGACTCTGAGAAGCTCCACCAAAAGACAACAGGGAAACACGTCCAGTGGCTTGTCCGGAAATGGCCTTGCTGTCGTGGAATGAGATTGGTCGCTCAGCGCTTTGCTAGCCTGCTGTGTTTACAGTGTACCATTACATGCCACATACTCCAGAGTACTTAGACTTTGTGTTTCATGTCCACTTCAGACTGGTTTCTGTTGAGTGCTCGTAGCAGAAGGCTTCAGAGACTTGAGGTAGGAGCCAGTTGTGTCGAAACGACAGAGCACACAGCTGGAGGGAAAGGACCTGCCAGCAGAGGGCGCTTTACCATGGTGCCGTTAGGCGTTCACACACAAAGCTTTATTTTTTACAACCAAATGTTATTTTCATCTGTACTGTATGTTTGGATGTATTTATATGTTTATTTATTTGGTTAAACATTTTGTATTCATTTCATGATTTAAATGCCAAATGCTTTGTGTAGGCATTGTGTAAAATTGCACTGATGTACTTTGTGTCTATTTATGAATTCTTACATATTTGAATATGTGTTTGTTAAGCTACTTGGTTTACAAAGGAGTGTAAAAGTTCCCCATAGTTGCTCTTGGTGTTAAATGTGCCATTCTCTGAACAGGACGTGGTCGGTGTGGGCATTGCAGTGGTCAGAAGAGGGCGTGTTATGCCTCTTGACTTAACTTTTTCTGAGAAAATATCAGGTATTTCTATTTCATTAGAAAGCTAGAAAATCATGTTCAAACTCATGACTGGTGTTTTTAAACAGCGAACGCTCAAATCTTTGGTCTTTTTAAGTGGTCACTGTGAATCACCTGATTTTGCCTTACATGAGTGCTCTACTGTTCTTAATGTGACTGCGTATTACGTAACTTATTGTAAAATTTTCTTGTATCTTAAAAGAACCTTTTGGTCCGTGCGTTGTGCTTATGTTGTGAAAGTTTTGACAAATCAATGTACTGTATTTTGTAGCGGTACGGTTTATAGCCAAATTGTTGTTTTTTGTTTGCTTTTTCTAAAACGGGACAAAAACTAAAAAATGACAGAGGTTTATAAAAGAGTTTTTGAAAGAGTATAAGACGCAATTATGGGGATGCTTTTAGCTCCTTTACAGGGAATCTCTCACAAAACTGCAGCCAAACTTTGCTCCACTACAACATGATCTGTATTCAATGCCTTTCAGAGATTTAATGACACTATTGCACATTCAGAGTTTATGGAAAATTCTAATTGTGATTTTGAATATAAAATATAGTATTTAATATATTCAACTATTGAAACATTGAAATGCACACAAAGAACTGGAGATGATAAAGAGCCTGTACCTGACTTTTATTCCTCTAGTTCAGGAAAATACCCTTTACTCCTGACACTGTATTGTAAAAGTAGCTATATGTGGAAAAAAAAAGACACTAATCTGAGATGTTGATTGAAAACCGAATGGAAACAAATGCCTGTGACTCTCCAGACAGTTGTTTCTCTGTCACGGTTCAACATCAGAGCAAGATAAAGGACTACAGGTGGATACATACTGAAGCAGGCCCTTTTACTTGCATTATAGACCCTTCCAGGAGTGACGTGTTTAGAACTGTTGCACACAAAGCCTGGTACTAATATAAACATTCTAACCCATTCATTTTAATGAGGCAGTACAATATAAACAACACATTTTCGGTTCTGTCACAAATGTTTTTATGTTTGTTATGTGGCACCAAGGACTAAAAGTCAACATTTAACTTCCAGCTCAAGTTTCTAAAGTTCACTAATGTTTTGAGGAGCTTGGTGAAACAAAACTAAATTTCATTGCTCATCTGTTGCGGCTTGCTACATTTTTGGTGCATTAAACTTGGATTATACTTCGCGCATCTAATTTACGCACCGAAATAAGACACACGTTGGCAGTATTTAGTCTGTGCGGTTCATGTGGGGGCAGACCGTTTAAATCACAATTAGCTGCTAGGAAATCCCGCTAATTTCCGCATGCATCGTCTATGTAGTTTGGTCCTGGTCTGTGTGGATGCCGTGTTGGTAAAAGCTAGAAAATTTAGCTGGACCCTCACAGACGTGCCGAGCCTAAACTGAGCTTTACTGTCCCGCATAACGTTAAAGTTAGGAAATGTTTATCACGGGGTTGTTTGCATGAATGCTAATCTGGTGCTAATCGCTAACGTTAATAATCTGCGCAAAACACCTGGTAATGTTTTCTAACGAGGCTCGATGTTACTCACGTGCTTTTGAATGGTTGTTAGCCACCAAAATAACCATGTTTGCAGTGCTTGACAATTTTGGAGGCTAACGCTAACACCTTCCTATTCGCGTCAATTTTTTCTCGAAATCCAGCTTTGCTAAGACCTGCCCCAAAGCCCTAAACTTAACCAAATTATCGGTTTCTAATCCTAACCTGAACTTTACCCAAACTGTGAAAAAATCTGCTCTAATAAATAAACTTTTGCTAGCATAGCCACCAATGCGATCGTGTGGCTTAAGAGGGTTGGGGAAAAAATTAAGCCTCCTATTCACCTTTTTCTGCCTGACTTTCGGTTTGGCTTGCACTCCGTTCACACAAACGCGAACGAGGGAAAAGTCTCGGCACTAAAATATTATATAAAGTCGATTGATTTGTGTAAAAAGTTTAATGTACGTGCAACAACAAGTCACAACGCACCGATTTCCTGGAGCTTGAAAACTGCTTTTTAGTCCGTGTAGAACTTATTTCTGTTGAGCTCGTCTGCCCCGTGTAAACTAATACAACTTCCGGAATAAGTTGAATTAAAAATGCATCGGAGCTAAATTTTGGACCTGTACCAGCCTTTAGAATGCAGGTGTTCTGTTCACAAACAATGGAAGGGTCTGATTTCGCACACTACATGATATTTGCAAAAACTGCGCCACATTTTTCTGCCGTCGTGGAGCAAACTGCCGCCTTAGCCTTTTGTAAGAGTTTCCCTGACAGTTGTGTGATAATAGTTGGATCATGTGCGAAGTATTTCTACTGTTTGTGACTAAAGCGACAGCTCATCCACTCGGCACAGAAGGAATCACCTTTGCTTTGCTCTTTGAACGGTGTTGGCTGTGTTTTGGACATCACGTTTGGTTAGCCTTCAACACCTCTGCGATTCCTATGCAAATATGACAAAAGAGCTCGGAAAGGATTCTGACGTAGTTTAAAGTTGGAATTTTTAAAGTAAAGCTGGATTCATGCTTGTGTATTTAAAAAATGACACGGTGACTCTACAAATTGGAGCGTCGAAAGGTGCGCTAACTTTTCTGGTTGAGGATTCACCGCCGACTTGTTTCCATGGAGATGTTGTTATTTTGCTATATTTTGCAGTTATTTTGTTATTTTTCCGTGTTAAAGTACAAACATTGCTAATATTTCCATGTTCTAACATCGTTCCTTCATCAAAAACATACCTGGAGTTGTATTTAGCTTCATTCACGCTAGTTTGTTGAATCCCGGTTAGAAAATCCTCTCCTCTCTGACTTTCAAAAACACTCCATTATGAATCTCCTCGATGAAGGACGTTTTATCTGAGAATCTTCTACTGTTTTAAGTCCTAAGTATTCCTTAATTCTGTAATACTAGGCCTGTCACGATCAGAAATTTTGAAAAGCGATATATTGTTATAGAAAATATCACAAACTATGAACGATATAAGTGCTTTATGCCATTGACACAACCCTGTAAATCTTATTCCAAATTGACCAAAGTTTTACAAAATGAGCTGCAATAGATAAAAAGCAGAATGGAACACTTACGTTGTTCGTAAGTGTGATAATGTATTAATTATTCAACCATTATACAGCTGAAATTTTTATATATTACCAAAAAAAAGAACAACTTTCCTGTTAGCGCAAAGAAAAAACGCATTTGATAAATATTGGGCTACGAAACATATTGTTCCAGCTTTCATGTATGTACGATAAGGCGATACAGTAATAATCGTGACTAAGTAGTAACATGTTCAGCTTGTGTTATCGCTGTGCAGCCAGTAGATGGCGCCTAAACTCAGTAAGTGCCGTGGAAAACAGCAACAGCTACAGATGTTCATTTTGTTTAAATCGTTTTTTGTTCTAAAACATGAGATGCTAAACTTAAGGTACTCAAGAGCATGTTTAAAGGCTGATAACATAAAAAAAATGCATGATAATTTAAGTTTTTGACGTTAAAAAAGACCATTTGCCGTGGAAATGCGCAGACTGGTACAAACTCTGAACTTTGTGTGTTTGGTTTTCAGAGATGAGACAGAAAGCAATCTGCATTTTAGGGAATTTATGTTTTGTTCGTACATATACTTTTCGTAAAAATTCCTCGTAAAGACTTATAAATGTAAGAATAATGAATTATAATACAGATCCCAGTCATGTAACGTGGCAAAAATACATCTCCACCCAACCAGAAAAGTTACATAGTGCACCTTTAAGGAAAAAAAACAAAACCTTTTACATAGTTGAATTGGAGCGTTTTTAGTGGTATTTTCTGTATGCATAACATCAAAGAGTTTATTTAATATTTATTGGATTTATATTATGTTATTTATGTAATTGCACATTTAATTTGAATGTTTTTTGTCTAATTTAATGTTTTTTGTTCAATATATGAGGGACTTTTGGGCTCAATAGTTCATTTTTTTGCACAACTACGGAACTTTTTTCTCGTTTTTTTGTTGTATGATATTGGCTTATTCATGTCTCAGTAGATGCATTGTGCCATTTATTTTTTTCTCTTCGTGTTTTATTTATAATTAGTTGTCTACTGAGATTATTATGCTTTAGGGTTATTTATAAATGTTTCTGTAAAGCCTGGTTTATCTGTACTTTGTGGTGCTTTGACAATCAACGAGAAAGAAACGCGCGGTAAACAAACAACGCATTAATCCAGCTTTACTTTGCAATCACACATTTATTATTATTTTTGTTCACTTCTGCTTCATGTTCACAGTTAAATCTGACCTTAAAGGGATCATTTAGTGCTTTACAAAACATGTCAATTCCCTCAAAGGTGCGCTGTATAACTTTTTACTGGGAAGGAAAAGTTACACGGTGCACCTTTAAGCTCTGGTCTATGTCCTTATGTGGGATTTGGAGAATTCTTATGATATTTACCTGTTAATATATCACTAAAACTAATAACTAATCAGATCTTTTTAGCTAAAACTCCAACTGCATAATCTCCAGAACACGCTTTCTTACTTTTAAGTGCTTGAAACTCGATTTTTAGGAGCTTAGTTTTCTTTTCGCGGTGCTCTACTGCAGTATTCACGGGTTTCGATCTTTCAGAGTGATTTTTAAAAATGCCATAATTGATATTTTATAATGAAATGCATCTTTATTACGTGAAAAGTCCTCAAGATTGGTGTATATTAACAGGAAACTGAACCCCACATGGAGTCAGAGCCAACCAACCGTTACAATTTGGAGGTTAACAATTAAATTCAAAGCAAAAGAAAATTGACTTTTATCTGGACAAATGTTTTAAAGTGAGACACTGCAGGTAAAAAATCTTAAATTTAAAGATATCTATTTGAAACTTCTCCCGTAGTTTACTCACATAAATGTAAGAAAAATGTAGTACATGTTTTTCATTTAGAAATAAGGCATTTTATGTGTAAAAATGCCCACAGTTTCACAAATTTGGGACTTTTTAATCTGAAAAATGTACAAAACCAGGTTTAAATTGCTTGGTTCGTATTAGTTACTTACAAAAACATTTACCAAGAGGATATCGGATTTCTTATTTAGTTTTTGAGGAAACTAAAAGCCTAAAAATTCAAATTTCGCCTCATTTTTTTGACTTGAAACTTTAATAAATCAGGTTTTGGATTAGATATCAACAAATCCTTCTGTACGTTTAATCAAAATCTTGTTCAGTCCAAGATTGTACAGTTTGTTGTGTTTAGGAGCTACTTTAAGGCTGATCTTTATGTCTCTGTGGGAGAAAAATGCATTTTAAGAAAACGTCCTGTGAAGTTACAATGTCGCAGAGAAATCTATGGATGAAGTGGATTGAATTAAGTAATAAAACATCTTTAGGAGCAGATTGGACAGGTTTATTGTTTCCACATGAAAGCCGAGATGTTGAGAGAACAAAATGACCAAAAGAAAAGAACAGAATCACTCTTGAAACGTTTGTCCAGTTGACACAATTAAATTTTATTTTACTCTGGAATCTGCAGGGACAACTGAAAGAAATACACAGACAATTAAAATTCAAAAATGAAGCACCAAGACGTCGAACATTATTTTGAACAACTCGTTAATGAAGACAAAATCATCCCTTTAAGGTTAAACTGTCATTGTTACACTTTCATCTGTGTAAAACAAGTCTGTCATTCTGATGTTGGACTTTTCCTTTGAATTTCTGATGAGGATAATGTGTTTCCAAAGGTTTGAATCCCCCGAAATCCCTTCTCCACATCCCTCAATCGCTAATCGTGAGCACCACTCTGTCTTTAAAGCAGACATATTATGCGAAATCGATGAATTTATGAGCTTTTAACATGTTTTGCCTCACCGTAAACGTAGTCAAACTCATACTTTTTTGATTCATTTGTGCATTTTTGAGTAATTCTTCAGTCAGTTCTGCACCTTTGAACAGGAAGTCGATGGATCTGTTACTTTTATTACATCTTTTTATACTATTTTGGCGATAATTTCTGACTAAATCGCAGAAAAAGTCATAATATGTCGTCTTTAAAGTCACAAAACACTGCTCAGCTTGTACATAGCCACATGCATGTCTTCAAACCTTACAGTCAGAAATGCGGGACAGAAAAGGCTTTTTTTTAACCACCGCGCAATTTCGTTTCCTGTAACATATCGCTCACGGCATCCTTCTCCGCTGATAAACGAATGTATTTCTCCTCGAACTGTCCCGTTGTAGCATAAACTCCTCCTCGGTTCGACAGCACAAGCTTTTGAATCTCACCGAAAGCGAACCTGGCGACAGAGACGTTACTGCTGCGCTCGTGTGGTCTTCTGCATGACTCCACGGATCGCATTTACCGCATATTACAGGGTCATCGCTTTTGCCGAGGGCTGGTTCTGTTGCTCCATGTCGCGTGGCCCCGTTTCACAAAGCAGCCAAGTCCAACAAACACTTATTCACCAGAGTCTAGTCTTCGATTCGCTCAAAAAGCAAAAGCAAATCAATCAAAACTAACTGCAACTCTGTTAACATACTAAAATAGTACAGAAACGAAGTACTCATTTGCACAAATATCATACAAAAAAAGACAAATTCTGACCTTTTCTTGAATGATTTTGAGCTTTATCAGAACATAGTTTAAGATAAAGAAATTATTATTGTTTTGTGTTGAAAATATGTCTAAAAAAGAGCATTTATTATCATTGTGGGCTCAAATCTGTGTTGAGTATCGAGCCTTTCTTAGTGTTGAAATGAAGCTTGAAATGTTAGTATCATGGGAAAAGTACTCATGACTAAAGCCCAAACAATTCAACCATTTTTCTAATTTTTAAGCAAATTAAAACTAAGTGCAACTCCGTAAACTTAACTAAAACTAGTGCCGAAACTAGATATTCAAGTATCAATACTAAAAAAAAAAAATCGCATAAATAAGACAAATTCTGATGTTTTCTTGAATGATCTTGAGCTTTATTAGAACATAGTTAAAGGCCAGACAGTAAAATAAAGAAATTATTATTGTTTTGTGTTGAAAATAACAATATATCGTCTAAAAGAAGAGCATTTTTAACATTCTAATTGCGGTATTAAAAACTGTTTTGTTAGTGTTTGAAATGTTAGTTTTGTGGGAACATAAATCGAAGCTCGAACAAACAACACACACCATTTCTATCATTTTTTTTAGCAAATCAAAACTAACTGTGAATCTGTATCGAGTGTCAAACCTTTAGTGTTGAAATTTTAGTATCGTGACTAAAACTGAAGCTCGAACAAACGATTCACACCATTTCTCTCATTCTTTAAGCAAATCCAAACCAACTGCGACTCCATTAGCTTAACTTAACTTGCTAAAACTAGTATTGAAACTATATTTTTTATTATCATTTTTTTCGTTTAGTTTATTTTTCCAAAAGGGGACAGTGCAATTTCATAAAACACATGAATAAAACATGAGTAAAACAGCCAGAATTAGCCAAAGAGGCTATTTTTCATCTGTAGTCCCCCGGCCATGATGTCAAAATGGCAATAAAACGGACAAAAACAGACAGACTAATAAAACACAACATCAACACAAAATATAATACAATATTTACAAAAATGTAGAGTGAGCGGCCAAATAGACAGGTTTTAGTGTGCATTGGTATGGTATTAAATCTGTACTGCAGTTACTTCTGTTTGAAATTTGAGCAGAAACAATGATTACTCTGACACTGAAGACAAAACTTTCCAGCCCAAACGACAAACATTCACACCATTTCTCTCATTATTAAGCAAATCAAACTAACTGCGACTTACTCAGAAGCTTCAAATCACCTCTGATTGCAGCTTTAAAGGGCCTATGACAAGTTGAAATACACATTTAACTAAAATGCAGTTAAGATAAATATATTCAAATTTATACTAAAATCTTTACAAATTAAACCCCAGTTTAGCTGTTTTTAAGGTTTTAAATTTTACTTCCTGGTTGTAAAGTATGACATCACACTAGGAAATTACCATAGCAACCACACTGTACACCGGCCAAAACTCCTCTAATGTCACAGATTTTGTTCATTTGACAAAGAGAAACACACGTGAACACCTTTATTTTGTTGAATCAAAGTTTAAAGGGTCAAAAAAGTACTTTATTTTGTGTAATTTATGCATATCCTTTGTCTCCCCAATGTGATGTCATCAGTTTGTTTACTTCCTGTAATTTTCAACAGATTTTTCAACTTTTCTCCACAAATAGCGACTTGATTGGTGTAAAACTATAATTTGTATTTACACGAGGTATTAATACACTGAAGAAAGTCAAAATTAGAAAATCGTAAAAACCCGTCATACGCCCTTTAACACTCTTTGACCCTGGACTGAACCTGCTGGTGTGAAACGGGGCCAGGTTCCCCCCCGTCGCGCTCATGCCGTGCCGTGTAGTTCGTCCTGTAGTGGCTTTGCACTTTATTTGTCGGGCTCTGAACCTTCGAGCGCGCCGCCCGATGTGAATGCTGACTGTTTGACACCAGATTAACCCTCTGCAGATGTTCTAAAAAGAGATACTTTATATTTTTCATTGATTTAATGCTATATTTTGGCTTGTCTCGTGTTTTTGTGGATATTTTCGGAGATGCAAAACTACAGCAGAAAGGGCTTTTACTCCAGCGCAGCGTCTGCTCGTGAGGCAAAAGGAACGCTGCAAATGTGTTTTACTTTGTTTTCGTTCGTCTCTTTGTTAAAATCAGTGGTGGAAATGAAAAAGTACAAAGTATAAGAGCTGTCAGTGTTATTTTAAATTTTACTTTGAATACTTTTTACTTCGTTACATTAGACTGCAAAGTAAAAAGTACATTTCACATGGTTTTAGGGAGTAATTTTTAGAACATTCATTTGATAATTTGACTGAAAGTTTTGGGTTCAAGCCCCAGTTTTGAGCAAATAAACTTTTATACCTAAAATTCAACTTAAGAAAAAAATAACAAACATGTTTTAATGGTTTCTGTTGACAAAAAAATCAGCTCAATTCTTTACAAACATCACTAAAACGCTTTAACAGTTAAAACACTTATATTTACTTGAAAAGAACATTTTAAAGAGGTACTTACTTCAATACTTTTATTTCAATAAACATTTGCGTTTTTCTTCTCAGACAGATGTTCAGAAGTTCACCTTTGTCACTGATCGATTTTGTTTGTTGTTTATTTACTCTTATTTTGTCTTATTTGTTTACTCTTACATGTTTATTTGTTGTTCCCAGTCGTTGTCCTTTTGACAGATCTATCAGACGGAGCACGCTGCCCCCTGGTGGTGGCCTCTGGAGAAGTGAGTCCCAGGTGTGAGTCGAGGTAAACGCTCCCTCGTCTCTGTTCACGGTCTGTACAGCCCGCTTCCTGAGTTTATTTATTTTTTATTTTATTTTTTTTGGCATAAGGGTTAAGATATACTTTATTGACCCATTTAGGCAGAAACTTGTCTTATATCGTACAAACATTCGCACAACAAACCCGCATCAAACTGAAAGACATATAAAACACTGTCAATCAAAGTCATTAAACTGACAAAAGTAGTCATAATGTTGATGATAATATATATATATATTTATTTATCTTTTTGACGAGCTCTAGTATTGCTGGTTTTGGTGTTCAAAACTTTTTTTTCCTTCAAATTTTCAAGAATAAAACATAGAACACAGAACAAAACCAGAGAGCTTAAAACAAATCACATCACATCCAAAATAATACAACAGTCCCATTGAGTCACCAGGAGGACTAGATTCAAAAGGTATCCATTTATTGTGTGCATGGCAGGGGTTTTAAGGCCCAAATACATAGATCTGAACTAGAGTGGGATTGTTTCCATGTATTTGTGTTCCTCTGTTCCTGCTATTTAAGATAAGATAAGAGGACATTTATTTGTCCCACAGTTGGAGAACAGTTGGAATAGAACATGCAATCAGAAAAAAACAAGAGAAATAACTTTAAAGATGAAGATAAACTTACATCACACACAGTCCAAGTGGTCAGATATTGCAGACTTTGGGTTTTCCTGTGTTGCCTTTTCTTTCTCTGATCTTTGCCATCCTTTTTCCCACTCTTTTGGTGTTCTTTTTTCCCTGTGCTGAATGTTCTCCTTGTCTCCCCGATGTATGTTTTATTGTGTTTTGCTTGTGATCTCTGGGACTCACTTCTCCAGAGGCCACTGCACGACGGATAGATCTATCAAACTGACCACGTCTGGGAACAACAACTGAAAAGAGACACATCGATCAGGAAGTCAGGTACATTAAATTCACAATCGTATTATTAGAAGGAAAAAAAAAACACAAGTAATATAAAAAAAGAAGTGAGAATTCATTTTCCAAACTTAACTTTTACTCCAGTAGATTTTTTACGTGATGCTTTTCAGGGTTTGCGTGGGGGATTAAAAGTCATTAAATGAATTTTGCCAAGTCCTTAAATTTGCATTAAAAAACATTAAATTCAATCTCCACAAATGTTTAATCTAAAAACCATTTTGAAAAAAGATTTATCTATTAGAAGAATAACTATAAATATAATGAAAATAAGAGCAAATAATAATTATGACAGTCTGTGCCTCCAAGAGCTGCTGTGTCAGCCGATCTGAAGTGTGGGCACTGCATTTATTGACTCTAGATGTTAAAAGCTGAGATCAATACACTCAATATATCATGAGACATCGTGACACACTTCTTGGCAAGTCGCATTTCGATAGATGTGTATCCAGATACTTACAAACAACGTGAATTAGTGATAAACTACTGAGTTGAATCTGCATAACTGAGCTGGTGAACGGTATTAAAGATATTGTAAACATGAAACTGCGATGCATTTTGTTATTCAGCTATTAATCAAAACTCTTGACACTGGTTTTAAAGGATATCTGCGTATCAGGACATGCATCGTATCAAGTTCTGGTTATTGGGACCAGAATATGTGTTGTATCATGACGTATAGAGCTGTGGATAGAACGTCAAAAAACAGCCGTTGCCATGGAAATCCGCCATGTTTGCAGCTGGTGTGTTAAACTTTTATAGAGAAACATTAGCCAAAACTATGTTAAAAAGTGTACAAAAAATCCATGGAAGAACCTGATAAACTGCTGGGTCACTTCTGGTAAAGACATTTGTCAATATTTAGTGTTAGAATACTTTTGAATTAACGCTAAGTTTAGTATTTAGCGTCTTAAAATCTCCATTGATTTGACATGGGGGGTGTGTGACGTCATGATCCCGAGTGATACCCAGCCCTAGATCAAATCATATAAAAAGTACAAGATAGGCTTCAACACATACATTTCCACACTTTAATTTCACGTAAATTCGCTTTTTGAATATTATAAAGTAGTTGATTATATTCTTGTCATTCTGCTGCCCAATGGAACGGTTAGAAGCCACAATCAGAGTAAATAGTCCTGTTTTGACGTTGATTATGGCATTAAAAAGCTGCATAAACCCTGCTTTTGTTTGCTCCTGGATCTGTTCTTTTACTTCCGTACCTTTTCTTCCACCACTGGTTCAAATGAGTGAAGCTTGACTGGCCTTAGTAGTTCGACTCGTTCATACTGCCGTGAAATGAGATCAGTGTCATTTTGGTGAAAGCTGGAGTAGTTTATCATCACTACAGTTGACTTTTTGGCAGCTAATTAACCGTCTGGGAAAAGTGAAGGCATATGACTATTTTCGAATCATGTAAAGTTGTCTCGTTGAGATTGTCTCTTGGTGAGAAGCACGTTTTCGTCGTGTATAAAATGCTGCAGTGACTTTAATTAACTCAACGGTAAGAGACTTGTAGTCAAAGAGCCAAGGTTTAGTTTCACGTAGAGCAGCGACTTTTACGGCAGCACGGTGCAACTTTTTACCTTTTCAGTCGATGCGAGCCGGACTAATTGATTTAAAGGTGCGCTGTGTAACTTTTCTGCTGTGTCTGGACAGATATCTTGCATTTATTCAATCGCAGCTGTTTTATTATTCAGAAATACAAGTAAAAACATGCATTGTTATTGTGATTGGGCTCGCCTCTTCACAGATCTGACTCGTAACTTGCCCTGGTGGCGTCGTCTGCTCGTCTCCATGGAGATAGAAACGTTTAACGATACCAGCTTGTTTCACTTTCGAGGTTAGAATCGACAATAACAATACAATGCCAAATAAAAATTTATGTTATTCGTATATTTCTCATAATTTCCTAATTGCAGAGTATTTTATTTACAAAGTTATGCACTAATTATAACTTACTAAAGCGGATTATTTACTTTTTAATTATTATTATTATTATTATTATTATTATTATTTACTATTACTTATGCACTGTAACAACTGAAATTTTTAAATGTAAGAGCTGGGTAATTAGTTTATTTTTATTATCAGTATTATTATTATATTATTTAACAGGGACAGTGCACATTAATGAGCATCTGTAGGAGCAAATGTACTTCTACAAACTTAATTTCAGACACAAAGGGCTGGCAAATATAGAACAATTAAAAAACAATTGACATAGAACAAACAGAAGACAAACAAAACCAAATAAAAATGAAATATTGTCCATAAACTCATTCCCTCCGAATCCTGACACTGCTCTGCTCGAGGAAAATAAAAACTAAGGTCATTAAAATTTTCTTATGTCAAATATTAGCCGTGTTTTCACAAATGTTATAATCAATAATCAATCAATCAGTCAATACCACAAATAAGAAAAGCTGGTATCAGTTCAGATTTGAACAATTCTTTTTAATTCCACACTATGGAACATTAAAGACCCTTCACCAGAAAAGTAACATAGTGCACCTTAAAAAGAATGTAGTTCTTATTTTAATCATTCTTTTCCATCAAAGTCTTTCTAAACCAATCAAACCTCAATACTTTCTCTACATTGTTTGTATTTTTCAACTCAGTTGTTAAAAAGAACCGCTGCATTTGCATCGTTGACTTCTCAGTCAGTTGTTGCGTTTAGCTCAATGGGCTCTGAGCACAGCAGCAGTTGGCTAAGCTAACCGTCTCACAGCTAATGCTAACTTTTATTAAAACATAAAATATAAAGAAAACCAATTAAAATGTAAAGTAAATAAGACTACTTGATTGTTTTTATTTATAAATTTAGCGTCTTATTTTATTTTGTTTTATTTTCATCTCTATTATGCTTCAAAATTAGCATTAGCATTAGCATTAGCGTTGACCCACATTTATCAGCACAGAAATGTCGTCGAGGCAGTGTTCATCTCATTTGTAAAGTCTTTAACATGTGACAGTGACATCTGTCTGATCTTTGGCCCTGTACCTGATTTTTACTTTTAAACTAGTTTGTCTTTACATCAGTCACATGTATCGCCGCTAATGCAGTCGCAGCATCCTTTAGCATCCTAAATTCAGTTACAGTTATTTTTGCGACGCCCAAATCACAAGTAATTGTTCTTGGACTGTCCTTAGCCTTCCTTCTCGGCAAATACAGTATATATTCACCGCGATGAGTTTTTAAGCACTTTTCATGAGTCACTGAGGCCAGAGCTAGTTTTGCTGTCCTGGGTAAAGCTAACACTTATTAGCATTCTATTAGCGCACTTCCTGCTTCTCGAATAAAGAAGAATCGAGAATAAAACACTATAAATAGATGCTTTAACTATATATCTGTGCTGGGACAAAACAGATTGTACTACATCACACGCAAAAAAAAAAAAATCTGATACATGAACTAGTTCTGTTTCTCACGTTTCTAAACAGTAAAAATCAGATACAGCCCCTTTAAGTATTCATTGATTTTAGTGAGACGCTGCAAAAACCTCATAGAGATGGAATTGGACAGGAAGCAGTGCTGCTGTTCACAGAGCCCATTGAACGTACCTAAGTTCTGTCCCATAAAACACGATTAAAAACAGATTATTTGGGTAAAAAGTTGCACAGTGCTGCTTTACTGTGCCAGGCAGTAACATGTGTAGTGCTAGTTCAAGTCTACTCCTGCAGTTTTAAGCTTAACAAGTGTTTTCGTTTGCAGATAACCTCCCTTTAATCACAGGGTTTTATAAACGACTCATCGACAATGAAAACAATCTATAGAAAAGTTAAGTTTACGTTCCACTTGAAGCTTGTAGTGAGAATAGCATTATATCATTGTTGTCCTGTAAGTCGTAGTAAAATCTGTAGGTATTTCTTTGTTGCCATGTGAACCTCCTCCCGTGACCATTTGTTTAAAAGAAAATGTCGATTAAATTGAATGTTTAAGACAGGTTTTTCTCTGTGGTTAAAAAGGCGCTGATTAAAAACTGTCTGGTGTCATTTGACGACGTAAACGCAGCCTGTTGCTGTGGAAATGCATGACGTTTCAAACCCCGTTGTATATTGTCTTTGCTATCGTTTCTATTTTGTAACCTGTATTTCCAAATGCAAATTTAAAAGATTATTTTGGATATGTGCATGCCTGTGAAATGTTCAGAATGTTGATTTCCACTAAAAGCTGTTGAGTTAAAACAAGAATCCTGTTTGTCTTCGTTTTACACTTGACATTATTACATCACAGAGGTGTCTTTCATCTTTGAATGGGTTTTTAAACACAGATATTTCATTTACCGTATTTTCCGCACTATAAGGCGCACCTTCAATGAATGGCCTATTTGAAAACTTTGTTCATATATAAGGCGCACCACATTATAAGGCGCATAGAATAGAAGCTACAGTAGTGGCTGTGGTTGCGTAGTTGCGGCTCAGTATTGATCCATATATAAAGCGCACCAGATTATAAGGCGCACTGTCAGTTTTTTGAGAAAATTTAAAGCTTTTAGGTGCGCCTTATAGTGTGGAAAATACTGTAATTTATTCTTTTGTTAACCAGACCACTTAAGGCGGGACACTGACGGTGAATTGGGAAAAAAGAAATTACATTTAGACTTATACGTTTGAAACTTAGGTACCACTTTATAATAACTACGGTAATATAACATTAAGTACCAGCATTCTTACTTTAAATGTATTTTTGGTTACACATACACATTTTGTTGATTGCTAAGTATTTAAATGAGGTTTAAAGCATGTTTTATCAAAATTCACATTTATTCACGTCACAATTTCTACAAAATACATTGTTGTTCAGAGCATTTTGAGATGAAAAACATTTTGAAATACAATACAGCTTATACAACTTATTCGAACATATTGTACAAAATAAGACAAATATTGATACAAATCTCTTTCCAGCTCACACGTTTACATTTGAACCCACCGCCCTCTGGTTCTCAGACGGCCAGCTGCACCTGCTGTGCTCTGTACGTGTCGAAGTCCAGCGGGAGAGTGTCTGCAAACCAACACAGAACAGTCAGTGTTTGAAAAGCAGGGCTGGAAAGTGACCAAGGACAAAAGTAAAAGTACTGGACTTAAGCACATTTTTAAGTATCTGTACTTTACTTAAGTAGTTTTTACAGCGGATCCTTTTTACTTTTACTTCACTACATTTGAGACCAAGTATCTGTACTTTTTACTCCACTACATTTCTTTAACTGGACTGAAAAGTAGGAAATACATTTAATTCTGTTTTAGGGGTTATTCTGAACATGTTGATGGTGACATTCTGCCTGAAGGTTTTGGGTTCAAGGTCAACAGCAAGCAAACAAAAATATGCACAGAAACTTAAAGAAATTAATTTGGATTGACAGCAAAATTAAGCACAATTCTTTAAAATTACGACATTTAAAACGCAAAACTGGTCTCATAAGCTGCAAGAAATTCTTTTTCAATACATTCAATAATACATTTTCAAACAGATACTTCAGCAGAAGAATATATAAGAGATCTGACCATATTTCTTGTATGTTGGTGCATTTGAAGACATGTTCAGCTGATTTAGACATGATTTTCATTATTAGTAATTTTACAATATTATATTTTATTTACTATTTGCTTTATTAGGGGGATGGCTTTGGCGAAATTAATACATTTGACAATCCCAGACCATTTTTTCTTGTTAACTGTGATATTGAGAGAATAGCAACAGTTTCAGAAGCTTCTATGATGATCGGGGGGCATCTTATAGGGGCCCCTTCAGGCTGGGGGCCCAAGGCCATTGTGGCCCGTTGCCTAATGGTAAGTCCACCTGTGTGCATGTGCGAGTATGTGTGTGCATGTTTGTGTGTGCGCGCGTTGTGTTGTGTGCTCACCGTTGCAGCGGTATCGGAGGTTGGCCCAGATGATGTTTTCCTGTGAGAAGCAAAACACTCCGAGGCGGCCTCCTCTCATCGTGGCGTCGATAATGACTCCTGTGTCGGCGACCATCTGGGTCCCTTCATAGAAACGCACCCTGGACACAGAAGAGGAAGTGCAAAAGCCATTTCAAACATCGCAACAGTGTCTTGAAATAACAAGTCAGAAACATCCTGAAACATGTCAAATAATTCAAGTCTATCAAGTAAATTAATCTTAAATAAAAAATACTGATGTTTGGTAAGGCAGGTATATTTGTAGAGAATAATTTGTACACAAAGTAATTCAAACAGCTTTACATAACAGAATCAGTGCAGTAAAATAACACAAAAAACTCACAAAATTAAGAACACGTCCTGAATTCAAATAATTCTCACCTAGATTTTTTTTTGTTGTGTATCAAACATGCAAAAAACATTAAAGTAAATTAAGATTTGCTTGTCATCCCCTTTGTTCTTTGGAGGCAGATAGTTCTCAGACAAATTGTTGTAACTTTTTTACAAAAACATTTTACCTGATGTATCCATCTGTTTTTACCTGACGTTTCCGTCTGTTTTTACCTGACGTTTCCGTCTGTTTTTACCTGACGTTTCCGTCTGTTTTTACCTGATGTTTCCGTCTGTTTTTACCTGATGTTTCCGTCTGTTTTTACCTGACGTTTCCGTCTGTTTTTACCTGATGTTTCCGTCTGTTTTTACCTGACGTTTCCGTCTGTTTTTACCTGATGTATCCGTCGGCCGGCCGGTGCTGGAGGAACCACTTGTAGGAGGTCTTGTCCTTCCAGCCCACATTGCGAGCGTCCTTCCACAGCAGCTTGACCTGGTCTGAGGTGTCTCCCGTGTGCCACAGAGCGTTCCTCAGGTTCTCTCCAGGCCCCGTGCCCGACTTCACAGCCTTTTCAATAACAAAGTAATTAAAAGGAACGACAAGAGAAGTTCAAAATGAACTGTATCAAGACGAGACTCCTCCCATGCTCCCATTTTACATGAGCTGAACTCAAAGGTACACATTTTCTTTGTACAAAAAAGAGCAATTTCTCTCAAATATTGTTCACAAATCAGTAGTGAGCGCTTCTCCTTTGCCGAGATATTGCCTCTCACAGGTGTGGCATATCAAGATGCTTATTAGACAGCATGAGCAATGCGCAGGTGAGCCACATTAAAAGGATACAGTAATCTTTCACAGCATCATGAGAATTCTACTTAGCTTTTCATTGAATCTGTTGCTCCAATAATGTTTTTATGTAGATTAACAAAAACATGCCATGGAGTAATCTTCCCAAAGCAGTTTCATGGCAAATCTGTAGTGCGTGTTGCTGTTCCATGTTACCTTGAGTTGGATGCCTGGTTCTGCCACAGCTCTGAAGGGATTGGCCTGCCAGTAAATCTGCTCCACCTGTTTCCACATGACCACATAGAAACTGGAACTGTCCTGGTATCCGAAAATAAACCCTGCGTAGTCGTCGTCTGTGACTGTATTTACATGAAACGTCCCTTCAAAGTCCACGCCGCTGAACGCCGTGTAACCTGGACACAAGAGAAAGAAACCACGCTCACAGGAGTCCACATGTGTGCGGCTGCATTCAGTCCTGCTGAAGACCTCATTTAGTCCAGCTCAAGTTCCACATTAAGTAGTTGAATTTTGACGTAACACAGCATAAAAAAACACTACTGGTGTGATCATATTAACCATTATTATAATTAAGAAACTTGTAACAACTTTACATAAATGAACAGGGAGGTTTTAAGTATGGCTGCACAATAAATCCCACAAATATTAATATCATACACTGGCTAATGCAACAATTATTATCGCGACAAACGAAATACATTGTTAAAACATAAGGTCCTCCATATAACAGAAGTGTACTTTTTAATGAAAATGTTGAAAAAACCTGCTTGTATTTCTGTTTTTTCTAATTTCATGCTAAATTAGTTCTGTTTTTGTCTCTGTGGAATATTTAAATGTAGTTATCTAGTAGTTAATTATTTTTAGTTTTAGGGATGACAATAATGTCATGCAAATTTGGTCGACCAAATCCAAAATAGTTCTGGTCGACCATTTTGTTTATGCTCTGAGGCTCTGGACTGAAAAGTGTAACTTGGATCTTGTTTCCACTTATTTACATTTTTTTAATTCTAAGAAAATATTAGTCATTTTAGTCGACACAAATGTGCACTGGAAAAATGACCATCTGAGAAAGATAACAATAAGTGCTTGAAATAAGGAGTATTTATCTTGTTTGGAGTATATTTTGATTTCATAAAAAAAAAAAGAAAAAAAAAGATGACCAATGGATCAAGCATAAAATATGTTGTTTTACTTAAAATAAGAGACACAAGCATTTGTAACTTGACTTCTGAAAAAATTAAATCACTTTTTGACATGTTATCTTATTTAAGTTTGTCATTTTTCCAGTGATTTTAGTCAAAATTTAGTCAAAATGTATGTAATTTTAGTCATAGTTTTAGTCTTTATGATTGCTTTTTATGTAGTTAGAGAAGGAAATATAGATGCAGAGACAATATATAATCAAATATTTTAGTGGACAAAATTTACTACATTTTTTGTAGCTAAATTATATTTCAAAAGTTCTGAATTAAAATGCCACTCACCAACAGCCAGTCCAGGATCACTGTTCATGGTCTGTACGATCTCTCTTCCCTGACAAGAACAGCAGACACGTTCTTTAGACTCTAGTTTCAATCGAACTTTTTAAAATTGAGCACAAACTGGACCTGATTGAGGACGACCCAGTTGGGATCGATCTGGGCGTCTCCCTCTGGGTCCAGCACCACGGTCTGGTACTCTCTGAAGTCTGTGAGTGTGACCTCTGCGTTCTCGGGACAAGCGTCCACGATGTCGATGATGGTGTCGTTGTCAAAGTCCTTCGCGCACACATCTCCCACTCCATCGCCTGAAAAACAACGGACAAAGATTATTATTTTCCATTTATTCCATTTGTAAATGTGTGTCCAGTAGGGCTGCACAATATATCGTTATCGCAATATGCATATCGCAAAGATGAGCAATAATTTCTAAAAGTTAAATGCATTAAGCTTGTGTTTCTGATGTGCCCGAGCTTGTCTTTACTTTACTTTTTCACAATACTTTACTGTTTTTCCCAATCAGACTCAAATGTTCACCTCCAAAAGCACAATTTTGCAGGAGTACAGAAGTGAATGAAGGTGAATAAAATGTCTGAAATGTTTAAAATGCCTCAGTAATGTATTTGTATGGTTTGTAGAGTAATGGACAAAGCAACTCCAGGTTTTAACTCTCCAAAGGTCTCCAATGTGTATTTAGTTGTACCAAAGCTACTATATTTTAAAGTAAGAGTTGAGTTATCCTTTATGCCTGGAAAAGAAAAGAAAAATATATGCAAATGACGACAAAATATTGCAATAAAACCCATCAGGTCCCATCATTGTGATAGTCGGAAAAATGTAAAGATGATGGCCTTCAATAATCACATCAAATGGTCACAGTCGAAGCTGATCCATAAATGTTTACACGGTCAAGCTCCTCGGGTTCTTTGTGAGAGTGTCGTTCCTCTCAGGACTGTGGGCTCCAGAACCAGAGGAGCTCAAAGTGGGAACTGTCAGGTCCCGAGGAGAAAAACAACTATTGGACAATCAATTTACCCTGAACTCAAGGGAGAGGTGACCTGGGTCCTTTTTAAACATAAACTGACAAATTATTTGATCAGTGGTCAGACATGTGACCATATGTAGTTGGAATCTGTATATCAGAATCAGAATCAGAATCAGAAACTGTTTATTGCCATTGTCAGTGAAATTCACAAACGTAGGAACTTGCTTTGGCGTAGGTGCAACATAAAGCAAAGGATAAAATATAAAAAATATATAAAAAGGCATGCATAAAATTAAGAATAAAATAGACTAAGATAGACTATATACAGAATGTACAGTTGGCAGTGCAATGTGCAAATGAGTAGTGCAAATAGATTGTTCTTAAATAGTATTATTGTTAAAGTGACAGGTGTTACAAAGTGTTCATGAGTCCAACGGCAGAGGGAAAGAAACTGTTCTTGTGGCGGGAGGTTCTGGTCCGGATGGACCGTAGCCTCCTGCCCGAGGGAAGTGGCTCAAATAGTCCGTGTCCAGGGTGAGAAGGGTCAGCTATGATCCGACCTGCTCGTCCCCGAGTCCTGGAGACGTACAGGTCCTGGACAGATGGAAGGCTGCAGCCGATCACCTTCTCAGCCGAGGCACAATGCGCTGTAGTCTCTGTTTGTCCCTGGCTGTGGCTCCAGCGTACCACACGGTGATGGAGGAGGTGAGGATGGACTCGATGATGGCCGTGTAGTACTGCACCATCATCTGCGCCGGCAGCTTGGCTTTCCTCAGCTGCCGCAGGAAGTACATCCTCTGCTGGGCCTTCTTGATGATGGAGCTGATGGTCGGCTCCCACTTGAGGTCCTGAGTGATGGTGGTGCAGAGGAAGCGGAAAGAGTCCACGGTGGTGATGGGAGAGTCTGTCAGGGTGAGGGGGGGCAGGGGGGCTGAGACTTTCCTGAAGTCCACGATCATCTCCACTGTCTTCTGGGCGTTGAGCTCCAGGTTGTTGGTGCTGCACCAGGACACCAGCCGGTCCACCTCCCTCCTGTAGACAGACTCAGATGAGTCCGATGAGGGTGGTGTCGTCTGCAAACTTGATCAGTTTTACAGAGTCGTGGCTGGAGTTGCAGCAGTTGGTGTACAGGGAGAAGAGCAGAGGAGAAAGTACACAGCCCTGTGGAGTTCCTGTGTTGATAGTCCGAGTCTCTGAGACATTCTTCCCCAGCCGCACGCACTGCCTCCGGTCCGTCAGGAAGTCAGTGATCCACCTGCAGATGGAGTCAGGCACGTGGAGCTGAGAGAGCTTGTCCTGGAGCAGAGCAGGGATGATGGTGTTGAATGCAGAGCTGAAGTCTACAAACAGGACCCTGGCGTAGGTTCCCGGGGAGTCCAGATGCTGCAGGATGAAGTGGAGGGCCAGGTTGATGGCGTCGTCTACAGATCTGTTGGCTCTGTAGGCGAACTGCAGTGGGTCCAGGGCGGAGGAGGTGAAGGACTTGAGATGGGGCAAGACCAGGCGCTCAAAGGACTTCATGACGACAGGCGTCAGCGCCACAGGCCTGAAGTCATTAAGTCCAGTGATCCGGGGCTTCTTGGGAACAGGGACGATGATGGACGACTTGAAGCAGGCTGGGACATGGCATGACTCCAGGGAGGTGTTGAAAATGTCTGTGAAGACAGGAGTCAGCTCGTCCGCACAGTGTCTCAGGGTGGCGGGGGAGACACCGTCTGGCCCAGCAGCTTTCCGGGGGTTGGACTTCCGAAACTGTTTCCTTACATTGTCCCTGTGTAGTGAAAGGCCGGTGGGGGAGGTGGGGGGACCCGAGGTGTGATTGGCAGAAATGTCCATTGTAGTGAGATGGGTGGGGGAGGGGGTTGAGATTTCGAACCGTGAATAGAAGGAGACGAGCTGTTCAGCGAGTTTCTGGTCGTCAGCAGCATGGGGGGCTTTGGGCTTGTAGTTGGTGATATTGTAATATCTGCACTGTTATATGTATTTTAAACGCTAATTGTACTGTATTTTCTCTGTAAAAGCCCTTCTGGGGACGGACATTGAGAATTAGCCTTGACTGAAATGTTGTAGTATGTGACATGAGCTCATGAAGCAAATAAACTAAACTAAACTAAACAATAATATAATTATCGCAACACTTGACACCTATATCGCATATCGCACTAATTTCCCATATCGTGCAGCCCTAGTGTCCAGCGTCCTACGTCAAGATCTTATTGAGCATGTTTTGGGGTTTAGAATGGAAACTGTAGTAGAACTGTAACAATTAATCGGAATAATCATGACTAGTCGCCTGTTGAAATAATTGTATTTTGATTATTGTAATTGTTAGATGGTCTAAATCAGTGGTTCCCAACCTTGTCTCGAGTGCCCCCTGACCTTTGTCTCACACTCAGAGTACCCCTTAACTTGAGATTCAGGCAAATAAATGGGTTTATTAGTCGCATGTTGTCAATTATTACTATTATCTATATATGTTTATTTGATTTAGTTTATCTTTTATTTTGAACACTGCAAAGAAAAAAAACAAACAAACATGCAGAATACATAACCATGGACAGAGTTTTTGATCCAAGATACTCCAAAAATATGCAAATTTTACAACTAATAACGCTGTAATTCAGAAAAAGTACATTTCATCTTCTTTTAATACTTGAAACCATTTCAAGTACCACCTGGTAATTCCTAAAGTACCCTTTTTTTATTTTTACTTTTTTCACTGGATTCTTCTCAGAGGTGGATATTACTTGAGCAACCTTTTCAGGAAATTGTACATCTCTGGAGTAGTTTTTGGACTGGATACTTTTACTTCTACTTCTGTAACATTTACTGTAGTTTGACGTTACTCTTAGTTGTGTTTCTTCTTCTCACTGTGTGAGTAAATCTACAAGTGACAAAAACCTTTACGTTAAACCATATTAAATCCTCCTCGACAGGGGCGTAACACCAAATTCTGGGGCCCAGGTTCAACCCTTCTCTGTGGGCCCCTAATACATAATTTTGAATATGATTTATTCTTCTTTTACTTTTACTCAGGGGCGTTTCTAGGATTTGCTGAGATCCGGGGCTTAGCCCGGTGTGTTCTTTAAGTCATCACGGAAAATCCTGACGGGGGGTCTGGGGGTCCCCCCCCCAGAATTTTTTTTCCCAAGGGAGACTTATTTCTTGTATTCTGGTGCATTTTAAGAGGTTTTGAGCAACTAAAAAATAAACGTTTTTTCTAGGCACACGAGTCTTTTATTACAAAACAACAATTGTTGTTTTAAACTCCGTTGACTGTCATTGTGTTACTTACCTGTTACTTGTGAGAAGGTGGGACCATGAGATTGTACCTTCTGGATTTCATCTTTGCAAACTGGTCTATTATCTAGTTATGTTAAATGTTCGTCAACCAGCGATAAAAAAATAAATAAATACAATGTATTATAGATAGATGGATAGAATTTAAAACACAAAAGTAAAAATTGTAATAAATTATATATTACTAGTTACAGAGCTTTATATTACAATATTACTGTCCCAAAAATGAAAAAAGAAGAAAGTCACGCAACTTAGGTTCCCAATTTTCTTCCTAATTTTGTAATTTACAGATTTTTCCAATTATCACGGAGCTGGTCACCCACTGCATTTTATAAAATTGCACATGTTTCATTGGATTAAGAACAAATTAGTAAATATTATTTTATACTTTTTGAAACTTTGGAACCCTCACCTATAGTTTGAGAACCACTAACCAAATATAAAGTCATATTATTAAGGCGGTTTGGGGTCACTGGGTCAAATGCCCCACAAAAAAAAAGAAAAAAAATGCACTGTAGGATTTTTTTCTTCTTTACATCTCTGTGCAGTAATTTGCTGGACGGTCCCTAAAAAGCACGGATACCGCTGCAGTAAACTAACTTTCACTTGTACTTAACCTGTTAAGTCCCACCTCATTTTGGCAGTTTTTCTCGAAAAGTACATACCCAAATGAAAAAGCTTATTGTATGGCTAACTTACAGTCTATGGACTTGTATGATGTGTCATTTGAAAGCTAAGACCTTCTAGTTTCAGAAGCTGTGCTTTGTCTGAGTGAAACCGGCAGTACACCTGTTCAAACACACCCCAAAAGAGAAAACAAAAATGTCTTCCTGAAGACATACTTCATGCTGTGCTATTGACACTCCCCACAGCAGTTGTCCACCTTGTTGACAACAACTGTGTGGAATTTCTGACTTCTAGGTCCAACCATTTTGACGTTGAGCAGCTTTTTGTATGAAATAACCCTAATCCGAACAAGAGGTCCTTCTCTGTGCCAAATGTGCCAAACTGCTTTCCATGCATTTTGACACTCTAATGACCCTGAAAACCAAATTTGGTCATTTTGGTGATTATAAATATACATTATAGATTATTTTTTTCATAAACTTCCTCAAATCAAAGGCAGGCCGTGCGTAAAGACCGCTGCGTAAATGATGCGTAAAATAGTGTCTTCGTCTCTTTACGCACGGAAAAATCAGCTCCTGCACCCAATGAACCTGCAAGTCCCGCCCCTCATTTGAAAGCTGTGGTGATTGGCCAGAGGAATTTGTGATAGACTTTCTGACTCACCAATGGCATTGCAGGCTGTGACGCCTTTACGCACGCAGAGCTGACGCTCCTCGTGTCAAAATGGATCCGTTCGCTTTGTTCTAAGGGCTCTCCTTCTGGAAGTACTCGACGGAAAATTGCACGGATAGGCTTATTTTGAAGACAAGACTGAGAGGAAAACGAACATACCCAAACCGAAGATATCTCTGCAAAGTGATGCGCAACAGTTATGTTTTTATTGCTTTTGTGTTACTGTCAAATGAAGAAGACGCGTTTACGGGTGGATATCAACAAATGGATTATATTATTTGAAATAACAACTAGATATTCTTATTTTGTGGACTGTGATGGGCAGAAAGAGTGCACACACTTCTGGATTGGATTTTGTTTGCGTCTGGAGGAGCCAACGAAAGGTAAGAAATGAGAGATGAACAGTTTGGTTATGTTACAGTGTGATAGCTTACAAGTATTTTGTGAGGTGATTTAGTGAGGATTGAACATTTTAGACGTTTAGTGGTCACTCTAAACTTTCAAATGACATATAACATGTCTGTACTGAAAACATTTGTTTTTAATGAATGACGCATGTGTGTAAAAACTCTGAAACTGTCCCTGATCAGGGACAGTGGGTTTTGACTACCTCAAAGTGCAGTTGCAATTTTGAGGCTGTGCAGGTTATAGAGAAAATTAATATTGGACACATCTCGGTCCTTGTCTAGGACAAATTAGTTATGATGAATTAGAGGTTGAGCTCTTCTGTCGCTGCAGTGAGCCAGAGCACTCTGCGATTTTGTGAAGAGAGAGAGAGTAAAAGGCGTGGACCGACACGGAGCCATGAGGCCCAGCCTCAGGTGGGACTTTTCTCTGAACTGTCTGGAGGATGTGGACAGGGAGCGCATGGAAAAGGCGCTGAGAGCAGCAGAAGCGCTGAGGCGGCTTGAATGACTCGCCGATTGCACCAGCACCGCTCACGGAGCGTCCTAGGCCCCGCGCGACGGAGCGCCCGGAGCGCCGCGCACGGAGCGGACGAGCCCCGCGCAAGGAGCGGACAAGGCCCGCGCAAGGAGCGGACGAGGCTCGCTGTCGGAGCGCACGAGCCTAGAGCACAGAGCGCACGCTCTTGCGCCTCGCTCTCGGAGCGCTGAGTCCCGCTCATCATAAAGTGCAATGTAACAGTGCGGACTTTGAATCAGAATCACAATAATTTTGGGAAATAATTTTATTCGGGGCTAGACGTAAAACATCCGGGGCTCAAGCCCCGGTAAAATTGGTCTGGCGACGCCTCTGCTTTTACTTAAAGTCCATATGACAGGTTCTCAAAATGTTCAAATTATGACTTAGTTTGGTGGGAGGGCAATTATTTATTATAGTTTTACATCTGTGAAGTTGCAGTTTGTGAAGAAATTCTGAAAAATAAAAGTTTAAAATTACAGGAAGTAGTGCCGAGTTCTTAAACGGAATCCCTCTGTGACGTCATCAAGAAGCGACACGCCGTTGTAAAAACAGAGACAATTTATAGACATCTGACACAATCTTTCGACAGTTTAAGCAGTCATTCAACAAAATAAAGGCGTTATCAGATATTATTATTTGTCAAATCATAACTAATGTGTAATTAAACTTGTTTTCAAAATGGTTGCTAGGTAACAGTTGTGGAATTACCTCTAACTATGTCATATTTGCTGCTCATGTTCAACCAGGAAGTACAATTATAAACATTACAAAAACTGTCAAACTGGGGACAAATAGGCAAAATGTTTAGTAAAATCTTAAATCCAATAATGTTCACTACGTTTTATTGAAATGTGTCGTCTATCCTGTCATTTAGACTTTAAGTGATATTATTTTGTATTAATATTATTCTTTCTAGAGTACAATTTGTGGCTGGTCTACCACTTCTTCTTCTTCTTGCACATTTCCTATATTTTTCCAAGTACAACTGTATATTGAAACCCCGTGTGTAAACCATAGAACTATAATAAAACCTGGAAGATGAATCCAAAGTGGCCGCCCTTTTTATCCCTATGGAGAGTGCTCATTGGCGCATGACCCCAAAAAAGTTTCTTACTTCCGCATTTACTTCCTGATACGGAGGCTGACATCTTTGTTTTACTTCCTGATATGGAGGCTGACATTTTTGTTTTACTTCCTGATACGGAGGCCGCCATCTTTGTTTTACTTCCTGATACGGAGGCTGCCATCTTTGCTTTAGGGCGCCATGTGACGACAATCCCCCACTTCATATAAAAACGGTAATTATAATGAGCAATTTAAAAAAAAGGCTGGTTCCAAGAGGCTGCAGTACCTCACACGGCCACTAATCAATCTGGGACCACAGACAGAGGGGGCGTGTCTTATCCAGTTCTTTTAATACATCCATGGTGTAAACTCAAAGGGGCTCACCGTCTCTGTCCTCCTGCAGCGGGTTGGGCACCAGTCTGCAGTTGTCGGGTCCCGGGGGCAGCAGGTCGGGGATGCCGTCGTTGTCGTCGTCGTCGTCGCACTCGTCTCCTTTTCCGTCTTTGTCCGTGTCCAACTGGGAGCTGTTTATCACGGCGGGGCAGTTATCGTTGGAGTCCTGGTGTCCGTCTCCGTCACTGAACACGACACACAGGTTTCAGTGAAAGGACAGTCACACGTGAGTTAACGGAGAGTCGATGGTGTACCTGTCTTTGTTTGTGTCGCAGGGGTCTCCGATCAAGTCGTTGTCAGCGTCGGTCTAAACACATCAAGATCAGTGTTATGTTTATTGTAGTTCATTAATGTCATGTTATTTCTTGCTAAAATACGTCATCTAGTGGTCGCTTTAAGTTACACCTTTAATGATAGTAGAAGAAGAACATTAGACGGGAAGTTGTTGTTTTCTGACCATGCCTATCCATAGAACTATAATAAAACCTGGAAGATGAATCCAAAATGGCCGTCCTGTTTATCCCTATGGAGAGTGCTCATTGGCGCATGACCCCAAAAAGTTTCTTACTTCCGTATTTACTTCCTGATACGGAGGCTGCCATCTTTGCTTTACTTCCTGATACGGAGGCTGACATCTTTGCTTTACTTCCTGATACGGAGGCTGCCATCTTTGCTTTAGGGCGCCACGTGATGACAATCCCCCACTTCATATAAAAACGGTAATTTCGGTGATTTTAGAAACGGTAGAAAAGAACATTTCCTTCTATTTTATTTAAATACCGATAATAATTCAGCACTGTCAGCAATTATAATGTGCAATTTTAGAAAAAGGCTGTTTCCAAGAGGCTGCAGTACCTCGCACGGCCACAAATCAATCTGGGCAGACAGACAGAGGGGGCGTACCTTATCCAGTTCATTTAATACATCCATGCTTAAAGCGACCACTCATGGATGTATTAAATGAAACACAAATGAAAAGACCTTTTTACAGCAAAGACAGTGGAATTCATAAATCAAAATGTCTAAAAAAGAGTAACATTTTATTTTTCCATCAATAATTGTAGCCCTAGATGGCAGACTTGGACAGTAACTAAACTACATGCACCGAAAATAAATGTTAAGAATACTAATTTTGAGTATTCTAGTGCAGTTACTCTTTCATTTGGTGTTATTCAGAATACTTACACAAAAAAATCAAAGGAATACACTATTAAACTTAACTTCTTAATATAATGTAGGCATTCAACTGCACTCAATTAGTAATAATAATTAAATGTGCAGTTTTTTTTCCTTCTCTAATCAGTGATAAATAAACAGATCAAACATCAAAAAATAAAGTTGTGGTCCTTTTTAAAAAGGACCGTCTCCACCCAAACTACTCCGGATCCCGCCTTCTGTCTTGCAATATCGAACTAGCACTACCATCAGCATGACAAAATAATCAACATCACCCCATTCCGGTAATCATTAGCAGAGAGCGGCCAATACATAAATCAATAAAACCATCATTTGCTGACAAAAATAATCTCAGATACCTCCACAAAATTCAGTATCAACACACTCCTAGTCCCCAATCCCCACTCACAATTAACATGGCTGTTTTTAACGTCCGCTCTCTGCTAAACAAATCTTTCATTATAAACGACCTAATCTTAGACTATAAACTTGACTGTTTGTTTTTAACAGAAACCTGGCTGGGTGCAGATGCACCAGTTGTTCTCACTGAGGCCTCTCCACCGGATTTTAACTTTGCTTTTTCCACCCGAAATGGTAAAAGGGGAGGTGGCACAGCTGCTATAATTTCAAACAATCTGGCCACCAAACCTGTTTTTATTCACCAATATACAAGTTTTGAATATCATGCAGTTGTTTTTAGTAACCCACCAATTTTAGCTGTAACAATATATAGACCACCGAAAAAGTGCAGTCTTTTTATTTCTCAATTTTCAGATTTTTATCAATCTTATACAATTCTTATAGCCATATTATTTTAACCGGTGATTTTAATTTACACATTGATAATAACTTAGACCCTGTTTCAAATGAGTTTTTAAATATTCTTAATTACATGGATTTTACCCAGCACGTCACACAGCCAACTCACAACAGAGGACACACTCTGGACCTGGTCATCACCCATGGCCTGTCCACCAGTCTGTCCTCTGTTGTCGACTTGGCTGTGTCTGACCATTACTGTGTGTTTTTTAATATCACTGGTTTTATTCAGCGAGAGACCTCTGTGAGAACTGTGAGGAAGCGCCATCTGACCCCTGAAGTGGCTGCAAACTTTATTGACGTTTTAGAAAAAAGTCCAATTGTTTTACCTGCACCTTGCAATTTTATTACGGACAATTTTAACAGGAGACTACAGTTAGCATTTGATCTCGGTGCCCCTCTTAAAATAAAAACCATTCCAACCAAACCTGCACCCCCTTGGAGAAATGAGGACCAGAAAAAACTAAAGAGACAGTGCAGAGCAGCAGAGAGAAGGTGGAGAAAAAACAAAACAACAATAAACCATCAGCTATTCAATTATCAACTAAAAATATACAACAATGCAGTTCGAAATTCAAGAAACAACTACTTTGCTAAAATAATCACTACTAATAAAAATAACCCCAAAATCCTATTCTCAACAATCGACAACATTTTAAACCCTGATTTTAGCACATCTTATTTTACTCCCACAGACTCTCTCTGCGAAGCGTTTGCAGACCACTTCATGGGGAAGATAGACACCATCAGATGTAACATTTTATCTAGTCAAACTTCTGTTTTTAACACATCTGATTGTCTGTCTTTACCAGAGGAAACACTGGACGGTTTTGTCCTGGTTAATGCTGAGATGCTTGATAAAGTTGTGTGGGGTCTGGTGGTTGTGGGGGAGGTTGGGAGGGAAACGACATGTGGGAATGTTTTTAATGCACTGTAAAGCACTTTGTGTTACATTTTATGTATGAAAAGCGCTATATAAATAAAATTTGATTGATTGATTGATTGATCACTTTACAATAATCGCACCTTAATTAGCCTTGACAAAGCATGAACAAACACTTAACTAATCAACAAATAGTTTATTAAGAATGATTCAGGCTTAGTAAGTACTTAATTAAGGGGTTTGGGGTTAGGGCAATTAAATAAGTAGTAACTAAGCCTGAATCATTCTTAATAAACTATTTAGTTAATTATGAATTAAGTCCTCGTTGCTTCACCGAGGCTATTAAACGTTGCTTTAAATCCTATGTCGCATTTTACACTATAATATAAAGTTATTCAATGTGAAAGTATTCCAGTTATTCAAAATACAGTACTCTGATTGGACAATTTAATGAAATACATTATACATTTATTAGAAGTATTCAGTAGTTTGTAACTAAATACATTTTCAGTATTCTTCCCATCTCTGCATGATAGTACAATAGATAGTACAACATTTTAACTCATAAACTACCCACAAACGACCCACAGGTTGGTGGTGCAATTGCTCCTGCAGGTGAATACTGCCGTTGTGTCTTTAGACAGTGTCTGCGTACTCTGGTGTGTGAATGGTTCCTTGATGTAAAGCGCTCTGAGTGCCTCGAAGGTGGAAAAGCGCTATATAAATACCGTATTTTCCGCACTATAAGGCGCACCGGATTATAAGGCGCATAGAATAGAAGCTACAGTAGTGGCTGTGGTTGCGTAGTTGCGGCTCAGTATTGATCCATATATAAAGCGCACCAGATTATAAGGCGCACTGTCAGTTTTTTGAGAAAATTGAAAGCTTTTAGGTGCGCCTTATAGTGTGGAAAATACTGGATGTGACCATTTACCATTTACTAAATCAAATGTATCCTCACACTTTACAATCTGTAAAATGTGTTCATCAGATGTAGTTGATCTGTTGCAGAATTTATCAAAAACTTTAATTTACTCCAACTAATTAAGCTTTCTATTGAAGGTACTGATTTATTGTCACTGGGGCTGCACAATTTGGCAGAAAAAATGTGTAATTGCATTTTTCTAACTTTCTGAAGTATTGTGATTGCGATTAGAATTGCACTTTATGTTTAAGTAAAAGGATTCTGTTTAAAGTTCTGGTTTCTAAAGATCTAAACTACAGGGTTAACTATTATGCTGAAAACGACATGTTGTTTGTGGAGGAAATTATGGTACTTCAAAAATTGCAGCAAAATTACCATTCATTTTGCAGCTCTAATGTTCTCAGATAAAGTTTTCTGACCTGTTCTGGATTAGGGACATAAGGGCAACTGTCGCAGGCGTCTCCCACTTTGTCTCCGTCTCGATCTTTCTGGTCCTTGTTTGGGACTCTCTTGCAGTTGTCCAGGTGATTGGGGATTCCTACGATTAAAAAGGCATTATCAAAAAAAAATTCAAACGCAACTTCCCACAACAGAAGGCGTCGTGTACAAACCGTCTCCGTCGATGTCCTCGTCGCACTCGTCCCCGTACTTGTCCACGTCTGTGTCCCTCTGGTCGTTGTTTTTGATGGCGCGGCAGTTGTCGCAGGTGTCTCCGAAGTCGTCCTCGTCGATGTTCCTCTGGTCCACGTTCGGCACCAGGACACAGTTATCCTGCAGTCGAATAAAACAACGAAACAACGCTTAAAAATGAAATGACGAGTGAAAAGTTGTCCTGGGTTTTGTCTCAGTCTTGACCCTGGAAGGAGGGAAGCCAAAAAGGTTCACTAAAGGTCAAACATTTAAAGCTAAAGCCATACATTGGAACACCTCATTCAAAGAAATAACAAGACAAGTTGATTTAATCTCTCATTCGTCTTCAAACGTGTGATTTGTGGCTTTTTGATGATGGTGAACGGCAGATTGTGAACCAGAATCAGAATGAGTGTCATCCATCTCCATCAGATTGAACATGGAAGTTTTGGGGGTTGGAAGTGGCTTTTGAAAGTTCAAATGTTTTGATTTCAAAAACTACCTTCTACAAGTCACATGTTTGCAGACAGTGAGCTTCTGCCTCCCAAGAAGGGGTTCAAATCCCGGACCACCCCAACATCACACGCTCTCTCTGGGTGGAGTCTGCATGTCCTCCCCGTGTTACCGTGGGTTCTCTCCGGATCCGGCTTCTCCCTCCGTCCAAAGACATGACTGTGTAGGTTAATTGGCAACTCTAAATTGCCCCTAGTGTATGATTGTGAGAGTGAATGGTTGTCTGTTTATGTCTCTGAGATGATTTGGCCACTGTCCAGGGTGTACCCCGCCTAAGGCCCAAAGTCACTGGGACAGGCTCCAGTCACCCGCGACCCCTAACGGGAATAAGCGGTAGAAAATGAATGAATGAATGAATGAACGAAAGAGGAGGGAAGGAGGCTTTTTTTTTAAATTAAAAAAACCCTTTTCAAAAAGTAATGGTGGTTTGAGATACAACCTCCCCTCAGTCTACAATAGCCACATAAGACCTTTGCAGAAATCAAACCAGTCAAATGCTAAAGATGTGCTTGACAGCTCTAAGATAGAGGTGGCCAGACCTCAATAGTCCTTACAGAAGACATACTGTGCTTCTATTTTCTATACAATTCTAATCTAAGACCTTCATGGACCTTGATGTTATATTTTGGACTTTGGAGAGCTGCAGTTTATGAAAGCGAACAGAAGAATTTTTTAACATTTGTGCCAAAATGACTGCGTGATGCTGCCAAATCCAAACGTATGTCACCGTTTAAGATAATTACTGAACTGAAGTAAAGAGCAGAGGCCTTGGAGAAATCTGGGGAGCGGTGATGACCTGGACTGACGGAGCAATGGCGTCTTGTCCACAAGAGAATAAAGATTACTCAGATATGCATGAATCACTCTAAATACAACCTCCAGTGGTTTAATGATAAAGGGAAACAAATATATTATGATTAACATCTAAAAGTCAATTTTACATAACAGGTCTCCTTTAACAACGCAAAACTATCAGACGTGTAAACAAAGACGGTCAAGTTTCAGTTATAACCCCTCCACTTAAGGCAGGACCAATCAGAGCTCAGGAGAGTTAGACTAAATCAGGCATGTCCAAACTCAGGCCCGGGGGCCAAATGCGGCCCTCAGACCAATTTTTCTTGGCCCTTAGTCTTCCTAGTGAATTGGCCCACATTGTCCTGATAAGTACTATTTACAGCACATTTCAGATTTTCTACAATTCTAACCTAAATAACTAACATTTTGGTGTAAAACAAACCTGATATTAAGGCACAGAGACTGAATATAGACGTGGTGAGACTTAAAACATCAGATAAATGCAGCTTTTTTTAACATTTCGCAATTGATTTGTGGCCCTCCGCTTGGTCTATATTTCAATATGTGGCCCTCAATGGAAAAAGTTTGGACACCCCTGGACACAATGATACCGCTCAAACCATTTCCATCAGATTGAAAATGACTTTTGGATTGTGTTCTTTTGCTTCTGCCGGTTCCTCGCTCCGTGTCTGTACCTGTGTGTTGAGGATCCCGTCTCCGTCTGCGTCCTCGTCACAGGCGTCTCCGATCCCGTCGCTGTCAGCGTCCTCTTGTCCAGAGTTTGGAACAGTCAGACAATTGTCCTATAAGACCAGAACAATATTATTCTGTTAATAGTAATAATATTTTTTTTTTCCTCTCTTTATTTTGACTTTCAGTAAATCGTGATACATTCAACGTTTAAACGACACTGGATCAAATTAAGAACATCGCTGCGAAATGGTTTTGGCTTTTTTTCTTACTCCCTCAGCAAATATATCTATATTTTTAAATATGTTTCATCGCATTTTATCTGCATTTACACTCGAAGATAAGGAACTGATGAACTGTTCCTCATCTGCCTGGAGGAACTCTCTCTCCAGTAGATGAACTGTTCCTCGTCTGCCTGGGGGAACTCTTTCTCCAGTAGATGAACTGTTCCTCGGCTGCCTGGAGGAACTCTCTCTACACTAGATGAACTGTTCCTCGTCTGCCTGGAGGAACTCTCTCTCCATTAGATGAACTGTTCCTCATCTACCTGGAGGAACTCTCTCTCTAGTAGATGAACTGTTCCTCATCTGCCTGGAGTAACTCTCTCTCCACTAGATGAACTGTTCCTCGTCTACCTGGAGGAACTCTCTCTGCACTAGATGAACTGTTCCTCGTCTACCTGGAGGAACTCTCTCTGCACTAGATGAACTGTTCCTTGACTCCTTGTCTGCCTGGAGGAACTCTCTCTGCACTAGATGAACTGTTCCTCGTCTGCCTGGAGGAACTCTCTCTGCACTAGATGAACTGTTCCTTGTCTGCCTCATCTCTCCACTACACTAGATGAACTGATCCTCATCTGCCTGGAGGAACTCTCTCTTCTGGCTCCACAGACCATCTTCAGTCTGTCCGTCTATGGAAGTAGGATTTTTGTATTTTTTTCTTGTATTCTTTGTATTTTCAGGGACAGGGGATGCTTTGGGACAGTTATACATTTACCAAATTCTCTTGAATATTGTTTATTTAAACATCTTTCTACTTGAGGCCCATTGAGGAAGCTGCTCTTGTCATTTTGGGTGCTACAAAATAAATTGAATTGAACAAATACATCTTTTAATCAGTTAAATCAGTTAAACTACAACTATAATAACAACAACAACAAAAACATGCATGTAATGTACAGGGACATTTTCACATTAGTACAAAAAAAGAGTTGGAAGAAGAAAATCTTTTTAATCCCACACTCCATTTGTCATTAATAACATAACATAGCGTAACATAATAAGTTTCCTTTTTGCTTTCATTAGACATTTACCACAGACCATTGCGCTTGAAGACGATAAGAAACTGTTACATAATTGTTAAAGTAAATCAAATCGAGTACTAGTTTCCCCTCTTTGTTACACATTTTGTTCTTCTTCTTGTGTGTTGTTTTGCAGAGACTCCTCACCTTGTTGCAGTTCCTCTCAGGACAGGCCAGCTTCTCGTCGGGGAAACCATCGATGTCGACGTCGGGGCCGCAGAGGTATCCGTTTCCTGCCCAGCCAACGCCGCACTGCGAGCACGGAAAGAGTTTTATGGACTGAACAGGCCTCTCGTGTTCTGTTCAGTCTCACAGATAAGTGCAAAAGCAGACAGTCGAACGGCCCGACACGAGGTTGGAAAGGTAAATATAACAAAGAGCTACTTATGGAACTGCACTAACTCCTTCAGGCTTGGAACTGTCATCCTGAATAGCTTAAGTTTGTGTGATGTTTAAAAAAAAGAGCCCCGCTGAGATTGAAAATGTGTTGAACTGGAAAGCACATCCTGGGTTAAGTGGGAAGTGAATCAAAAGTGCAATCAGTGGTCGGATAAACGATGCTGACTGAGTTATTGAAAAGTGTCAGTACTCAAGCAAAAATATTGATACTTAAAATGTTGTATTCTTTTATTTTTTTTGCAATTTTGGAAATTCCAACCTAAAATTATTTACAGCAGATGAGTTTTAATCAAATAAAATTAAAAACTCATAGGTATCAGTATTGGATAGATATCGTCATACTTGTTATAGTATTACGCAGGGGTGTCCAAACTTTTTCCATCGAGGGCCGCATATTGAAATACAGCGGAGGGCCACAAATCAATCGCGAAACGTTAAAAAAAGTTGCATTTATCTGATGTTTTAAGCACCACCACATCTACATTCAGTCTCAGTGCCTTAATATCAGATCTGTGCTGCAACAAAATGTTAGTTATTTAGGTTGGAATTGTAGAAAATCTGAAATGTGCTGTAAATAGTACTTATCAGGAGGGCCACATTTGGCCCCTGGGCCTGAGTTTGGACATGTCTGGTATTACAAATTAAAAATCACTGGTTTTACCCATCACTAGTCCTAACCTTAAGTCTTTTTTACTAAATGTAGCTTTATCAAAATAGTGACGACGATTTTGTAAAATGAGTGACGACTCGGGACTTGACTTGGACTTCTGCGACTTGAGACGACTTGATTGTTTTAATCAAGTTCAAGTTCAACAGTTGATTATTAAATGTACTTTCAGTGTTTCATATTAAGAACAATTTTGAACATGTCTCTCTTACTTCTCTATTTGTGTTGTAAAATTACAAAAATACTGTCATTTTGAATAAACACAAAAGGACTTGAAACTGGGAACCAAGTCCTTGTTTTTAAAGTCTCACGTCTTTGGGGTCAAGTCCCACAAGTCCAAGTCCTTTCAAGTCAGGAAAATTGGTCTTATTTTTATTTTTGTATAACTTTATATAATTTATATAGTTTTTGTGAATGAAAAAATCCTGGTAACACTCAAATATAAACTGTGACGAGAAAATGGTAATTAAAAACATGTTTATTTTTAAGAAGAAGCATCAAGTCGTCTCAAGTCACAGGGCTCCAAGACATTTGCTTTAAAGTCCAAGTCGAGTCCCAAGTCTTTGTCCATTTTGTCAAGTATCAAGTCTGAATCGAGTACAAGTCACGACTCGAGTCCAAGTCCACACCTCTGATTTCTTCTATGTTTCTATTGTATTGCATAGTATTTTTATTCACCTTATTCTGGAAGTTGCCGTACGCGCCGCCATCTTGTTTCCGTTGTATTAGTTTAAATGGAGCAGACGAGCTCAACAGTAAATAAGTTCTACATGGACTAAAAAGACGTTTTCAGACTGACCAGGAAATAGTTGCGTTGTTGACTTGTTGTTGCTCGTGTTCATTAAACATTTTACACAAATCAATCTACTTTATGTAACATTTTAGCGGTGAGACTTTTCCCTCGTTCATCATTAGCTTTAACGGAGTTCTCGTCAAACGGAAGTGCATTTACAACAAAAGTGCAAAAAAACGGCAAAAGTGGGCGGGGCAGAATAAGGTCAATAGTAAGGTTGGCTCATTTGTCATGCTTATTATCAGCTGACAACCAACTTTTTAAATAGGACCTCCTTTTGCCTCATTCACCAAAATGCTGCCCAGACGAAGACACATTTGTCTTTTAATTAAAAAAAAAAGTTAAACTACAGAGTGCCTTGGATGTGTTATTAGTGGTTTTATTTTCCTGGTTAAAGTGCGCGTGTCTGACCTGGCACTCGATGGTTCCCTCGCGGTGGACGATGCACTCTGCGCTGGCGTGACACGGGTTCGGTTGGCCGTTTCCACAGGCTCGCTCCGGTTTACAGCCTTTCCTCTGGTCCCCGATGTAACCTGTTATACAGGGACCGCACCTGTACGAGCCCTGACACACAGAGACACACACAGAGACACACACAAAGACACACAGAGACGCACACAGACATACACAGAGACACACAGACACAGAGAGACACACACAAAGACACACAGAGACACACAAAGACACACACAGACGCACAATGACATACACAGACACACAGAGAGACACACAGAGACACACAGACACACAGGGACACACAAAGACACACACAAAGATACACAGAGACACATACAAAGACATACAGACACACACAGACACACAGGGACACACACAGACACACACAGAGACGCACAAAGACATACACAGACACACAGAGACACACAGACACACAGAGACGCACAAAGACACACACAAAGATACACAGAGACACATACAAAGACATACAGACACACACAGACACACAGGGACACACACAGACACACACAGAGACGCACAAAGACATACACAGACACACAGAGACACACAGAGACGCACAAAGACACACACAAAGATACACAGAGACACATACAAATACATACAGACACACACAGACGCACAAAGACACACACAGACACACACAGAGAGACACACAGAGACGCACAGAGACACACAAAGAGACACACAGACACAGAGAGACACACACAAAGACACACAGAGACACACACAAAGACACACAGACACACACAAAGACACACACAGACGCACAATGACATACACAGACACACAGAGAGACACACAGAGACACACAGAGACGCACAAAGACACACACAAAGATACACAGAGACACACACAGACACACACAGAGAGACACACAGAGACACACAGAGACACACAGAGACACACACAGAGACACACAGACACAGAGAGACACACACGAAGACACACAGAGACACACACAAAGACACACAGACACAGAGAGACACACACAAAGACACACAGAGACACACACAAAGACACACAGACACACAGAGACGCACAAAGACACACACAAAGACACACAGGGACACACAGAGACGCACAAAGACACACAGACACACACAGAGACACACAGGGATACACAGGGACACAGCCACACACAGACGCGCAAAGACACACACAAAGACACACGCACACACAAAGACACACACAGAGACACAAAGACACATGCACACACACAGACACACAGGGATACACAGGGACACACACAAAGACACACAGAGACACACACAAAGACACACAGAGGCACAAAGACACACAGGGAGGGACACACACAGAGACGCACAAAGACACACAGAGGCACAAAGACACACAGGGACACACAGACACACACAGACACACACAGAGACACACGCACACGCACACAGGGACACACAGGGACACATAGAAGACTATCAGACGGGTAACACTGTGCAGGTAAAGTGTGAGTTTACCTGCTAGGATTGATTTAATGGTACGATTCTGTTTAAATTTCACATTTTAAACATCTCCAGGAGCATTAAAACTTGACAGAAGTCTAAAATATAAACTGATGAACCAATGCAAGAGTCAGATAGCTTTCAAAACATCTTTATAGAAGCCTAAACTACAGGGTTTGTAGTTTTTATAGGCTGTAATAAGACAGGATATTTAGATAATTTAAGAATAATTTCAGTCTTGTCGAATTGCTAGTCATGACCATTCAGACTGCACATTATATTCTGCAGTATATCACTACAGTTTTCTTTGTTAACTACCTGCACAAACTTAATATGAAACATCAATTAAAAATCCAAAACAGTGAATGTCTCAGGTGCTCTGCATAAACAACTTTCACTCTTATAAGCAACAGAATTATACCACTGTCATAAAATAATTTACAAATATATAACAAAAATATTAATGGTTATAAAGTGATACAGCAGCACACAAACACACACACATTGTATCACTAAATAGGGCCTATATTGTGTTTGCACACCACACTGTACTATGATTTACTGCTGTATAATATTAAACATTTTCATATACTTCCAAATCCAAATCCACTTTATTTGTATAGCACATTTTATAAACAGACCTGTTTCCAAAGTGCTGCACACACAAACATAAAAACTACAAAACACAATATATAATAACAACTCAATTTGATCTTACTGCTTGTAAAACCAGCAAAATCAAATCCAAGCCAAATGATAAAACCATAAAATAGAAATAAATTAATAGAATAAATACATTTGAAAAATGCTAAAACACAGAGGAGCACACGACTCACGCGGTGTTAAAAGCCAGAGAATAAAAGTGGGTACTTCTTGACCACACGTTACTCACAGGCGTGTTGAGGCAGACAGAGTTCTCCACACAGCCGCCTTTGTTTGGAGCCTCGCACTCGTTGATGTCGGAGCAAACCTGGAGCACAGAGTCAGAGACACGAGTCAGAGTCAGAGACCGGTAAATCAAGAGCTTTGTCCTTCCACTCAGCTTCTTCACCACGGCGGCGCCCGCATCACTGCAGCCGCCTGTCACTCTCACGCTCCATCCTTCCCTCTCTCTGAACAAGACCCCGAGATACTTGAACTCCTCCACTTGAGGCAAGGACTCTCTACCAGGAGAGGGCAAGACGCCTTTTACAGTCGAGAACCATGGCCTCGGGTTTGGGAGAACTCATTGCAGCCGAGTGTGAATCGACTTAGGAGAACATGCAAACTCCAAACAGGAAGGCCCCGCAGAGTTTAGAGCTGGTCTAGTGCTCCACAATAATCAAGTCTCAAATTAAGGAGGAGCTGTGTGTTTTTTGTCGTGAAACACTGTTACATTTCATGAAGAACTAGTGAATGAGCTTGGCCTTGATCCATGACTGGAGCAGAATCACAACAACAAACAACAAAACTGCACAAAATTGTTGACAATTACATCCCTTCTGTCTTGTGTGTCGTGTTGTTGTCTTGTGTGTTGTGTAGAAAGTTGTCTTGTGTGTTGTGTTGTTGTCTTGTGTGTCGTGTTGTGTGTTGTGTTGTTGTCTTGTGTGTCGTGTTGTTGTCTTGTGTGTTGTGTAGGAAGTTGTCTTGTGTGTTGTGTTGTTGTCTTGTGTGTCGTGTTGTGTGTTGTGTTGTTGTCTTGTGTGTCGTGTTGTTGTCTTGTGTGTTGTGTTGTTGTCTTGTGTTGTTGTCTTGTGTGTTGTGTTGTTGTCTTGTGTGTCGTGTTGTTGTCTTGTGTGTTGTGTAGGAAGTTGTCTTGTGTGTTGTGTTGTTGTCTTGTGTGTTGTTTTTGAGGTAGTCTTGTGTGTCGTGTTGTTGTCTTGTGTGTTGTGTAGAAAGTTGTCTTGTGTGTTGTGTTGTTGTCTTGTGTGTCATGTTGTTGTCTTGTGTGTTGTGTAGGAAGTTGTCTTGTGTGTTGTTTTTGAGGTAGTCTTGTGTGTCGTGTTGTTGTCTTGTGTGTTGTGTAGGAAGTTGTCTTGTGTGTTGTGTTGTTGTCTTGTGTGTTGTTTTTGAGGCAGTCTTGTGTGTCGTGTTGTGTGTTGTGTTGTTGTCTTGTGTGTCGTGTTGTTGTCTTGTGTGTTGTGTTGTTGTCTTGTGTGTACATGTGTGTGTGTTGCTGACCTGTTTGTTGTCTTGTGTGTAGTGTAGGAGGCTCTCTTGTGTGTTGTTGTCTTGTGTTTTGTTATCTTGTGTGTTGTTTGTGTGTGTGTTGTGTGTACATGTGTGTGTGTGTGTGTGCTGACCTGTTTGTTGTCTTGTGTGTAGTGTAGGAGGCTCTCTTGTGTGTTGTTGTCTTGTGTTTTGTTTTGTTGTCTTGTGTGTACATGTGTGTGTGTACGTGTGTGCTGCTGACCTGTTTGTTGTCTTGTGTGTAGTGTAGGAGGCTGTCTTGTGTGTTGTTGTCTTGTGTTTTGTTATCTTGTGTGTGTGTATGTGTGCGTGTGTGTGTGCGTGCTGCTGACCTGTTTGTTGGCTCGGGCGTAGGCCAGTCCCACCCCCTGCACCTGTGGACCGGTGAACCCCGCGGGACACGAGCCACAGCGAAACCCTGGAGCCGTGTTAATGCAGCGGACGCCCATGTGACACGGCATCACGGAGCACTGAGGGGCACACACCGGGGGCAGTTAGAATCACACACGACCCACAAGTGACACATTAGAGCAGGCATGTCCAAACTCAGGCCCGGGGGCCAAATGCGGCCCTCAGACCAATTTTTCTTGGCCCTTAGTCTTCCTGGTGAACTGGCCCACATTGTCCTGATAAGTACTATTTACAGCACATTTCAGATTTTCTACAATTCTAACCCAAATAACTAACATTTTGTTGCAGCACAGACCTGATATTAAGGCACTGAGACTGAATGTAGATGTGGTGGTGCTTCAAACATCAGATAAATGCAGCTTTTTTTAACGTTTTGCGATTGATTTGTGGCCCTCCAATTGGTCTATATTTCAATATGTGGCCCTCGATGGAAAAAGTTTGGACACCCCTGCATTAGAGCCTCAATGTCCAGCCTTTGTGTCCGGAAACTCTACAGCCGTGTTTTTTAACCTTTTTGGAGTCGCTGCACACTTTTTGGGTTTGAAAGATACCACGGCGCACCAACTACTATTGAAACGTTACCAAATCAGACCATTTAGTTTAAAAAGTACGGTACATAATGAGGCAAAAATGTCTGTGCCCTTGACAATAGTGATGGTTTTGTGCTCTTGTTTGACGCAGAAGTTGCTCAAGGCACTCCAAAATGGCAAATCAGTCAATTACATTCGCATTTATTAATATAGTGACTCACATTGGATATTTTTTCAAGGCACACCTGACAAAACTTTAAGGCACACTGGTTGAAAATCAAGGCTCTGGAGCGTCTTGAAAAAATGTCAAATTTGTAAAAACAATTCTATGTTGCAGGTTCTCATGTTTGTCCAATTATGACTTAGTTTAATGGGAGGGCACCAGTGGTAAATATTTGTCATAGTTTTACATTTGTGACGTTGCAGTTTGCGAAGAAATTTTGAAAACTAAAAGTCACAGGAAGTAGCGCAGAGTTCTAAAACGGAATCCCTCTGTGATGTCATCAGAAAGCGACGCGCCGTTGAAAATACAAAAACAATTAACACACAACATGCACAGTTTTCTGACAGTTTGTACGATCATTCAACAACATAAAGGTGTTATAGGATATTATTATTTGTCAAATCATAACTTTTTGTGTGATTTATGTGGATTTTGGCCCTTGTTTACAGTCTGGTTGCTAGGTAACAGTTGCGGAATTACGTCTAACTTACATGCACAGTTTTCTGACAGTTTGTACGATCATTCAACAAAATAAAGGTGTTATCGGATATTATTATTTGTCAAATCATAACTTTTTGTTTGATTTATGTGAATTTGGCCCTTGTTTACAGTCTGGTTGCTAGGTAACAGTTGTCGAATTACCTCTAATTTAGCTTAGCGTTACTATTTAAGAAACGTTTTCATCAAATTCAACCTTGTTAGAAATTACGATTAATATTCACCATTGATAATAACGATCTAATGATTAAAAAACATGAAAACCAGCCGTTAAACACCAAAGACACGTCCTAAAGTTCCCGCACCTCGTCGATGTCGGTGCAGTGGGTGCCGTTGCCCTCCATTCCTGCAGGACAAGGCCCACACTTGATCCCGTCCACAGACTCCACGCACTGCACCCCGGGGTGGCAGGGGTTCGGGTCACAGGACGGACGAGGCTGGAGCCCTCCCATTCCTCACACAAAGAGGAAAGTCAAACCTTACTGAGGCTGAAATGACACGTTTATCTGAACAAAGTTTAACCTAAAATACCTAAAGACGAGACAAGCAAATGAATAGGAGAATATTTAAAGATATCAACTTGAAACTTTTCCTGTTTACTCACATAATTTGTTTATCATGTAATGTTTTCATGTAGAAATAAGGCATTTTATGGGTAAACACTGCCAATTGCACATATTTTGGGGCATTTAAACCTGAAAAATTGACTTAAATTTCTTTCTTTTTTTTAATTGTTAGTTGTTGTTGTTGTTTTTTACAGAGGATTGGATTTCTTATTTCCTTTTCTCTAGTTTACTCAACTAGATCTGACTGAAAATGTACCTAAATATTAAAAATGTGCCTCTTTTTTAACTTAAATCTTGAATAAATCATATCAACAAATCCTTCTGTACGTTCTGTCAAAATCTCATCCAAAATTGTAAAGTTTGGAGTGTAGGAGCTACTTTAAGGCTGATCTTTATGTTCCGAGGGGAGAAAAATGCATTTTAAGAAAACAGCTTTTGAAATTTCAATGTCCCAGAGAAATCTATGGATGAAGTGGATTAAATTAAGTAACAAAACATCTTTAGGAGCAGATTGGACACATTTTATTGTTTCCACATGAAAGCCGATGTGTTGAGAGAGCAAACTGATCAAAAAAACAAAAATTGAAAGAAAATAAAAGAAAGATCAGAAAAACATCCACGCTCACCACAGGCTTCACACTCCATCACAGTGTTCTTCAAGAAAACAATCTCTTTTATCTGAAAATATGAGACAGATTAACCATGTTTTAATAGATAATAAACTAAACTGGTGCATTAAAACTGGTAAGAAAACAAAAACAAGACATCCTAGACCATTTATACTTTTTATATTTGGCCAAACGGTGTCAATTAGTCAATTTAATTATTTAGTTAATAAAAGAAACTGGTTTTGTGCTAATGAAACTATTTATGCCTGACTTACCTGTTCTTTGAGCAGCTCCTTGATCTCAGTCAGTGCCAGGTTTGTCATTTTAATCTGATTAATAATCTCTCCATCTGAAAACATAAGAAGATACAAGAAGAAGAATATAAGAAGAAGAACATCAGGTGTTAATCACAAAACTACAGTCTCTAGTCAATGTACTGCTTTTCTCTTCAAATACTCAAATATTATTTAGCTCAGGGCTATTCAATTTAATTCTCCCGAGGGCCAAATATTTCGGAGGGCCCTGGTCTCGCTCAATTTAAACATAATTTGAGGACGCACAAAATATTCATAACACTGGATCTGTTTCAGAAAGGAATATAATAATGGTATATTAGATTTTTGTGGAAAAATATAATGCAAAATGCTTTACCAAAATTGCAAAATTGCTAATCTAGGTTTGAACCAGGATTAAATTTGACCAGGACTATCTCAGAACCAGGCGTAAACAACAAATAAATAAATAAAATAGTTGGAAGATGGGTTTTGGGTCGGACAAATCGTTTGGAGGGCCTGATCTACAGTATTTCATAAAACAACTATCTCGCATTTATTCAGTTATTTGCTTTTTCGTTTATTATTTCTGAAAAATACCTTGAAATTCATTTTTACAGCGTACATTTTTACTGAAATGCTATACTGTGGAGCATTCCAGACTAAGCAGGTGGCGGACCCTCTTCCAGAGTGGTTACATAATGCCTCTTTAACAGTCCTCTCCATTGTGCTTTCATGCAGGAGAAGATTTGTCGTTTATGCTGAAATCTCAGAGCTGTGTGAAGGAGCTGCTTTCTATAAATTGTGGTTTGGCTCCGGCCTCAGGTGCTCGGTCTTCGCTCGGGCCCCTGCCGGCTCGGGCCCCGTCCCCAGGGCCCTCAGAGTGTAAGTGTGGGAGTCCGTTTATTGAACATGATCTGTGGCGTGGAGGTGATCACTCACAGCTCTGACAGGCCACAGCCCCCGCACGGCTGCAGAACACATCCTGCAGGCGTTATTGTACACGAGCAGGTTAAAGGTGCATTATGGAACTTTTAGGGTTGTCAAAAGCATCGAAAATCAGATACTCGTTATTAAAACTATATCGAAACAGGACACTCATTGGGGCAAGTATTGATACTAAGAAAATCCCTTTTACAAGACAAAAGTTGACATGTCGTGAACAGTTTTACAGAGCTCTTGAGCTTCATCAGAACTCAATGTTTAAAGGAAATATATTATCCATTTTTCACATTGTTATTCTTGAGTGCCTTAAATTTGCCATTTCATGTTCTGAAACAAAAAAAAACTTTATTATGGACTAAATGAAAGAATTTCTCTGCTGTGTGACAGTGACACTTATTGAGTGCATCCAGCCGGTAGATGGCGCCTACCGCTATACACAATCTAGTTATGTTATCACTTTAAGACTTTTAGCCTAGCAGCAGCAGTGATTGTGTTTAGAGGCAGAAATGCTCAGAAAGAGTTTGGCGATGATTTAAGGACTTAAAACAGCAGAAGATTTTCGGATAAGTGACGTATAAAACCTGAAAATATGTCCCAGAACAAGGAAGTTCAACAGGAAGTTGGCTTTTTTTTGGGGGGGGGGGGATGCTCGGAGGGGGGAGATTTTCTGTGAATGCATCTGAATGCAACTCTAGGTATGTTTTTGATGACGGTTAAAAGCTCAAAAAAGTCACTGTAGCAGAATATGTGTCTTTTAACTTAAAACAAGAAAATTAATTTGCCAGTTATTGGCTGTTGCCAATCAGTCGATCGAGATTCAGTCATGTCTTATTATTCAGATCAGTGTTTTTCAATCTGTAGTTTTGAAAAGATACTGAGGCTAAAACACTATTAGAAAGACTATTATCAAATCACTCCAATTAGACGAGTAATGCAGATAATGTGTGTCAGTGTTTGGCTCTTTATATTTTGCACGTGGTCAATTTTGTGCCTTTTTTGGTTTAGTAGTTTGCTTAATTACATCAAATAACTGTGAATTAATTAACTCCAAGGTTAAAGGTTTTCAAGCCCTACTGCGTTGCCCCTGCCCAGAAAACCCAGAATGATATCTTTTATGCAGATCAACATCAGTCTGGTCACTGATTTCATCTCTGTGAGTTCAGATAGACGTGATTGACAGGTGGATTAGCCAATCAGCCAACCAAACAAATTACTTTGTTGGTATCAAAACAAACGTGGTGTTTATGTGGAAAAAGATGGGAAAAAATATCACAGGGACAGAAAAAGGGATTTCTGTGGAAAAGCGAGGCACAAAACTCTGGAAAAGTTTGATTTTGTTCTCAAGATGACCATTGAGCTCTTATTTATTTATTAACACCCGATTACGACCTGACTCACTCTTCATAAGGAATCGGAGAAGTGTTTATTCTGGATCCCAGGCAAGTGTTCCCCAGCACGTTTGTGGAAAAGCAAGGGTCCAGACAACAATTCAAATGATCAAAATGTGTCTATGATACTTGAAAATACTGGTTGACTTTGTTTATTTAAAACTGACAGAGCAAAAAACATGGCTTCCACACAATTTATAAGGGATGTTACGAAGACAGACAAGTATGCCTTATTTCCCCATGGTACAAGTGAAAAACAAATGAAAAAATGAAGTGAAAGTGACACAAATCCAAAATATATAGCTCTAGTTGTAAATAAAAATCAGATAAGAACAACTGTTACAAAGTAGAACTCATCTTTTTCCTCTTATGTCCAGATGAAACCTTTTCTGGCCTGATTTTACAACCATGAGCTCGAACGCGTCCAAGTGTATCCAGGTATGAATGTTCTCACCGGGGGTACAAACCCTCCCCTCTGTGTCCCTCCTCCCCCTCTCCTCCCCCTGCCTGCCTTCTGTAGACTCAGGAAATGTGTTTCTGCCATTAGGCGCGCTCCTGTTTACTGCACGGTCTCCAAAGCACACGACAACACACACACATAAATCACATCCTCACTCCTCTACAGGTCCAGGTATTTTCTCTCATTACATTGCATTGACTAGAGAGACTTTGATGAATTCTTATGTAAGGTTTGTTGAAATCTGTTATCAGGCAGGTGTGGGACATTGGACTTTTTCTTTTTATCCACCATCTGATCAAAGGAAAGCTGCTGGACATGTTAAATATAAAAATAAAGATGTGACTGTCTTAGTTTCAGTGAAATGAACTATTCTGAGATGAAATAGAGTCAGTTCGTACGTACACTACAATTCAGAAAGGAGGACTTATAAAAGAATTCTGCCTGGATAATAATAATAATAAAAACCCTTTGCAGGTGGTCTCTCATCCATCTCGGAGCTCAGGTCCTCTACCAGAGCCCAGGGAGCTGGAGGGTTCAGTATCTTAGCTGTTCCTAGCACTGCACTTTTCTGGACTGAGATGTCTGATGTTCCTCCGGGGATCTGCTGTAGCCTCCTCCAGTTTGGGGGTCATTGTCCCCAGTGCTCTGATCACCACGGGCACCACTTTGGCCTTCACCTTCAGGCCTTCTCCAGCTCTTCTCTGAGCCCTTGGTATTTCTCCAGTTTCTCATGTTCCTTTCTCCTGATGTTGCATCACTTGGTATCACCACGTCGACCACAACGGCCTTCCTCTGCTCTTTATCCACCTCACGATGTCTGGTTGGTTTGTCATTACCATTCTGTCAGTCTGTATCTGTCAGTCTGTATCTGTCAGTCTGTATCTGTCAGTCTGTATCTGTCAGTCTGTATCTGTCAGTCTGTATCTGTCAGTCTGTATCTGTCAGTCTGTATCTGTCGGTCTGTATCTGGAGGTCTGTATCTGGAGGTCTGTATCTGTCGGTCTGTATCTGTCGGTCTGTATCTGTCGGTCTGTATCTGGAGGTCTGTATCTGGAGGTCTGTATCTGGAGGTCTGTATCTGGAGGTCTGTATCTGGAGGTCTGTATCTGGAGGTCTGTATCTGTCAGTCTGTATCTGGAGGTCTGTATCTGGAGGTCTGTATCTGGAGGTCTGTATCTGGAGGTCTGTATCTGGAGGTCTGTATCTGGAGGTCTGTATCTGGAGGTCCCACAGGATCTTCGCTCGGTCGTTCTCTACCACCTTTGGACTTGTGTCCCATTTTGACCTTGGGGTTTCCAGTCCATACTCCACACAGATGTTTCTGTCACTATGAGCCACTTGGTTTTGGTGTTCCGTGTACGCTTTACCTGCAGCATCTTCCACCCTGCAGTTCTGTGCTGGACTGTCTCGGGAGCTGCCCTTGATCTGGGCCTCTATCGCTCTGGTGCTCAGGGCCTGTTCCTGTGCAGCCATGATGAGTGCCTCTGTGCTGTCCTTTAGTCCGGCCTGCTCTAGCCACTGGTAGGATTTCTTGATATCAGCCACTTCAGTTATGTTCCGGTGGTACATCCCATGTAGGGGCTTGTCCTCCCATGATGGTCCCTCCTCCGGCACCTCGTCCTCTGGTCCTCTTTGCCTGAGACATTCACTGAGCACGTCGTCCTGGGGCCTTATCCTTGATGTACTTGTGGATCTTGGATGTTTCAGTGGCGCTCACAATTACTCAAAATTATGATGAATTTTACTATTTAACAAGTACTAAATGTCAAAGAGATCTCCTAATCTCAATGAGACTTTCCAGGTTAAATAAAGGTTAAATAAAAAAAACTAACTAAATAAATGCATTCATGTTAGGGTCCAACGATGAAACAACACTGACTACACAAAATACACTGCTCCTTTAGCTTATTAAACAGACGTAGACTTAACCTTTTCACTTCAAGTACCACCTACAGAAACATGTGGCTTCCTAAGTAAAACCAGATTTATACTGAGGCTAAAACAGAACTATTCCAGGTCTGAACTCGAGCTAAACCAGATTTAAAATTAGATTACATCATTGCTTCTAACCAAGACACAAAAACTACAGACAAAATCACCAAAATTTAAATTTTTAGGCAAATTTTCGGTCAGATCTAGTTCACTTGGAAACTACATAAGAAATCCAAAATCCCCTCTGTATATATATATTTTTTTATAACTAATATGTGCAGAAAATGAACCAATACATTTAAACCATTATTCAGATTTAAATGTCATAAATATGAACAATTCTAGCTATTTTTACACGAAATGCCTTATTTCTGTCTGAAAGCATTACATGATGAAAAACCTTTAATAGATCTTTTTCTTACATTTATGTGAGTAAACTACAGGAGAAGTTTCAAATTGATATCTTTAAACTTAAGATTGTTTCCTATTCGCCTTCAATGTCTCACCTTAAACACTGAGGAACAAAGCTCTGATAGTAACGTCTTTGGCTAAATCTATATCGTGTGAGCAGTTGCTGCGGTTAAAAACGAACTAAAACTGAAAATCAAATGTACAAATGGATGTAAAATTTCAAAACAGTAACAAACAACAAGCATTTTCGCCATATTTCTGGGGATTCTTCTGATTGCAACATTCAGATATTTTTGTAATCCATCAGAAATGTGCTCAAATGTGCCATATATGTTTTCAGTGAGATTCACAACACAAACAACACAAAATGTGAACTCTGAAGTCCAGAAATATCACTTTATATCCATATTTGTAGCCTTTTTGTATGTTTTCTTATATAGACAATAAACTTCTCCACTATTTTCATACTTTATTGAAGATTTAAGACTTAATTTGCAAAAACAGACATCTCCGTTTTGAAAATTTGTCACAATGTTTGCTTTTTTCCTTTTCTGTTTGATACCATCTTCAAGAAATATTATTAGTTACACAATAGTTGAGGAGATTTGCTTAAGAATAAATAGAATATAATAATAGAATTGCACTAAAAAAGATTCAGCTTTTCAAAACTCTGCTAAAACAAAGAGTAAACTGTGAGCCTTTCAAACTGCACGCATCTGCTTTTTTTTTTGCTAATTTAACTATTCAACACTTAAACACACTCAACTTTTGTAAATCCACAGTCCGTCCAGCCTGTTTTATTGTGTAAAATGTTAAAGTTCTCACCTCTCTGTCCCAGGACCTCGTGTTGCGGGACGCTCAGGGCCCAGAGCAGCAGCAGAACGTGCAACATGTTGAGTCCGAGTGGGCAGCTCCTCAGCTCTGGGTCCGCTCCGTCTGAGGTTTTATACTCCATCTCCTCCTCCTCCTCCTCCTCTTCCTCCTGGATCTGTGCCTCGAGCTCCTTTCAACCACAGAGAAAAGCACCCGCAAGTGGATGAGGTATTGCACAATAAATACTTTTGCTCCACATCGTTCATGTCGAGGAATCGTTCTACTCTTATAGACCCTTTAAAGTCTACATGACAGTAATGAACATGATTATATTTAAGGTTTTACTTAACATTTAGCTTATTAATCCCCAGTTTTTGTTAGTTATTGTTACTTCCTGGTTGCATGAGCAGGAAATGTGACATAGTTAGAGGTTATTCTACAACTGTTACCTAGCAACCATTTTGAAAACAAGAGCCAAAACCCAAATAAATTACACAATAGTTATGATTTGACAAGTAATAATACCCGATAACAACTTTATTTTGTTGAATGACTGTTTAAACTGTCTTTCTCTTTGTATTTTTTATGGCATGTCCCTTTTTGATGAAATCACAGAGGGATTCAGTACTACTTCCTGTCATTTAAAACTTTGATTTTTCTAAATTTCTTCACAAACTGCAACTTCGCAGATGTAAAACTATGATAAATAATTGCCAGTGCCCTCCCATTAAACTAAGTCATAATTAAAACATTTTGAGAACCTGTCATATTGACTTTAAAATGCTTTGTCATTAAAATTCCGGAATGGAGGTGATTTGAGGCAAAATGAAGTTGGGAAGTTAGGATGGATAAAATAAAAAATTCTAGCTTTAAAATTGTATTTTATCTTTAAAAAAAAGTCTAACTCATTGTATAGTATCTAATGTATCTCTAAATAAAATGAAAAATGATTGTGGGCTCAACATTTCTGTGAGTATTTTTCCAGTAAAACCCATAAATCTGGATTGTTCCTTCATCAAAAATGCAAAGTTTATCATAATTTCCTAAAACACAACGTAAAATACAATAATAAATGTGTTTAAAGCAGCTCTGATGTCACTCACATGTGTCTGAGGCTTTTACTTTGACAAAACCACCTGGGTTTTTCATATTTTGTGATCATCTGAGATTAGTCCCACTTTCTCCAGTGAAATCACATTATGTTCCACTTCACTTTTGCCTCCATTCTGGAATATAGATGAGATATTATTAGATATTTATGTTAACAAACGTTTAAAGGGTCTATGGGTCTAATATGATGGGACTTTGGGGCAACACAATCAAGACAGCTCTGCACCCAAAGTGAATTTTGTCTCAGTAATTCTAGGAACGTAACAAAATCCAAAAGTTAGCAATATTTTTCATTAACTGTACTTTACACTTTACAGTAGATACTTTTACTTTTACTTCACTACATTTGTGCTGGGGTGTTGGACTAGGGGGGTAAAGGGTACTGGTTAGCTGGGCCTAGGGCAGAGACTCAAAAGATGTTTTTTAAATTCTCCATTTCGTTTTCCTAAGCTTTAATCTATTTTTATTGTAATTAAATACTTTGTGGTTGTCGTTGAGAAACTAAATAAAATTTTGTATGATACCTGAGGGCCCCAGCCCCCTATAATTGCTCACATATTAGTCAAGTTTTTACCAAAGGCGGTGGCTACACAAGATATATCTATAAATTAGTGACTTATTGTGGCGTGTATGAACCATAGGGTGTATATTCTAGCAAAAGTGAATAAAAAAACAAAGAACAATAATAACCAAATTTGCTGGAATAAATAAATCATAAACAAATGTATTAGGGGCCCACTGAGAAAGTTTGTACCTGGGGCCCAGAATTTGGTGCTGCGCCCCTGCACTTGAGAGCACAAATCTGAACTCGCTAATCCACCACATTTTTAAAACAGAACTGAAAAATAAAAGTACAAGTTTTGTCAAGTCTCACCTTTGACTGAACAAATATATCTACGTTTAAATGATCAGGAAATTGATTCTGTAGCTTCTATCGATGGTTTCAGTCAGGGGTTTTCGCACAAGAGCGTGAATCTTTCAAAAATTGTAAGTGCTTATATATTTTTTCACTTTGCCCCAGGTCACCCTTGAAAAAGAGGTTTCGATCTCATTGGGTTCTTATCTGGTTAAATAAAGGTTAATAAATAAATAAATACAAAATCCTCACAGTTCTTTTATCTTTCTATCGATATCACCACATTTGATTCTCTAACAGTTCTCAAAACTTGTCTGAAACATATTTTAAAAAGGATACGTCAGTACTTTTACTATTGAAGAGTTTTGTTTGAGTAAACTACTTTTTCACCCCTGAATCTGCACTTTCACTTTGAAAATGTAATGAAAATATATACAGTATTTGACATGTGTAATATCCTAAGTGTCTTTTTACATCTGAGGATTCCAGAATGGTATGAATTGTGTATTTTATGCATGAAATACAAAAACTGTCCCACATTCAACTCAGAAGGTCTGAACGAAATGTACTTTTAGCTTCTGTGAGATTCAGAGTGATGAAAAATTAGGACAGCTGCCAAAACAATTAAAACACTTAAAACAATTGTATTTAGAACTGTCAAAAGTCCTCAAAATGGCACATATAAACAAGAAACTGAACTTTTTTGACCTGATTTGAAGGTTTAGGCCAGTGGTTCCCAACCTTTTTTGTCTCGTGTACCCCCCAAGCTTTGTTTTACACTCCTTAACTTGAGTTTCGGGCAAATAAATGGGTAAATAAATGGGTCTACTAGTCGCATATAGTCAATTATTTTATTTTAATTATACGTATGATCCAAGATGCTACAAAAGATGCTAAATTAAAACTAATGACACTAGTTTATTCAGATAAAAGTACATTTCATGGTAACACTTTATAATAACTACACTTTTTCCTGCCTTAATAAAGCATTAACAAAGACTTAATTAAGAGTGAACAAATAGTTTATTAAGAATTATTCAGGCTTAGTAACTATTTAACTAATAATCTAACCCTAAACCCTAACCCCGACCCTAACCTTAACCTTAATTAAGTAGTTACCAATCCTGAATCATGCTTAATAAATTATATGTTCATTATTAATTAAGTCTTTGTTAATGCTTTGTTAAGCTAAAATAAGATGTAGTTATTATAAAGTGTTACCCATTTCATCTTTATTTAAAACCTGAAACCATTCCATGTACCCCCTGGTAATTCCTCATGTACCCCTTGGAGTCCCTGTACCCCTGGTTGGGAAACACTGGTTTAGTTCTGTAAAATGTTGACGCTTTTGTTGTCGATACTCGAGAATCTAAAGCTCAACAAACGGAGAGTGTGGATCCGAGCGCTGCGTCTGTGGCAGTAATCGCAGGAGCAGATGTGGGCTACATTCCTGGCTCTTTGGTTCAGATCTGCTCCCCCTCTTCTCCCCCCAAATCTCCCTCAAGATCTCCCCCATCTCCTCCTGTAATCTCATGACTCGACGACGGGAACCGGGAATTCGGCCTTTTCTTTAGAACCAGGTCCAGCCAAGATTGTTCCATGTAATATTGTATTAATAAAATGCAAATTGAGTTCGTAAAACACTTGATGCCAAACAAAGTGTCAATTCAGCAGCAACAAATGGAAGTTTATGGCCAGCGCTTTTAGTTTATCTTTGTTACTGATGAAAAACAAAGCCCTATATCTCATCTCTATCTGCTAAAACTGTAAAATGTCACAGAATTCATTACAAATTCTAGAAAGTGAGACACATTTGTACATAATAAACAACAGATATATCTTATTAAACTATTTCTGCTGCAGTGTTTTGACAACATTGTGAAAATCTGACACATTTATTTTAGAAAGTTTGTCTATAATTGATCATTTTTGGCGAGATACTCAAATAAACGGTAAAAAATATATTTCTAGATAAGTTTAAATGTTCATGTTCATGATAATAATCTTAATTTTAACAGCTTTGATTGATTAAGATGTATTTACTCAATGGACCGAGATTTTTTAAAACTTGTTTTAAAGTATTTCTGACTTGTTTCAGTTCATTTATTGTTTCAAGCCAATTTATTTGCAGTAGTCAATAGGCCGGCCTATCCAACTTGCACTGAGATGAGGCCCTCCAAGCAATCTGATCCAGCTAATCTTGTTTACTGGTTTACTTCTGGGTTAGTAGTTTATATGTTGTTTTTTTGTTTGTTTTGTTATGGTTTAGTCCTCGTTTAAATCTGCTTCAGACCTTGCTTGGTCCTGTATTTGACATTTTAATTCTGGTTAGTCCTGGTCCAGACTTGGTTGGTGTCAGGGGTGTCGAACTGGGGGGGTAAATGGTACTGATTTCCCCGGGGCCCAGGGCAGGGAAGGGCCCCCAAAAAGCATGTTTTCTCAGTTGCATTTTTCCTTGGTTTTGTAATAAAATGCATTGTGGTTAAGTAAAGTCGTTGAGACAATTATTCATGATAACTGTGGGCTCCATCACTGCTTTCAAAAAGAGGAAAATTCCCAGATTAGCTAAGACGTTAACAAATAAAAGTATTCATTGTAATTTGCAGTTAGTTTATTTTTTCATTGTAATAACAGAACTCAAGATGTTTGTGAAATTGATCTGGTATTTATAGCAAAAACAAACAGTACTGTATCATAACATAAGCCGGTACCTACACAGACTTGCTATAAATTAAATTAAATCTATAAAAGTTATTGTTAGGTGTGTGTAGAAGCCATATAGGTTGTATTCTAGCAATAGTAAATGAGAAAAAAGTAGTAAAAAAGTAGTGGTAGTAAAAAATAACACTTAATAACCAAATTTGTGGCGACAAATAAATCATATACAAAATTATGTCTGAGGGGCCCACTGAGAAGGTTTGTACCTGGGGCCCAGAATTTGTTGCCACGCCCTTGGTATCTGGTCCGAGGGTGTGTTCACATTTCCACTTAGACCACATCAAAATGGGACTAAACCGGGACTAACCAGGGAACAAAACCAAGACTAGACAGCGCTGAACCAAGACTAAAACTAAAATCTACAACAAGACTAAAACTTGGCCAAATCAGATCTACAACAGCACTAAACAGGGCACAGAACAGAACCAAACCATTGTGAACGCAGCCCCAGTTTAATTCTGTTGTATTTTGTCATTATTCAAACAGAAAGATTATGTGCGACTCCAAATTTTACTCAAGCGCATCGTGTACCTGTCCAGCCCTCCGAAAAATTAAACTTAATAGCTCTGCAGTAAGGATTTTTTTTACTCACCAAACTGCAAAAAATGAATTTCTAGATAAGAAAACATCTTGATTTAAGTTTATTAATCTTAATTTCAGGGGTTTTGACAAGTTAAGATTAATTAATTAATTTTTTTTATTTATTTATTTGATAGAAGTATTATTTTACTCGTTTCAAACCATTTCTGACTTGTTTCAAGACATTACTTCATACATCAAGCTAAATTATCTAATTATCCCAATGGGTTTAGATAATTTGACTTACTCCAGTGGCAAAATTTAATAAATACAAAATTATCTCATAATCCGTCAGAAATACCTTGAAACCAGTGAAATATTCTGCATCACATCTGCAATTAAATCTCATTGAGTCAAAACCACTCAAATCCAGATAAAAATGATAAATTCAAGTCATTCTAAGCCAGGATGGACGTACATTTTTGCAGTGCACATGGACAAACTATATTTTCTTTTATTTCAGGCTAAATTATCTTAACCAATCAGAAAGGGCTTGAAACCAGTGAAATACTCAATAGCTCACATAAGCAAATAAATCGAACCCAGTCAAAACTACTCAAATTATGATGAATAACCTGAATTTGGACTGTTTTTTGCAAGGCTTCATATTCACTTTTTGCAGTGTAGATGTGTAAATACACTGTTGTAACGTCATTGTCTTCAAATGTTCGATAAAGTAACACTCCTGCACCACATTGTGAGCAGCAGGAGCATGTTTCCTGTGAGGATTGAGGAGGTGAAAGGTCACATGTACAAGGGTCCTGCTAACTTCATTTAACACGCTTTAACATGCTTTACTGCTGCCACATTTGGGACATTTGAAGGGTCATGGCCTCACTTTGACCTCTGACCTTTCTGTTCACCTCATACTCCGGAGATTTAGAGTTACATAACTGTGTGTTTGAGATGACACAGTCCTTCAGAGGCTTTTGTGTAATAAAGGTTCATAAGGAAGGAAGGAAGAGTATATTGTGTGTATTTAAAAGTAAATTAATTTAACATATTATATTTGTTTGACAGATATTTCAAACTATTTCAGAAAATAGAAGTTGAACTAAATGGACAACTTTCATTTATTTATTTAGCAAAAACTGCAAAATACTGTATGAGCAGCGAAATTAAAATGGTTAATTTTGGTTTAAATAAACCCTCAAATCAATGATCTGGCCAGTTTTATCCCAGTTTATTTCTGAGAGATCGTACACCATCTTGTTTAGTTTTGGAATAATAGTCCTGGTTTAGACTTTGTTTGCACCTTTCAGTCCTGGTTTTGTCTTGGAATATATAACACAAACTTAAATATATAAAAAAATAAAAATAAATATATAATATAAACTATAATACAAGTTTATGTAGATCTGAGTATTAGGTATTGTGGCCATACTTACTTGCCAATGCCCAATCCCAACAGACCATGGAAGTTCAGCAGGTCAGGTCTTGGACGGGAGACCGCTGGAACACCAGGTGCCACAAGGGGGCGCTGGAGGGAGAAATGTAGTTGTAGCTACAATAATAGCTTAGCACCATCGAGTGTGGAGTGAACGAATAATGCAACGTGAAGTGTAACCCAGTAGAGAAAACGTGCCTTATTTCTCTCCTTGCGTTTATGTACTCATAAGTTTTTATGTCTATGTACGAGACCTTTGGCCGAAAGTACTAACTGAAGGAGTCGGGGCACTTCCGGTTCCTATTTGACAGCGTTGGATAGTGGCGAGTAAATGGCTCAATCTAAAAATAAATGTTTTTGTAGCGTTCCTGGTTGTTCTTGTGGGTCACAAAAACAGCCATATCTTTCTTTTCATAATTTCCCAATGGATCCGGATCAAAGGAAACAGTGGATTAGAGCAGTAAAACGAGACGAGGGTCCAAAGGATGCACTTACGTTTGCAGTCGGCACTTCACAGCGGAGGATTACATCATCAGATCCGCCAACCATCTCAAAAGTGGAGTTGTTCCAAGTCTTTTCCCATGGAATAACTTCACCAATCCACCTAAGAGGGAGTCTGCCTTTGAAAGGGCTGAAAAACGACTACTCTCTTCCCAGCTACGTAGCGATGTTGCTAACAAGGACTCTTTCAAAGGCAGACTCCCTCACAGGTGGATTGGTGAAGTTATTCCACGGGAAAAGACTTGGAACAACTCCACTTTTGAGATGGTTGGCGGATCCTCGTCTCGTTTTACTGCTCTAATCCTCTTTCCTTTGATCCGGATCCATTGGGAAATTATGAAAAGAAAGATATGGTTGTTTTTGTGACCCACAAGAACAACCAGGAACGCTACAAAAACATTTATTTTTAAACTGAGCCATTTTCTCGCCACCGCTATCGAATAGAAACCGGAAGTGCCCCGACTCCCTCGGTTAGTACTTCCGGCCTTCGTATTCGTCAAGAGCAAGCAAGTCCCGCCTTCTGAAAATGTGATCTAAGTTATACATTAGCTTTCCGTTTTTTTTTTACACATTGGACACACACGACAGAGGCTGTGTTGAAGATTCCTGCATGTGTTAAGCTAATAGATCGTCTCGGTGAGTGCATGCTAATGTGAATCAAGGTAAATATGGTATCCTAATGCTAAATGAGAAATGTATATGCTATTTTAAAGTGTATTCCAAGTGTGAATCGGAGGGTCCGCGACGGTGTTTGTTACCGTGTTTATGCTAAAACATTGTCTTGGAGAGTCAACACGTGCTTACTATAACATGGTGAAAATAAACACGCTAATCGCGAAGCTAATGCTAATTGCGAGGCTAATGCTAATCGCAAGTGATAAACTACTACTACTTTATTGAAACTGTGTGGTCAAACTGAGTGTAAACTATAGAATGCCGGCTAATAAATTGAAAACTTTTTATTTTAGTTACTTGTCTACTTCAATACAACAATAGTTGTTGCTCATCTCTGACTCCAACCCTTTGATTTTCACTACAGTATTCTTATTGTAGCCCTTGAGAACCCAGTGCGTGGTCCAACATACTAGACTGCTAATATTACTATTCTTGAATCGGGGGTTACAGAAGTGTCTTTGAGTGTCTATATTGAGTGTATATAGTGCACTATATTAATATAATGCGTTGTTGTTATTATTTCAGTCCTGTTTTTTGTGAGACGTTTCGACTTTTTATCCAAAAGTCATTGTCAATCAGAGAGCTGGTATGGGAACCTGGGCCTTATATGCTACTCTAAGTAGTGGGAGTCCAGCCCCCAGGGAGGAGTCACTGCACTCCTGTCTTTGTTATAAGATTGTTTGTTTGTCACCTGAGACTTGATTAATTGGTCTATCTTGTTGATTAATGGTTGGCCTCACCTAGTTTCACCTGTGTCTAAAGGTCTATTGTTATCTTGATAGCTGGCTGTTGCTCCCTCCTCACTACTGATTACCTCATTAGCATTTGACTGGTCTATTGATCTGGACCAAGGTGTTAGTATGCTGTCATAAATGTTGGCTAAATTAAATCTTAAGCCCCCATTCCTGTTCAGAGAAGGATTTTCTCTTTTTATAAAAATGGCCTCCTTTACTCCTCTTTCAAACCAGTTCTTCTCTCTGCTCAAAATCTTCACCTCACTGTCCTCAAACGAGTGATTTGTAGCTTTTAGGTGCAGATGGACTGCACTCTGCGGTCCTGTGGAGGCCGCTCTTCTGTGTTGGTACAGCCTTTGTGCAATGGCTGTTTTGTTTCTCCTATGTAACGTTTCTTACAACTGTCCTCACTGCACTCTATCGAATACACTACATTGCTCTGTTTCTCTGTCGGCCTCTTGTCTTTCAGATGGACCAGTTTCTGTTTAAGTGTGTTGCCAGGTTTGTAATAGACAGGGATGTCGTGTTGTCTAAAAATCCTTTGAAACTTCTCAGACAGGCCCGAGACATAAGGGATAGAGACCCCCCTCCTGCTGGGGTCTTTATCCTTTTTGTCCTGTTTCTTGGCTCTTCTGACTTTGTTAAAGGCCCAGCTGGGGTATCCACAAGCTGAGAGGGCACGCTGGACGTGTTCTTCCTCCTTCTTTCTCCCTCAGAGCTGGTGGGTACTTCATGGGCTCTGTGTTGCAAGGTCCTAATCACTCCCAGCTTGTGCTGCAGTGGGTGGTTGAATCGTAACAGTAAGTACTGATCTGTGTGTGTGGGTTTCCTGTATACTTCTGTCTGAAGGCTGCCTTCCTCCTCTCTGATTGTGGAGCAATCAAGAAACGCCAACCGGTTGTCCTTTAGCATCTTCTCGGTGAACTTAATGTATACATCCAACCCATTGATATGCTCAGAGAAAGTTTCCAGCTCTTGTTTCTTGATTATCACAAACGTATCGCCCACGAACGAGCCAGAGGCTCGGAGGTGTGCCCAGGAAGGAGGTCAGAGCCTTCTTCTCAAGTGTTCCATATATAGGTTGGCTACGATCGGCGTAGACCGAGAGCCCATAGCACAGCCGTGGATCTGTCTGTAAAAATGTCCCTGAATAGGAAGTAAGTTGTGTTAAGGCAGATGTCCAATAATTGGCAGATGTATTCAGGTGTGAGTTTGGTCCTTTCCGGTAGGGTTGAGTCCTCCTGCAGTCGCATCCTCACTGCTGCCACTGCCTCCGAGGTAGGGAATACAAGTGAAAAGGGACACCACGTCGTACGAGACCATAACGCCATCTGGGTCCAGACTGAGGTGTCTCACTTTGCTCACAAAGTGCTGTGTGTTGTCCACATGATGTTCTGAGTTCCCCACTAATGGAGCCAAGATGGTGGTTAAGTGTTTAGCTACATTGTATGTGATGGAGTCCGTGCTACACACAATGGGTCTCAATGGGACATTCTCTTTGTGTATTTTGGGGAGGCCATAAATACATGGAATGGCTTCACCAGGATACAGTCTGTAGTACAGAGGCCTGTCAATCAACTCCTCCTTCTCAAGCTTCTGTAGACAGTCTATAACCTTCTTCTTGTAGCTACTTGTGGGGTCCCTTTTCAGTCTTTCATATGTGGAGGTGTCCTCAAGGAGACTGTTGACCTTGGACTCATAGTCCGCTGTGTTCAAGATCACTGTGCAGCGTCCTTTGTCAGCTGGTAAGATGTTTATGGTATGGTCCTTTTGTAAAGCTGAAAGTGCCTTCCTCTCTTCTGGTGTGATGTTAGAAGGGGGTGGTTTGGCACTTTTCAGGGTGGCGGTGACCCGCATCCTGAGGTCTGCTGCCTCGGCATCATTCAATTTGTTGTTTCTGATGGCTGTCTCAGTGGCTGTGATGTAATCTGTTGTTGGGATATGGTTGGAGGTGACCGAGAAATTGAGTCCTTTGGAAAGGACATCTATTTCTGCCTGAGTCAGGATGCGGTCTGAAAGGTTTTTGATCCAGCTATTCCTGTTAATACTTGTCTCACCTTGGGCTGTCCCTAACCTCCTGTTGTGTTGATCTTTACTAGTGTTTACATCGACTAATCCTGCAATAATATAAGTTTTGATGGAGACATTATTATCGCAGTCCTGGTTTAGGCTTGACATATTTGTACTTGTTTAGTTCTGTTTTTAATCCAGATTTAGTCACACTTTATTCATGCTTTATTACTCCTGATTAGTCCTGGTCCTGCCTTGTGCACCTTCTGGATGTTGTAAAGCGCCATCTGCTGTCCGACCTCTCAATAACAGCATCCCAGCTCCTTGAAACATGTTAACTCCTTCTTGAGGAAGGATGGAGAAGGCAGCCGAAACACGCCTTGAAACATCACCACACTGGTCTGTTAATGCGAATTTATATTTGATGGAAAACTTGGAAGACCATATCAACCTTTTTGGACATTTCTGTCTTTTAAAGGACCAATCTTATGCTAAAATTGACTTTTTGAGCTTTAACCCTGTTCATAAAGTGTTTCTTCATCAAAAACATACCTTGAGTTGCATCTCTCTTTATTCACACTAGTTTGATGAATCCTGGTTAGTAAATCCTCTTCCTCCAACCATCAAAAACACAAACCATTCTGAATTTCCTCGAAGTCTGGTGTTTTTTCGATGTGTGATGTGACTCTGTGAATCTTCTGCTCTGTTTTTAAATCCATAAATCACGTCAGACTTCACGATCATTTCAATATCGTGACTATCTTGTAGTAATTAATTCTCTCTCAACCAGAAGATGGCGCCAAAACTCAGTGCTGTGTGAAACAACAGCAACACAGTTTTGTTCTAAAACATGAAATGGCAAACTAAAGGTACTTAAGAGCATGTTTGAAAGCTAATATCAATACAAAGAATGCAAAATAGTTGTCCTTTAATGGTAAATGAAAATAAATACCTCGATGGTAAAAAGTCAGACTGGTCAGATTGCTTTGACCTTTACAGCATAAAAAACTATTAGCTTCTATAGTTTATTTTACCCGATGTGTCGATAGTATTCAAGTTCAAGAAAGATATTTGAAACCACAAATACACAATGTTTGTCTGATTTTATTCAAGTCGTCTTTATGTAAAAAGCGTCGAGGTTTTTCACATAAGGTTTTGTTCACATTTGACATTTTTAAGTTAAAATTTTCCGTTATTTTTGTGTTTTTACTTTCTTTGTAAAATGACGTATGGTGGGAAAAGGGGAAGGAGGGAAAACCTGCTACAAACACATCCAAAAATGGGTCTTGAATGTCCACGGTTCGAGTCCCAATTGTGCTGTGAAATGTAAAACACAGGAAGCACCATTTAACTCCAATAGGAAAGGTCTCATTTGGCAAAAACATCAACCTGCCTTTTTTCCCAAACAAGGAATGGGAAGTCCTGTCATGTGACCGCACTGAGGGCCAATCAGACGCCTGTTTTGTTTACTCGTCGACGTCCTACTCTGCCTTCTTGGTCTTCCTCTTGCGCGCTCCTTCGCTCAGCTCCTCCTTGGTTTTGAGCGGTGAGGCCGGGGCGGGCGCGTGGTGGTGGTCCTCCTCGGCGCCAACCAGAGGAGAGCCGAACAGCAGGTGGCACACCCAGGACTCCACCAGGGTGAAGGGAGAGCCGTGAGAGTGGCGGGCCGTCATCACCACCTGCACAGAACGTAAAGGTAAATGTAAGGTACGCTTTATTGTTCGTGAAGGAGAACATGTTCTCTGCATTTGATTATTAAAGTAGAACAAAACAACTTCAGCGACAGAGCTCCCCCTGCAGCTCGTACACTGCAAGTAAAAAGACGCAAAAAAGAAATGTTGCAGCTGGTTTTCCGCTTGGACAGCAAGGGCTTCAGATGCAGCAAAAATGCATTTGCAACCACATGGATTTACAAAGACATTTAATAAGATAAAAATGTTACGTTGAATACGACTATGACAACTCTTTTAATCCAGTTTTGATTGTGTGAGTATTGCAGAATCATTGTGAACTTTTACAGTACGTCAGTTGTAAGCTGCAGAGCCCACTATGTTTTACACCATTGTCCTTTTCGGTTTAAAGTCTATATGACAAGTTCTCATGACATTCTAATTATGACTTAGCTTGGTGGAATAGCACTTGTGGTTAATAGTTAGCATAGTTTTCCATTTGTGAGGTTGCAGTTTCTGAAGAAATTTTGAAAAATAAAAGTTTAAAATTACAAGAAGGAATGGAATCCCTCTGAGCGACGTACCATTGAAAATACAAAAACAATTTACAGACAAGTGAGACATTTTCCTGACAGTTTAAACGGTCATTCAACAAAATAAGGCCTTATTAGGTATAATTATTTGTCAAATCATAACTATTGTGTAATTTATATGAATTTTGGCCCTTGTTTAGAGTCTGGTTGCTAGGAATTACCTTTAATTACGTCATATTTGCTGCTCATGTTGAACCAGGAAGTAATATTATAAACTAAACAAAAACTGTCAAACTGGGGACAAATTGGCAAAAATGTTTTGTAAAATCTTAAATATAATAATTTTCACAATGTTTTAGTGAAATGTGTCTTCTAACTCGTCATACTACAAACATGAAGATAGTCAGTAATAAATGATGCTCTACAACTTCAAAGTATTAAGAGTATAATTTGTACAATATAGGCTGTGCAAGCTGATATCCGAACTACATCGCCAAAAGAATTGTGTTCAGTTTTTAAGAGTGGCACCAGGGCAGAGTCTTTCCAGCAGAACTTAATCCTTTTCTAAGTCCATGTGATGGTTAAATACTTAAAAAATATATATATATATTTTTGGAGCGTTTGAAGCTCCCGCTGTCTCTCTCTGGGCGGAAAACCAGCCGACTCCGATTCAAAGACAGCCCTCCAGGGAAACTCTGGCTCTTTTTTCAGGAGGAGCTCTAGTGCTTAAGTTACTTAAAAGAATCCTGTGAAAAGTTGCAATCATATGCCAAAATTCAGTAAGCTCTGTTTTCAATAAGACATCCATATCTGCTCTGTTCATTTTGTTTTTATCTAATATCTCTACAAAAAGAAACAAGATTGTCCCAAATATGTGCATGTTTTGAAATGTATACACATAAAATGCCTTATTTTGAAAGGAAAACATTACACGATGAAAAATGTATAGCGTGTTTCTTACTTTTCTGTTACTAAACTACAGAATAAGATATCTCTACATTTAATATTCACCTGCAGAGTCTCGCCTTCATGCTGTCAGATACAGCTCTTTTGTCCTGATCATGCATCAGAAGAATGTGATTTTATGTTGATCATTGAGGTGTAATTCATGGATGCCATGTGTGCAACGCTGCCCTCTGGTGTTTAGTTTGATTGACTATATATGCACACTAGTCATAAATTTTTGTCGTACATTTTGCCTCAGGTCATTGTGCGTTGCGGTCGTACCTTGGAGGTGGCCATGAAGAGGGTGAAGCAGAGGATGAGGGTGCTCTTGGCCACAGGGATGATGTGCGCCTCCTGCAGGGTGAACAGAATGGCTCCGTACAGACTGGCCTTGGTCGGGCTGGAGGGACCACACAAGAGAAGAGGGTACAGTTTTGTCATTTACTTATTCCTAGATATCAGCGTTTGACAACATTTGACTCTGAAAACAGTATAAGATCTATGTATATATCTTTATTGTCAAAAAGTGTTATATTTATTTGTTACGGCAAATGTGTCAGGTCTTTATCGGTCTGAAATCAATGAATATCTTTTTACAGTGTATTGTTTCCCCTAATGTTGTAATTGAGGATTGTTATTCTCCATATCAACATTATCCTCAACATTATCCTCTCCATCACTGCCATTTGTGACGTAACATTGATCATAATGATACTTTTTAGATCATTTTTAACCTGAAACGCCATTGAAAGGATTTTATCTTCACTCTCTTTTCTTTTAAGATCAATTTTATGATGATTTTTTAATGTTTTTTTTATTTGCGTTGGGATTTTGATGCGTCTTTTCCTGTGCTATAAAGTTCTTTCAATTACTTTGTGGATTAATTGTGCTCTACAAATAAATTATAAATGTTTTAGAAAACTTGAAAACACATAAAGATGCAATTTTATGTTTTAAAATAAACCTGATAAACCTACACCAAACTTAAAACTATACTTTTACCTGTTTTCTCTTCTCTCTGCTCCTTTTCATGCAATTTTATGTGGCTTGACTTTCACTTTTTTCAGTCCAATCCAACTTTATCTTTTTTATTAACAAAATCTAATGTATTAACCATAAATCAGTTTCAGAATTTTAATATAAAAGTTATTCAAAAATATTTTTACGAAGTTGTGAAATTATTTTACATATAATTGTTGTCCATGTAACATAATTCAATTTGTTATGTGACCATTAGGTGGCACCAAAGTCTGATACAGTATGTTAAATGACACAAAGTAGGTTTAACATTTTCACAATCACTTTTTGTATAATAGAGATGAACGATTTGTTGAAATTGAATTAGAATTTTCATTTGAATTGTTTAAATTAGCCAATCTAGAGTGTATGATTTGTATCCATATATTTTCTGCAGAGAGCTTAAGTTTCCTGTCTCCCGGGGTTTTCTCTTAAATGTTCATTTCCTGTGCACGGAACAGATTCAGTTCACGGTGCACAAATAATCACAAGCAGATTATATCAGTCAAACAGAAAGTTAAGTAAAGCTAGATGTATATACTGGAATCCTTCAGTTGTAATGTCCTACTGTGAAAATGTGAAGGTTAAACAATAGCCACATCTTTGCATTCATGGGTGAAATGCCGTACTCACAATGACATGCTGAGGATCTCGTTGGTCTCGGGTCTCCACACTCCACGCAGCAGCTGCTCAAAGTTCGACATGAGAGCAACTCCAGATCCTGCGCAAAAATAGACACCGGAAAAGATTTAGCACATCACTGCTCCCACTTTAACCTTCGTTTTAGAGTAAACACTGGGATGGAGAGGGGGTTGTGTAACAGTTTATGGCTCTAAAATGTAAAAGATACTCTACTTAGAGAGTGAAGCAGGACCTACTTAAAGAATGATCTGTAGAACTGTAACTTAACCATGACCACTGACTGCACACAGCTTCTGTATTACATTTTACAATACTTTAATCCTGGTTAATCCTTGGCCCTGGTAAAGGACTACTTTAAGGACTAGTGTTTCAGACACTGGTGGTGTGGATAACTGCAGGCCTGGTTATGGTAGACTTTAACTTTTTCTCTGGATGAGTTTTTATATTTTGTATTTGTCATATCTTTCAGGAGCTGTGTGAATCTGCAGTACAGGCCTAGACATGGCATGATCTAGTAGTTGAAGCACTAGATTATACTTTGCATGTTACATAGAGATTAGATTTACATTCACGTTTATTAAAGATCGTCACCTCTGACAGAGCAGTGTTGTAGTTACAGTTAGCACTATTGCACTCTCTTCAAGGTCACAGGTTTGACTCATGTGTAACATGTTCGTGCTGATCCTCCTGCTCCTCCTGACCAAGATCTTGTGGAAGGATTTGTTCACACTTCCACAATCACCACATCAAAATTGTAAATACACTGCGACTAAACCCAGGACTAAACCAGAACTGGACCAGAACTCAAACTGTGAACACACCCCGATCCTGAGAGTTTCCCCAAACTTTCCCCAATTTTTCAGGTGTGTTGACACTTGACATTATTTTATCCTAAATTGAGCGCAATTTAGTCCTTACATGGGCTTAGTCCAGTTCTAGTCCTTTTTAGTCCAGGTTCAGTCCTGGTTTAAACCCCAGTTTTGATTTGGTGGCGATTAAAAGAGTACTTTGAGCTTATTTAAGATGGCACATGGACATTATTATTCACAGTTGCACATTTACCAAATCAGAATTGTGCTGGGGTCCTGGTTTGGTCATAGTTTGAGACCAAGTAATCCTCATATAATCTTGGTTTGGCCCAATTCGAATCCTGTTGGACATGATCTAGTCCAGGTTTAGTTCCAGGTTTAGTCATGGTTCAGTTCCAGTTTTAATGTGGCGTTTATGCAAGTGTGAACCCAGTAAATCTAAACTAATTGCTGGGCTCATTCCTCTGGTCCACTGGTTGACTCCACTACATCCCTGAATATCTTGTGGTTGCTTCAGGTTCACCTTTGACGTATCCGACGATGACCATGATGAGGAAGCCGTGGTGGTAGGCGTGGTGAGCGTGGTGGACTCCGGCTGCGATCTTCCTGGTGCGCACCACCTCCTTCAGAGCCACCAGCACCAGCTTCACCGGCAGGAACGCCACGCACTTGTAGAACAGGTTCAGAGGGCAGTAGAAGATCAGGTACCTGCAGGAAACATTTGAAAAAAACATCTTAAATACAATATCATGACACTGTGTGATATTAGTTTGTTCTTTTTTTTAATGGCATGGTGTTTGATACAATTGAAATCAAAACTAAATGAGGTATAATGAAAAGTTTAGAGATGATAGACTGCCATCTTGTGACCGTAAGAAGAGCAATATTATACAAGATAATAATGTAAACAGGAGGAGAGAAGTTAATGATTTTAGGGTTTTAGTTTTTGACAAACTGTATAATAGTATATTTGTGGTCTCTGTCAGGACATATTTTCTCTGAGTCGAGTTTAAACCTTTTCTACCATCTCTCTGAATTATGCAAACTAATTTTAACCCTGAAAATACTGCACTGGTCTATATTTTATACAGAAACTATATGTCAATCTGTTTTATGCTGCGTTCATGTCTCGTCTCATGTGAGATGTGGGAGTTCTGACCAGGGAGATTTGATGTTGTTACCCTGCCTGCTTTGGAAAACATCCTAAAACTACTTTAGCCAGCTAACGTTACATTGGTAATTAAATAAACAGTGGGTCTTTCTTGGTGTAAACGACTGACAGAAAACCCCAAACTGTAGCAAAGTTAGTCAATGACTTAAAATGTCAGGTGTTGAAAGTCGAGCAGTAGCTTTTTGACCCGAGTTCCCAAGTTCTTTTCCCACCCTGTTCAAATGTTCATGTGGAGTTTTCAACATAAACGCAGCATAATTCTCACCAATGGGTTTAAACCAAGAAACAACCAATTAAAATGTTAAATAAAGACGACCTGAGTGTTTTTGTAGATTACTGCTGTTTTTTATTTTATTTTTATCTTTATCGTGTAGCAATGAAAAATTAGCAATGACCCACAAACACCTTCATTTATCAACACAGAAGTGTCTTTGAGAAGTGTTCATCTCATTTGTCTTTAACATGTGACAGTGACATCCTGCAGCTCACTGTTCACTGCCTGATCTTTAACGATTTATTCATTTTTAGAGTCTGCAAAAACCCCACAGAGACAGAACACGAGCTAGGAATTTTAAAATAAATAGAAATTCTGTTCTGTCATTATCATAAGATTTTGATTATATGTAAAAATATAATAAATAAGTTAGTTTGCGTGCTCATTTTGTACTTTTCAAAGGAATATTGTGTAAATGTGTTTCTATAAGCTCTTCCTTCTGTGACGTTCTGGTGCAGTCGGTCTCCTCACCAGACAGCGGAGGCCAGCAGGATGTGGCTGTTGTGTTGGAAATAGTCGACGGGGCTGTGTCCGAGCATCACGTCTGCCAGAATGTAACTCCCGAAGCAGTAGAGCATCGCACAGAGCCACGAGGCCACGGGACTCCTGCGCGACACCTCCACCGAGCCTGAAACGGCACACAAGTACCACTTTTAACACACGGAATACAACACGACAGTCTCACACTTGACCGGGACGGAGAGAGAGCGAGCTGCTGATCCTGGTTTGATCTTGAGCTGCTTTATTTTCAACTGAATTGTGATTGTAATTATTTGTTTTTCATGTTTAATGTCTATTTGACAGGTTCGATGAGACCTTTCACTAAAACGTAGATTATGTTTAAGATTTTACTTCAAGTGCGTATCACAGGTTTCTTTGATTTTCTAATTTTGACTTTATTCAGTGTATTAATACCTATTGTAAATAGAAATTATAGTTTTACATTAATCAGGTCGCTGTTCGTGGAGAAAAGTTGAAAAACCTGTTGAAAAATACAGGAAGTAAACAAAGTGATGACATCACACTGAGGAGACAAAGATTATGAATAATTTACACAAAATAAGCTACTTTTTTGACCCTTTAAACATTAATTCAACAAAATAAAGGTGTTTACATTTGTTTTATCTGTCAAATCAAAAAAAATGTGACATCTGATGAGTTTTGGCCCAGTGTACAGTGTTGTTGCTATGGTAATTTCCTAGCGTGATGTCATAGTTTACAACCAGGAAGTATAATTAAAAAGCTAAAAATGGCAAAACTGGGGTAAAATTTGTAAAGAATTTTAGCTAATTTTGAAATATGTTTATCTGAACTACATTTTGGTTAAACGAGTAGCCCGACCTGTCATGGGCCCTTTAACATTTTGCCTGTTTGTCCCCAGTTTGACAGTTTTTGTTAAGTTTATAATGTTACTTCCTGCTTGGACATGAGCACAAATATGTCATAGTTAGAGGTGAACTGTTACCTAGCAACCATTTTGAAAACAAGGGCTAAAATTCATATAGATTACACAATATTTATGATTTGACAAATAATAATACAGGATAACGCCTCCTATTTGTTGAATGATGGTTTAAACTTTAAAAAATGTGTCACTGGCTCTGTATTTTTAGTCGCTTTTTGATGACATCACAGAGGTATTCCATTTTAAAGCTCAGCGCTACTTCCTGTTATTTTTATTAATCATTTTTCTAAATTTAATCACAAACTGCAACTTCACAGATGTAAAACTATGATAAATATTTCCCCCAGGTGCCCTCCCATCAAACTAAGTCATAATTAGAAAACATGAGAACCTGTCGTACACTTTAAATCAGGATTAAGTTCACGATGCACATTAATAATGCCTTTAATGCAGCTTATCTCTAACTTTGGTCTTTAGATACAGTAGATAGATAGCTACTTTATTCATCACTGGCAGGAAAATTCAAGCGTTCAGTCGTCTGGATTTACAGTTTTGTTAGCGAGCAAACGTTAATAAACAACAAGAACTGGGGTCAAGATCATTAAATGAGTTTAAAGCCCCAAACCCTCCATGTGTCCTGCTTTAGATTCTACATTTCGCTGGGACAAAAGACCTTCTAAAACGCTCTGTTCTGCAGCTCAAGGACAGTAAACGGTCACAGTGAGCAAGTAAGACGCCACAGTCCCATGCAGAGTTTGGTTTTTGTTAGAAACAGAGCTTTTGTTTAACCAGGATAGTCCGACTGTCTGACCAAGAAGCAACAAGTTCAACACACATTAACAACATAAAAACAAACAGCAATACAATAAGATTAGCACAGATTATGAAAAACAATTGCACATTATTCCTTCTGTGTTTAATGCATCTCTTTTCGCTCCCACTCGTCCTGTTGCTGAGCTTCTGTCGTGCTCTGAGTGAGTGACAGGTGCATTCAACCAATCACAGTGGACTGGTCAATTTAAATCAGCGAATGGCTTAGTTTCATTTTTAACAGAAAAAACAGAGTGTATTCATCACGTATCCTTACTTAAAGTCCTCTGTATTCACATATATTTGCACGAGGATCAGTTAAAGCAGTTAAATATCAGAGCAGGCCTTGTGTGAGTGTTTGCTGTATCTGTGCCTCGCCCACAGCACACACAGCAGCACACCCTGATAACACCCAGATCCTCTGACAACACTGAGGAGCTACTGAGTTATAGAGCACACCAGGGCTGCACCAATAATCACACTTAAATATTTAACATAATGAAAGCTTATGTTTAGGGTCGAATATGAACCTGTTAACTGTTTTAGACCACAGTGTTTTTAGTTGTTTAGTCCAGTGGTTCTCAACCTTTTTCAGTCGGGACACTCAAAATAACAACAGTTGGCAAACGTGACCCCCGAACACAAAAAATAGGCAACTCTCAAAGTGATGAAGTAACCTTGTGTCTATTTTTTTTATTTTTCTAGGTCTTCCCTAAATAAAATCTTTAGAAGGCCAACCTACATTTCCCACTGCATGTAGGGTGTCAGCTTTGTTTAAGACATTTGTACACAATTTCAATGTCTCCCATTGAAATGTCTCCACCAAACTAAGTCATGTTTAGAAAAACTGGACAACCTGTCATATAGACTTAAAACCTTATTTTAACAAAATAATTGTGTTGTTTGTTCATTCATTTTCTACAGTTTGTTCCCGTCAGGGGTTGCGGGTGACTGGAGCCTGTCCCAGTGACTTTGGGCATGATTGTGCTGCTGTTTATTTTTATTTGTCTAATCTTGACAATTGTGGAATTTTGAGTTTTGGCCCTTGTTTACATTATGGTTGCTTGGTAAAAGTTATGGAGTTACAACCAGAAAGTCAACGATAAACTTGACTAAAAATGAAAAAAAAAAAAAAGAGAGAGAGAGAATTATGAATGAAATCTTACACATAATTATGTTAACTGTGTTTTAGTGAGATGAGTAGTCTAACCTGTCTTGTATTGATTAATCAGAATCTGATTTATTATTATTATTATTATTATTATTTATTAATAATTTTATTGGGATTTGTAATCATGCATGTGCAACAACAGAACATAAACACAAATATGCAGTTACTTCTAGTTCTTGAATGAACTATGAACTTGTGGTTTTGACACAGACATACTAAATCATTTTTGAGCAATTTGGACAGTCACATCACTCCCCTTTAAGAGAGTATGTGGTTCAGCAGATGTGCGCCTCTGATTGGCTGATGGGTTTATTTAAGGAGTCATGTGACCTTCAGGGCTGTGCGTTCAACTGTTCATGTGTGACAGGTGTGAGGAACTGTAAGTGTTTGTGAGGACTGTAAGTGTTTGTGAGGAACTGTAAGTGTTTGTGAGGACTGTAAGTGTTTGTGAGGAACTGTAAGTGTTTGTGAGGACTGTAAGTGTTTGTGAGGAACTGTAAGTGTTTGTGAGGAACTGTAAGTGTTTGTGAGGAACTGTAAGTGTTTGTGAGGAACTGTAAGTGTTTGTGAGGACTGTAAGTGTTTGGGAGGAACTGTAAGTGTTTGTGAGGAACTGTAAGTGTTTGTGAGGAACTGTAAGTGTTTGTGAGGAACTGTAAGTGTTTGTGAGGAACTGTAAGTGTTTGTGAGGACTGTAAGTGTTTGTGAGGAACTGTAAGTGTTTGTGAGGAACTGTAAGTGTTTGTGAGGACTGTAAGTGTTTGTGAGGAACTGTAAGTGTTTGAGGACTGTAAGTGTTTGTGAGGAACTGTAAGTGTTTGTGAGGACTGTAAGTGTTTGGGAGGAACTGTAAGTGTTTGGGAGGAACTGTAAGTGTTTGGGAGGAACTGTAAGTGTTTGGGAGGAACTGTAAGTGTTTGGGAGGAACTGTAAGTGTTTGGGAGGAACTGTAAGTGTTTGTGAGGAACTGTAAGTGTTTGTGAGGAACTGTAAGTGTTTGTGAGGAACTGTAAGTGTTTGTGAGGACTGTAAGTGTTTGTGAGGACTGTAAGAGTATGTGAGGAACTGTCAGGGCTTGTGAGAACTGTAAGTGTTTGTGAGTGAATGGTGCAGTGTGAAGGCGACACATGCTCTGGCTTCGGTCAGTGCGCTGCCATTTGTGCCGACACATGACGACGTGAAAGAAAGAATCCACTCCTGTCAGTCCCAGGGCAGCTGTGGCCACAACAGCTCACCAGAACACAGTGTGGGTGAAATAGGCCTCGAAATTAAAGCTGTGAACATTTGTGAAAGTGTTTTATAAGACTAAAAATGATGATAATAATAATGGAACTGTATGCAGCTTTTCATGACACTTCACAGTTCAGGACAAAAACACAAATTAAACAAGAGTCAGTAGGTAATGCACTTATTTGAAGTTGCGCTGCAAAGATTAATCGACATGAATCGAAATTAATTGGTTTTAATAACTGCTCATCGTTAACTGGACATTACAGACTCTGAAACACATGTCAAAAGACTTTTCATAACAAAGACAGCAATGTTATTTAATTTAAAATGTCAAAAATGAATTAATGTATGGCTGTTTTCATCAACAATACACCTTATATATAAATATTCCTTATATATAAATATCTAGACTTTCAGTCGCAATGCTGCAAAAATATACGTCCATCCTTAAAATGACTTGAATTTATCATTTTTGTCTGGATTTTAGTTGTTTTGATTCAACAAGATTTAATAGCTGACGTAATGCTGAATAGTTGGTTTCATGGTATTTTTGACTGATTATGAGATCATTTATATTTAAAGTAAGAAAATAAATTTGCCAATGGGGAAAATTAAATTATCTTAACCCATTGGCATATAATTTGTCTTGAAGTAAGAAAGTAATAAAATAATCTAGTTGCATCAAATAAATAGTCTTAACTAATCTGAACAAGTCAAAAATATCTGAAATTTAGATCAATATCCTGAAATCAAGACATTTTAACTCTTCTAGAATTAAATTTTTGCAGTGCATATGTCAACCTTTATTTGTTTATTTATTTATAATGTATTTATAACTAGAAATCATCGATTGACTTGTCGACTGATTGAAAAAGAATCGGAAAATGGAAGTAGCTGCATGTAGCATCTTTTAAGAAAAAAGTGTCTGTTTTCAATTCACTAAAGAGACGTACAGTAAATCTTGAAGTCATGTACATTTTTCTGACATTAAATGTGCCACTCTGACGTTATCCTTCATGATGTGTGAACACTTTTTATCTGATCAGCTCAAATATCTCTTCGTCTTTATCAACTAAAAAGAGCGCTTCAGTGTTACACCACGTCCTGCAGATCAGATGACAAACTGCACAAATGCATATGATCTGTTATGTAAGTTTGTTTTTGTGTTCATAACCAGCATATTGTCTCAAAATGGAGACACGCACATCCAGAAATCTTTTTTTAGGTTTGTGGTTTAACTTCCTGGTTGTGAATGATGACATCACACAGGGACATTACTTTGCAGCCAAACAGTACGCTGGACCAAAACTCATCTAATGTCACAGATCTTTTTTATGTGGCAAATAAAAATATAGGTTAACTTGTTCATTTTGTTGTATTAAATGGAATGTGTCTGAGTCTGTCCAGTGTGATGTCATCAATTTGTTTTTACTTCTTGTCATTTTCTGTACTTTTCTTGATCGGTTTAAAACTGCAATTTTTATCAACAACAGGTATTAACACATTAAACAAAGTCAAAATTAAAAACAATCATAAAAACCTGTCATGACCCACAGTATGTGAACACGCCTGAAACGTCACACTTGGCATACGCAAATAAAAACACAACATTTGCATATTCTCCCTGTGTCTGCGGGGCCAGTTCTCCAACGTTAAAAAGAGTCAGGAAATAATAAGATTTTGTTAAAAGTTCACATTTTAAATGCGTTCAGGAGAATTAACAAAAAATACTAAAGTAAAAACTGACAAACTATGTATTTCAGAACATCTTTGTATCAATTAAACCACAATGTTACCCAGTTTTTTTTTTAATGTAAAGTAAAACAATCACAGCATTTGCTAATTGCGTCCAGTCAAATTGTTATATAGTGCGATTGCCATTAATCTTGCAGCCCTAACACCAAACAATCACAGAATTCTAAACTAAGAATTCAGTTAAAAATATACATTACTCTACTAGAAATACAAAGTAGTGGTTACTAAGAGTAAAAGAGCATTTTAAAATGTAAGATTAACTTTAGGTTGACTTTATTGTAGGGAACTGCTTCCATGCCACAGGAGCATCTCCTCAGGAGCAGCGCAGGGACCCAGCTCCAGATCTTTGTGCCCGTCTTGGTCTGGACTACCATCGACTCCCTTTGGGGAGCACCAGGAGGACACCCACCCAGACACGAGGAGAAACATGGAAAGTCCACACAGAAGGCCCTGGAGTCGAACCTGCAACCGTCTCACTGTGAGGTGAGTCTGCCACAATTAAAACTACAACTACAGTAAGAGTAACTGTAAACAGCACAAACTATAGAAGTTTAAAATTGATATCTTTAAATTTAAGATTTTTTCCTATTCAACTGTAGTGTCTCACCTTATATTTAGCTACTTACTTATTGTAGCTCGTGTTTTAACAGTATTTCACATTTAGAATGACTCTGTTTTGGAGTATCCTGCTTTAGGGGTTCTGTATAAGTGGCTTTAAGTAGTTTCAATATTATTGTGATATTTTCTCAAAAAATATATCACACTTCAGAATGTGTTATTGCGACAGGCCTATGTAGGAATGAAAACATACAGCACATGTAATAAAATAAAGACAGATAAACATTTCCTGTCCTGAATGGCTCGGGCCGGTGCCAGTGAAAGTGTATTGTGCTGCAGTAAATGGAGTCATAAGCTCGGCACAAATCTGAACAACAAGTGGAGCAGTGATCCAGAGCTTAGTGTGAACGCAACCCGATCCAGACACATGCCTCCTATAAATACACGCTGTACCGTCACACAGACCCTCCTCCACCGCTCCAACTGTCACTGGCCCCGACCCCTGACCCCGGGCCCCGACGCCTCACTGCCTCGTACAGGTCCGTTCAAAAGGCACGTGTGAACATAAAGGGAAATGGAGAGCTGCAGCTGGTTTGACTGGCAAATGTGCTCCAGCGGGAGAACACAGGCGTACAGTGGCAGACGGGCAGGGCTGTAGTCGACTAAAGACCAGCGCTATCGACCGATTATATGTCAAAACTGTAAAGTATCTTCATGTATCTAAACCACACTGCACTCAAAAGAACACAGCTGTAGAGGAGTTCATGCAAAAACGACTATTTTTACAGAAAAGTACAAGGAGACAGTGTATTTATACATTAAGACTCCAAAATCTTCAGCAAACTCACTTCTTATCCTCTATTTTTTTCCATTTAAATCATTTAAATAATTTTATAATAGTTTAGTATAAATAAAATGATTAATCGACTAATAAAAATCTTGGTCGACTAAGAGACCATCGAGTGATTAATCGACTAAAGGACTACAGCCCTACAGCCCTACAGCCCTACAGACGAGCGCTGCAGCGTTAGGGACAACTGTGGAATTGCGATTGTTCTGACCAGTGTGCGATTTATGTTTTAATAATGCGGTTCTGTTTGAAGTTCACAATTTTAAGCGTGTGCAGGAGAACTGACAGAAAGACTGAACACCTGAACTGACAGAAATTTAAAAATGATGTGTTTCAAAGCCTTGTTGTCGCATTTTATTGCATTTTTGTCACTTTAAGTTTTGTTTTTGTCACTTTTATCCGCGTTTTTGTTGTTTACAGTGTTCTTTTTGTTACTTTTGGTAGCGTTTTTGGAAGTTAGAATTTTTTTTGTCTGTTTTAATTGTTTTTTTGTTTTTTTTATGGTTTTAGTAGCGTTTTTGTCACGTTTGTCGACATTTAATCATTCAATCAATTAGTTTTGTTCTTGAATTTTAGCTGCATTTTTGCCACTTTAAGTCATGTGCTTGTGCGTTTTAGTAGGGTTTTTGTCACTTTTGGTTTAGTCACTTTTAGTCGCGTTTTAGTCACATATTTGTCGCCATTTAATCAGGTGTTTGTAGCTTTTATTTGCGCTTTTGTCAGTTTAAGTAGTATTTTTAAGTAGTATTTAGTACTACCTTTGCATTCATTGGAAACAAAGAAGTCACAAGATGAGTGTTTTGAGCTGTGATGAAAATGTTAAATATTTGAATAAAAAAAATTTAAAAACACAACCCCAGGTATTCTGTGCTTTAAATGAGGAAACAACATCAGCTATGCACAAAACTTTGTCTCGGACATTTCACCTTTAACGACCAGCTGTGATGACAGTTGCATTCGAGTGGTCAGTCGTGCTGGTGAATCATGTTTTATCAGTGACACTTGATTTGAGATGTTTTTGAGGCCTCTTCACGCCAGGGCTTTAACCAGATGCCCTTCCTCACTCAACAATGTTTATTCAGGCTCACGAGTGACAAATGGTGGCAATGTGTGGACGCATTTCTTATAATAGCAACTTAATAGTCACTTAATTTATGTGTAATAGTATACTATTGTTTTAATCTTATGTTGTAAACAAAAACCATTAAGACTAAATCAAACTTTATGCATCCACAAAGGACTTGGACACAGAAGCTCAAACATTACAACATCATTAACTTCATTAACATCATTAATTAAGCTTTCTTATCTAAAAAACTAACTCTACTCATAACGCCATATTCATTTGAAACGTATTATATTATTATCTATAACATTATTGTAACGTAATGTAAATGAAGTGTTGGGCTTTAGACATCCTTCGACCACAGCCTTGTGTCACTTTAACTGTGTAACTGTTGTAAAACACAGAAACACCCACTCTTTGCTCTTGTGCAGGAATATAAACTATTATCACATGGTTCTATGGACTTACTTTGTTAATAAACTAATTATGTCTGTGGCATAAAGTGTCAAACAACTGACTGTGATGTATCAGTTACGAAAGTATCAAAAATGAGATTCTAATCGATCATAAACCTAGTATCGAAGCAACATACACATTTGAAATTGTACTGATAGTAAATAAATCCAATAAACAGAACAAAATTTGGCCTTTCCTGAACAATTTTAAATATTGTGAGCTTTATCAGAACAAGTGTAAGACCAGATCATAACATAGAGAAAGTTGTTGTGTTGTTTGTGTTGAAAAGTCTAATGTCCAAAAGTCTAATGTCCAAAAAAAACAAACACTATTGAGTATCAAGCCTATTCTGTTCCTTTGTATCATGAAAACACTATAAAGTCTATATTTTAAACTAATAAAACCTGAGGGGGGTGGCATTCACTCTGATACATGATGTAATTCTACTTCTCAGAGTAGTTTTCAGATACCAGACCTTTATTTGAGTCATATATTTACTGTGTAACAAGACTCTTACTTCAGCACAAGTTTCGGTTTCTCATTCTGTGAGTAAATGTACACGTGACAAAAGCTGTTGACAATATTACATTATTTGAGTTTCTTGCACCGCTCCTTCAGTTCAGGTTTAGGTTTCTATTTTGTGTGGTCTATTCTTTGAAAATGCAGATGTTGTGCATTATATAAAGGGCCTCTGACAGGTTGGACTACTCGTTTAACTAAAATACAGTTAAGATGAATAGATTTCACATTTTGCTGAATTTTCTTTTTTTTTATTTTACAAATTTTATCCCAATTTTGCAATTTTTTATGTTTTAAATTTTACTTCCTGGTAAATGATGACATCACACTGGGAAATTAAGCCACACCCACACAGTACACTGGGCCAAAACTCATCTAATGTCACAGATTTTTATAATTGACAAATAAAAATACACGTGAACATCTTTATTTTGTTGAATTAATGTCTAAATGTCACAAAAGTAGTTTGGCAAATTATGCTATAACCTTTATCTTCCTGCTGTGACGTCATCAATCGGTTTACGTGTAATTGTCAATCGATTTCAATCCACTTTTCTCCACAAACAGACACCTGATTGGTTTAAAACTATAATTTATAACATTACAACAGGTGTTAACAAACAGAATAAAGTCCAAATTTGAAAATCATACAAACCTGTCATACGGCACTTTAATGTTTTGACCTTTCAATTAACTTCAAATCAAACGTTGCATCCAGACAGTAACTCTTAACTGAGTAGTAGTTTCCCCAAATATGTATTTTTTTGTAATTTATTGGACAACTACTTGAGTAATATTGAAGTAACATTACTCCTGAGTACAGTTTTAGCTAATGTCACCACCTTAAACCACGTGAGCAATTCAAACACATGACTTTATGACATTAACAGACTACAATTCTAGCTTCTCGGTTACATTTTGCGCGTGGATGTTCTTTATTTTCCCTGACAAAACCACTTCACAACCAACTTTTCTGGTCTTTTCCATTCAAACTTCATCCAATCCACTGCTCTTCTTCAGATGACCCACTGCCGTCTATTTCAGGACGAGCTATTTATTCCCCGCTCTCTGGAATGCACCTTCTCTGTCTTGTGTTTCGTCGTCCTGAACTGTGAGCAGCTCAGAACCCCTCGATCTTAGAAAACGGCGCACACGAAAAGCTTTTAAACCGGCCCAGAGCTTCCCCGGCTGTCAGCGGATGAAGTCAAGCGTCCGTCTTATGTAACGAGCCGCTCTTTATAAGGCCACTGCAGATAATAACGGTCCGTGAAAGGCTGTGGTCAACACTGCGGCAGTTAAAGGAGACATATTCTGCAAAATCTACGTTAAAGGGCCTCTGACAGGTTGAAATACACATTTAACTAAAATGCAGTTAAGATAAATATATTCAGATTTCTTCTAAAATCTTTACAAATTTAGCCCCAGTTTAGCTGTTTTTTAGGTTTAAATTTTACTCCCGGTTGTAAAGTATGACATCACGCTAGGAAATTACCATAGCAACCACACTGTACACTGGCCAAAACTCATCTAACGTCACAGATTTTGTTCATTTGACAAAGAAAAACACATATGGACACCTTTATTTTGTTGAATCAAAGTTTAAAGTGTCAAAAAAGTAGTTTATTTTGTGTAAATTATGCCTGACCTTTGTCTCCCCAGTGTGATGTCATCAGTTTATTTACTTCCTGTAATTGTCAACAGATTTTTCAACTTTTCTCCACAGACAGCGACTTGATTGGTGTAGAACTATAATTTGTATTTACACAAGGTATTAATACACTGAAGAAAGTCAAAATTAGAAAATCATAAAAACCCGTCATACGCACTTTAATGAGCTTTTAATTGTGTTGCAACAGCGTTTCCTCGTCGTTAGTTTACCCAAAGTTGTGTTTCGATTGATTTGTCTAGGTTTGAGTAATCCCGTATTGTCCTAGGACTGAGACTCAAGTGCTTAGAAAAATCCTGTTTTCACCTACCCCCTATCCCCGCCCACATTTCTGTACTCAGTTGCGATTATTTGAAGAAAATCAGACTCGAAGTGTAAGGTCTAAGCCACTTTTCAAAAATAAAAACATCAAATCGTAATAATCTTCTGCTTGTTACGGTGAAATGTCACGATGAAGAGGCGGGGCTTATCACTTCTGCAGTTTTGAACAGGAAGTCAACGGATCTGTTCCTGTTAATAAGCTGTTTTTGATCAATGCTGCGGTGTATAATGAACAAAATGAAAAATTATTATCTACTTATGTTATAGTTCAATAATAAATAACCTAACATGTCTCCTTTAAGCAAAAAAATACCTCAAAACGATAATGACGTACATGTACATTTAGATTATGGATTAGGACAAATTGATAAAGATACGTTTCCAAATAAAATGTTGTTTTAAAGTGAATTTTAGTAAATACAGATATATATATATATTGCATAATACTGTCATAGCACCTGCACAAGCCCAAACTAAACCTGCAACTAATGATTATTGTTGTCGACTAGTCTCCGATCATTTTTTTTTTGTTGAATCAAGGTACAAAATATGCTCATTTAAGGTTTATAAATAAAGAATAATAAAAAAGTGTATTATTACAAAAAATCACACATTGTTTATTATTTTTTGCCGTAATGATTGAACATTTCCTGCGTCTTTTCTTTTGACACATTTCGTTTTAAAGTCTGTACAGTCCCGATAACAATTACCGACTATTAAAACGATCATTTCAGTCGCCGATTTATCACGATCACTCCGATTAACCGCTACAGCTCTGCTCGAAACACGCTACGACCAACAGACCACCGCTTCGCTTCCCCCGCGACAATCCCCGTGTCATTACGCACGAAAAACGCAAACACACGACGTACCTGGCTCATACTTGAGATACAGGATCGACACGATGTAATAGGCGAGATCGAACACTGGAAACATCCCCATTTTGGAGAAGGTCTGAGCGATCTCGCCCAAATTCAGCGCTGCCAACACTTCCATGACGCCGCCACCAGATCGCCGGTCCTCGCAGTGTTATTGTTGCGTCTTTTTAAATGCGCTTTTAATCCGTCTGCGCAGCGCGTGTTTATCGGGAGCCCCCCCAGACAGCCGGCCAGCCCAGTCCTCGCCGCCGTGCTCCGCGTGTCTCTCTCCACCAAAAGCGAACGGGACACGACTCAAGCTGTCCTATTAATACCGCGCTCCGTGTCATGTCCCCCCTGCGCCTCCGTCCGCGCCGCAGCAGCGCCGAGCATCGCCTTGTGCCGCCAGCTGCTCGTCCGCGCGTCAGCTGCTGCTCCGAGGAACGAGCGGAGAGGCGAAAACGCGCACCCCAGCAGCGCGCACGCGTCTGGGCTGCGCGTTTTTTTGACATTTACGCGCGGGAGAGGCTGCGCGGATTGATCGAGAAGGTGGGACGCAGTGAGGAACGCTTTTACGCGCCGATTGTTTGGCCCCAATCCGGTTTTACGCATCGACCTTAATCCAAAACGGCGACATTTGAGGACAGAAGTGTTTACATGCGGCAGATTATGTAGATGGATAAAAAGGATGAACAAAGTGCAGTTTTCTGGAAGACAAAAGTAGATGTAGACCGTGAAAAGTATGTATAATTTATGGTTTTATTCTTACTGAGCTATTATTTTTTGCTTTGTTTTGTTTTTGTTTTGTTTTTTCTACAAAGTGCATTGAAATAAACTGCCACAAGAGGACGCCAAACACCACACAATGATTTTGAGTTGATTTTTAAAAAATGATTATTTTTTATGACGTTATCCTGGATTCTTCTTTTTATTATTGTTGAATCTGACTTTCTCCTCTTCTTCTTTTTTTCAATCTAGCACCATGTCATTAGCCAACTGTGTCCTATAGACCCTTTAAAATGTGATGTCATAAAAATCAAGGAATGGAGGCGACTGGAAGCAAAATTAAGTTAAATTTTCAATGATTATCTCACATTAGATCTAAATTCTACTGGTTTTAAGTGTTTGTGTCGGAAAAAAGCAACACATTTGAATTTCCAGGGCAGAAAGGTCGGTTAGTTTGCTTTTCTATAACAAACGATGGACAAAATACAATTTTCTAGCCTTAAAATTGTATTTTAGCTTCAAAACAATCTAATTTATGGAATAGTATGGATAAAATGAAAAATAATTGTAGGTTCAACATTTCTGTGAGTATTTTTCCAGTAAAATCCATAAATCTGGATTGTTCCTTCATCAAAAATGCAAAGAGTTTATCATAATTTCCTAAAACATAATGTAAAATACAATAATAAATGTGTTTAAGCAGCTCTGATGTCACTCATGTGTCTGAGGCTTTTACTTTTACTTTTCCAGAATCATCTCAATTTTTCATATTTTGTGATATTCTGAGGTTAATCCCAGTTTCTCCAGTGAAATCACAGTATGTTCCACTTCACTTTTGCCTCCATCCTGAATTCAGAATGTTTTTGTTTACACACTTTTAAAGGGTCAATAGATTGAAAAGAATTACCCAGAGTGCTCTTTGGTTTGGCTAACATTGTTTTGAGTGCAACGTGGAAAGCTTAGGAACGAGTCAGGGTCTAATTCTTTGAGGTTCAAGTGTATTCAAGTCGACCTATTCTGACTGAAAACAACTCAAGTGAGCTAAATGTGGCCCTCAGACTGATTTTTGTTGGCCCTCAGGCTTGCTGCTAAATTGGCTCAAATAACCTACTTTTCACTGTAAAATTGGACAAATCTGATATTGTAACGTGAAAAACAATAATTTAGCACGTTATAAGACCTAAAATTAATGTTCCAAGCCTTTTTAAAGCTGCAGTGTCTCATCAAATCTGCGTCAAATGAAAAAAAAAAAACATTATTGTGTCGTCTTTGGCCTTCTGCGCGTCAAAATGTGAAAAAAATCTGGACCCCCCAACACAGAGGAGCAGTATGGACATGATCTAATGATTTAATGGTGAACTGAGAATACTTTTAACACTGTTTCTTGAAGACAGGTTTCACAATCTCAAACGGATTCACTCGACAGTAAATCCTTTGTGGAGCTGAGAGCTTTCAGTCCAGACCCTGACCTTCTGTAATCTTGTGTTTGGCCTCATTTCCACATTTATCTTTTTTTTATTTTTTTTTTTAAACTTTGATTCTAAGAGATGAAATGCTGCCATCTGGTGGTTTTCGCTGCAACTAACAGCTCCTGCACATGTTCAAATGTACAGTCACAGTTTCTTTGGTAACACAATTATAAACTTTACTAAACAGACTTAAAATGTCCTTACTCTTCATATGAGTTGGAACAAAGCATTATATATAAGGTGGGCCATATTCTATTAACACAAATAAATCTAAAAATATACAAACCCTATGACAATTTTAACATTTTTAAACAGTTATTAGGGTTTGGATTAACATGTATTTTAAAATTTATATGATTATGTTTTTGTACTGACTTTTTAAGAGTTCTGCAAAACAGGATCTTGATTTTATGTTTGCATATAAATTACATTAAAATTAAATATGAATATTGTTTCTGAAATGTTTGCGTTCCATCAAAAATGTGGTAAATCATATTTGAGAATGTCACACTTGAGGCCTAAAAAGTGGTTCGTAAAATGTGAAATGAACAAAAAAAGTGCAGTTATAACACATTCTAACCTTACAATACGAGTTCATTATCGATTTTCTGGCAAATAATATTGGAGAATGTCATGCTTGAAGCCTAAAAACTGGTTCAGATAATGTGACATTAACCAGAAAAGTGCAGAAATAACACATTACTGAGTTAATTATCCGTTTTCTGCTATAGATTATGTCAACTAAAGTAACCAAAGAGAAGACGACCAAAAATCAAGAGTGTCTGGTCTGCAGACCTTAATCCAGAGTCGCCAGCCCCGCAGACCTTAACCAGGAGGCGCCTTAACCCACAGGATCAGAAAACATTCAAACTAAATGAAAGATTGGCAGTTTATGGGAATATTGAAAGCACTGCAAATCAAAATATTGAACATTATAATCAGAAAAAAAAAAAAAAACAGTATTGAAAAAATGTAAAACTTGAAAGAAAGATTACATGCATTACTCATTCATCTCATTACATTCATAAAAACAAAACCCCTCCCATCCACCACGTCTTCCACTCAAACAAATACAATTTTAAAAAGCTCCAACTCCTCCTCGTGTTCTTCATTGTCAGATTCCAGTCTACATCATTACTGACGATGGATCTAAATCTACAAATTCACATTAAATTTGCGATTAACAATAACTTCACCCCTATTTGTTCATAACATGTTACTTAAAGGTCCCATATTCTGCTATTTCCCCCTTTACACAGTCTATTCTAAGGGCTTTGTTGATAACATTTTTGCTTTGTGCAATATCCATAACATAACAGTTTCCAAAAAACACCCATTTCTTGGACTGGCCCCCCTCCTTGCAAAAGCAAACGGCTCACTCTGAGATCTAACCCCCCCGAACAGAGAGCAGGCTGCCTCCCCCGCCCAACTCGCGCGCCTCCCCCGCCCAACTCGTGCCAAAGCCTAGAGCGGAGATAGTGCGCATGCGCCGTGTGCTCCGGTAAACAGCGATACACAAACACTGAATAAACCTTTTATCCGTCCTGACGGTGCGTCGTGCTGAGTCCTACGTCCTGGATCTGACCTGGAGTTTGACGTGCTCCAGTACCTCGACGACGGACGTTGCCGTTTGGTAAATAACAAGCTAACTCTTCGATCTGTATCCATCGTGTAATTACTGTGTAGCATTAGCATTAGCTGTTTTCATTCTGCGGCTGCGCGCTTCCTGGAGGCGTGGCTTAAACACCGCGTCATCCATGGGAAGCGCGTCATCTTAGTGAGGAGCCCCCGTCTGCTGCTCAGCCGAGGGGGACGGAAAAGACAGTTCTCTAGTGAAAACATGCGGGAATCAATCAAAAAACCACTTTGGGCACAACATACAAGGCCCAAATAGCACTGTAGGAAGGTTAAAACCTCTGAAAAGTCGATTTTGCATGTTATGGGACCTTACAAACTCCACTTCAACACCATTAACATTAGACATTAGAAGCGATAACGTAAAGAGCGTGTGGTGCTGTAATATCTAAATATTCACTTCACAGCACGAGACAAATTCTAATCATCACATTTTATTGAGATTAATCAGCGGAGAGACAAATATTTAATTTAGTTTCTACCTAGTTATAAATGAACAAGAAGAGGAATGATTGAATTAAAAACATAAGGTGCCGTGCGTGTTGATATTGGTTATTTTTCACACATCCGGGCTCTGGTAGGGCCTCTGGGTTAAGGTACAGGTCACGTGGGCGCCTCCTGGTTAAGGTCTGCGGAGAGGCGACTCTGGATTAAGGTCTGCAGCCAAGCGCCTCTCCCAAAAATGCCTCCTCACTTCTGCAATTTGTTCATAATTCATAGTTTTTTGCTTTGGCTTTGACTTGTTTAGGGCTTTAACAATAGATATGCCTAAAACGTCTCCCTCTCCAGTTGTTTGTAGATTATTATGGCATATAATTATAGGACTGTATTATGCATATGTCTCTCGGTGGCTCTGAAATGTTGCGGTGTTTTTGCGCTCGGTGGCTGAAAGCATTGCTCCCATTTGTGACATGAACACAAAAACCCTCTTTCCACTCCATTTACAATCGCAGGGCCATATGCTGCTCTGAATATTCATAACAGACTGTTTTCAGAGGCTCGAGCTCGTCCAAAGGCAGTCCTCGTATCCAGCCTCAGCCCAGACGACAAACTGGATCAGAGATATTTATCCTGTGTAAATGAGAAGAATTTTTTAATTGATCTTGACAATAGCTGCATCTGCATTCGTCGCTCTCAGTATTCTGCTTTTCAATTTTGTGTTTTAAGTTTAAAATGATATGATTTTTTAATGCAAACTGTACTTTCCTTAACTCTTGGGCATACATTTTTGTTTAACTTCTTTAATTATTAACTTCCGCAGAAGTCCTGCCGCTGAAACAGGTCAAATAAATGAGTTCGTAGCTTTTTTACAACTGTTTTTAGAAGAATTTCGCAAGTTAATAATTAAAATATACAGGATAAATTGTCCAAATACAACCTCCTTAAGTAAGTCTTTTTGTGTCATTTTCTCAAGGCAAGTATGGGGAATTTTGGCGAGACACTGCAGTCCAATCTGCTCCTAAAGATGTTTTATTCTTCCATTTAATCTACTTCATCCAGATATTTCTCTGGAACATTGTAACTTCAAAGGCCGTTTTCATAAAATGCATTTTTCTCCCTCGAGACATAAAAATCAGCCTTAAAGCAGCTCCTACAAACAACAAACGCCAAAGCGCTAAAACCACTTGGTCTTGAACTCCCTCGATGTGTGACGTTTGTCCGATGTGTGACGTGACTCTGAGAATCTTCTGCTCTGTTTTTCAGTCCATAAAACATCGTCAGACTCGTTCTGTGCATTTCTGTCGTCTAATCACGATCATTACTACGTGACTGTTCCATGACACGGCTGGCATAAGAAATAATTTTTAAATTTGTGTAATTTCCACTGCAGCCAGTAGATGGAGACAAAGCTAAGTTACTCTGGCATCTCCCAAGGCAGTGAATAAGTTGTATTGTTCTTTGTAAAACATTTTTATTTTAGTTCTAAAACATGAAATGTCAAAGTTAAAGGACACATATTCTGCTACGTGACTTTTTTGAGCTTTTAACCCTGTTCTAACAATGTTCCATCATCAAACACAAACCTGAAGTTGTTCAGCTGCATTCACGCTGTTTTAAGGAATGTTCATTAGAAAATCTTCTCCTCCCGAGCGTCAAAAGCTCTTCCTGCTGAACTCCTTCGATTAATGATGAATCTGAGAATCTTTAGCTGTTTTAAGTTCTTAAATCATTACCAAACTCTTTCTCAGCATTTCTGCTGTATAAAGACGATCACTGCTACTGCGAGGCTAATCGTCGTGTGTATAGGGCTAGGCGCCATCTGCTGGCTGAATGCGCTCAGTAAGTGTCATTGCACACAGCAGAATAATCCTTTTATTTAATCCATAACAAACTTTTTTTTGTTTCAAAACATGAGATGGCACATTTATGGATAATAATAGTACAATGAATGCATCATATTTGTCCATTAAACAATACACAGTTTGTATTCTTTAAAATATTTTTTTCACAAAAAATATTCAGTTTAAGTGTGGAATTCTCAAAATGATTGTCTTTGGCAGTGAAAAAAGTCTGCAGGGACTCTCCCATAGACTGTACATCAGTGGACTATGGGATTGTGACGTCACCCATAGCGTTTGCTTCCAGCCAAATGAAGCCCATCGTGGCTAGCAGTTATAGCGGCTAAAGCGGAGCCAGACTCCATATTTGGAAATCCGAGTGCGTATCGTGGCAACCACACGGACTAATCAGGAGCGAGGTTGCTAACGGTATCCGCCCCTCGGTGAGAGGAGACGGCGGCAACGTGCGGCGGTAGCTGTAAATCAAACCTGTTGCTAACACGAGCGAAAACGGCCCACGGAAAAGGAAGCACCTGATTGGTCAGTTATTATTGCTAATAACTTGATTTATGAACAACCTAACGAAAAAAAAACACCAGGACCATGTAGAGTGTGTCAAAACTGATATTTTAGTTCCAGATGGTGAGTTTGACAGAAACAGTTACAGAGTAAAGGGCACCAGTGTCCCAATAGAAAGTGAATGGCAGCTCGGCTTTATGGAGCCAGGAGCGCCTCCATAGCTGCTTCCTATTTGGAACGCGGCGGCTAGCATGCTAACATGGTCCACTGATATCTACAGTCTATGGACTCTCCACAGCCTGGTGGAGTCATCTGCCTGTCTCCATAGTGACAGATACGTCTAATGTCATAGTGTGGGACATTCCAGGCAAAAACAATCTCCATGGAGACAAGGAGGTCCATCTTTGATCAGTTCTTTCTCCACATCCTGGTCACATGTCAGGCTCATTGAGCAGGATGACGGTGATGGTGATGTCGTCACGGTAACGGCGGGCGAGGTCAGGGGGCAGGCTGAGCATCTTGACCAGTCGGGTCGGTGCCACTGCTCCGTAGCCGTCGTCCCCCAGAGCGTGTCTGAGTAAATGTGTGGCGGCGTTGTGATCCTCCAGAACGGCCTGGACCCGGTCCCTTCGCTCCACGAGCAGCCGCTGCAGCGCCCCCAGAGTCAGACCGGCCCCCAGCACTAGAGGGCGCTGGTACTGCAGGCCTGGACACACCGCATTTACAGGGTTATTGTATTGGAGACATATGAAGACTTTTAAGAACTTTTAATCATGTTTTACCTTCTTATTTACCCACTGGAAGTTGCATTTTGAGATATTATTATTTTTCAGAAGCTAATTTTTATTTTCCTGCATTCAAGATGCCACACTGCAAAAACTGAATTTTTAGATGAATTAAAATGTCTTGATCTAAGTATATTAATCCTAATTTCAGATATTTTGACTAGTTAAAACTATTTAATTGATGGAACTAGATTATTTTACTTGTTTCATACTGTTTCTGACTTGTTTTAATACATTATTTCTTACTTCAAGCCAAATTATCTCCCAATGGGTTAAGATAATTTTACTTACCCCACTGGCAAATTTATTTTCTTACTTTAAGATAAATTATCACATAATCAGTCAGAGATACCTTGAAACCAGTGAAACATTCTGCATCACATCAGTGCATTGCTCCATCTTTCCTTCCCCCGACACATGCCACTGCTCTTCATGAACAGGCTGCTCCGATCATTATTTTTTCATTAAATTTAGGATTCAATAGCGCCTTTTAGCAATTTTGGCACAAATTAAAAAACATATTCCCCTGCTCGCTCGTGACCTTTGCTCTCCATAGTTGGTCTGTCAGAGCAGCACTTTGTTGTGACGACGTACCATTAAGGGTTAAAGTCTACACGACAGGTTCTTATGTTTGTCTAATTATGACGTTTGGTGGGAGGGCACCTGGGGTAAATATTTAGCATAGTTTTACATTTGTGAGGTTGCTGTTTAGACACAACATGATTATATTTCAGATTTGACCAAGCATTTTGCCCATTTGTCCCCAGTTTGACAGTTTTTGTAAAGTTTCTAATGTTACTTCCTGGTTGAACATGGACAGCAAAAATGACATAGAGGTAATTCCACAGCTGTTACCTAGCAACCATTTTGAAAACTAGGGCCAAAATCCTTATAAATTACACAATAGTTATGATTTGACAAATAATACCTGATAACACCTTTATTTTGTTGAATGAACTGTCAAAAAATGTGTCAGTTGAGTGTTGACCGTGTCTTTATTTTCAATGGTGTGTCACTTTTTGATGACATCACAGAGGGATTCCGTTTTAGAACTCAGCACAACTTCCTGTCATTTTAAACTATTACTGTTGCAAATTTTCTTCACAAATGTAAAACTATAATAAATATTAACCACAGGTGCCCTTCCACTGAACTAAGTCATAATTAGACAAACACGAGAACCTGACATATGGACTTTAAAGTCTATATGACGGGTTCTCGTGATATTGAAATTATGACTTTGTTTGGTGGGAGGGCACCTGTGGTAAATATTTAGCACAGTTTTACATTTTTAAGTAGCAGAAATTTTGATAAATAAAAGTTTAAAATGACAGGAAGTAGTAATGCTAAGTTCTAAAATGGAATCCCTCTGTGATGTCATCAAAAAGCGATGTACCACTGAAAATAAAGAGACAGTCAGCACTCAACTGACACATTTTTCTGACAGTTTAAACCATCATTCAACAAAATAAAGGTGTTATCAGGTATTATTATTTGTCAAATCATAACTATTGTGTCATTTATAAGTATTTTGGCCTTTGTTTTCAAAATGGTTGCTAGGTAACAGTGTTGGAATGACCTCCATCTACGTCATATTTGCTGCTTGTGTTCAACCAGGAAGTACAATTATAAACGTTATGAAAATCGTCAAACTGGGGAGGAATAGGCAAAATGTTTAGTAAAATCTTAAACACAATCATATTCACTACGTTTTAGTCAAATGTGTTGTCTAACGTCATAAAGACTTTAAAGGGCCTATGACAGGTTGGACTACTCATTTCACTTAAGTGCAGTTCAGATAAATATATTTCAAATTTTGCTAAAATACTTAACAAATTTTCTTCCGCTTTAGCAATTTTGGAGTTTTTTATTTATTTTACTTCCTGGTTGTAAATGATGACATCACACTAGGAAATTACCTAGCAACCACACTGTAAACTGGGCCAAATTCATCTAATGTCACAGATTTTTTAAAATTTACAAATAAAAATACATGTGAGCACTTTTTTGGTTGAATTAATTAATAAGTGTAAGTCTCTTTTGTGTAAATGATGCATAATCTTTGTCTCCCCAGTGTGATGTCATCGATTCGTTTACTTCCTGTAACTTTCTACAGATATTTAAACTTTTCCTCACAAACGGCCACTTGATTGTTGTGAAACTATCATTTATATTTACGACGACTATTAATACACCAAATAAAGACAAAATTAGAAAATCGTGAAAACCTGTCATACGCACTTTAAGTAATTACAGTATTAATTTGACTGAACTATTTACTGCTATTATTTGACCTTGTGCATCTTTTACTTTTACTCAATAAAAAAACAGTACTTCGACGACCTCTGCTGACATCACGATATGAAACAGAGCATTTTCACCTCGTCTTTCAGTGAGAAAAGCACAGTTCCAGGTCTGTTTCTGACACGTTTGACCTCTGACCTGTGAGCTGCTGAGCCACCAGTTGGACCACGGTCTGTCGGTGCATGAGCTCCCACAGGCCGTCCGTGGCCAGCACCAGGAACTTGTCCCGGGGGCGGATGCGATGCTGCGTGACCTCGGGCTCGGCGCTCAGGTACGGGGGGCTGAGGTAGTGCGGGGGTAACGTCACGTCCTGGCGCTTCTCGTACACTCGGCTCAGCATCTCCGGACTCCACTTGAAGCGCATGTTTCCAAAGCCCCTGCGGAGTGAGAGGGGAGTGAAGAGTCTGTGCAGCTGATAGAACGTTTATATTGTCGGTTTTGTGTGAAATGTTTTGTCTGCGGGTTGTGTTTTTATTGACTCTTGGACAGAACTCCTGACAAAGATCTACGAATCTCAGTGGGACTTTCCTGATTAAGGCGAGACGCTGCAGGTGAACAGGAAAAGTCTTAAAGTGCCCATGCCCATGACAGGTTGGACCACTCATTTACCTAAAATGCAGTTAAGATAAATATATTTCAAGTTTTGCTAAAATTCTTTACAAATGTTATCCCGGTTTAACAGTTTTATGAGTTTTGATTTCACTTCCTGGTTGTAAATAATGACATCACACTAGGAAATTACCATGGCGACCACACTGTAAACTGGGCTAAAACTCATCTAATGTCATTAATTATTTTACCTGACAAATAAAAATATATTTGAACTTATTTATTTGGTTGAATTCATGTTTAAATGGTCAAAAAGTCGTTTATTTTGTGTAAATCATGTATAAAGTTTGTCTCCCTAGTGTGACGTCATCAGTTTGTTTACTTCCTGTAATTTTTAACATATTTTTCAACTTTTTTCCACAAACAGTGACCTGATTGGTGTGAAACTATTATATATATTTATAACAAGTATTAATGCACTGAATAAAGTCAAAATTAGAAAATCATAAAAACCTGTCATACGCACTTTAATAAATTTAAAGATATCAATTTGAAACTTCTCCTGTAGTTTACTCACAAAATGCAAGAAAAAAATGTGTTACAAGTTTTTCATCATGTAATGTTTTCATGTTGAAATGAGGAATTTTGTGTGTAAAAATGGCCAATATTGCACACATAAATGAAACCCAGACAGAACCAGGATTAAATTAGTTCATTTTGTAACATATTAGTTACAAAATGTACAGAGAGGATTTTGGATTTCTTATTTAGTTTTTGTAAACCAGATTTGACTGAAAATTGTCCTAAAAATTCAAAATTTGCCTAATTTTTTAAATTAAAACTTCAATAAATCTGTTAAATAAAAAAACTCCTTAGTGTATATTTCATCAAAATCTTGTCGAGTCCAAAATTGTACAGTTTGTTGTTTGTAGGAGCTGCTTTAAGCCTGATCTTTATGTCCCGAGGGAGAAAAATGCATTTTAAGAAAACGGCCTTTGAAGTTCCAATGTCCCAGAGAAATTTATGGATGAAATGGATTAAATGGAAGAATAAAACATCTTTAGAAGCGGACTGGAAAAGGTTTGTTGTTTCCACATGAAAGCCGATGTGATGAGAGAGCAAACTGATCAAAAAACAAACAAAACAACAAAGTGTAGTGTCTTGAATATGGTTAATAAAAACAACAACTTCAATTAAGTATAGATTTTGCATTAATGCCATGTCCGCGTCTCTTGGTGCAGTTGTAACTTAAAGCCCGTCACACAAATACACATTTAGAAGTGGAATCTATTGCTACAGATAATATTTTGATACATTTTAATATTGGAAATACTTAATGCACTGACACAATAACACAATAAGCAGAATTAAGTATTAATTGATATCTTAATTGACTCTTTTAACACCTCATATGTTAATTTAGTGCAAAAAATGACAAAGCTCGAAAAAGGTGCACACAGAGACACAACAAATACCGATTCAAAAGTATTGTTCCCCCTTTATAGAACAATAAGTTGATACAGAGGACTAATTATCATGAGATTTGTGAAGTCTATTTTTCTTCTGTCTCACACAAATGCATAAAGTGAAGCCCACTTCTCAGTTAAGTTTGAGCCGCTCTGACCCCTTTGTGTTTCTAATTGTACATTTATGGTGATGTTAACAGCGTGATGATATTGTACCTGCATAAAATATCAAATGTTATATTGATTTGGAGCCTATAAATAATAATAAGAAAATCTTTCATAACATTAAAGGCGATTTTATCAATTTAGTCTTGAAAAATCTCCGGTACAATACAATCTCTAAACGGTACAATGAAACAAATGTGTGCTCTTGTGGTGCTCATGTGGTGCATTGGTTGAATACTGTGCACATATGTGGTTGTGGCTGTGGCGTCCTGGGTTTGATTCCCGGTCTTCACCATTTGCCGAATGTTTCTAACCCTCTTTTCCTATTTCTGTCCTGTCAAATAGAAACTAAACCTCTAAAATCTTAAAAAGGTAAAGAATTTCTGCAGTTGGTTTTACTTCTTGTAATCAGTGAGCTATTAAGTTATAGTAAATATTGTGGGATATAGATATGCATTTTGCAACTCTTATACTGGGGTGACCACCTCAAACAGTGATAAAAGTGGGACAGGTTGTTAAATGTGGTGGGACGTGGTGATAAATTTAGGCTTGTGGATAAATACTGCTATAAAACTGCATGCATTATTAAAGGTCCCATATTCTGCTATTTTCCCCTTTACACAGTCTATTCTAAGGGCTTTGTTGATAAAATTTTGCGTTGTACAATATCCATAACATAACAGTTTCCAAAAAACACCCATTTCTTGGACTGGCCCCCCTCCTTGTAAAAGCAAACGGCTCACTCTGAGATCTGACCCCCCCGAACAGAGAGCAGGCTGCCTCCCCCGCCCAACCCGCCCCTCCCAACCAGCGCGCTCCTCCCAACCCGCGCCGAAGCCTAGAGAGTAGATAGTTCGCATGTGCCGTGTGCTCCGGTAAACAGCGATACACAAACACTGAATAAACATTTTCTCCGTCCTGACGGTGCGTCGTGCTGAGTCCTACGTCCTGGATCTGACCTGGACGTGGACGCAGTACCTCAACGACGGACGTTTCCGTTTGGTAAATAACAAGCTAACTCTTCCATCAATCGTATCCATCGTGTAATTACTGTGTAGCATTAGCATTAGCTGTTTTTATTCTGCGGCTGCGCGCTTCCCGGAGGCGTGGCTTAAACACCGCGTCATCCTTGTGAAGCCGCGTCATCTTAGTGAGGAGCCCCCGTCTGCTGCTCAGCCGAGGGGGACAAAAAAGACAGTTCTCTAGCGAAAACATGCGGAAATCAATCAAAAAAACAGTTTGGGCACAACATACGAGGCCCAAATAGCACTGGAGGAAGGTTAAAACCTCTGAAAAGTCGATTTTGCATGTTATGGGACCTTTAATGTTTATCCTATAAAACACATAGGGAGAGTTTGGAAAAACATTAGTTTACATAATATTACAATGAACCCCCAAAAGTGATGATTTATTTTTATATTATTGTATTTTTTGCAAGGAATATTTACGCTTGAAAATCTTTGTTTTATTATTCATGAGGCACCAGTGACGAGCGGGACATTGAGATTATCAGCTATAATTCACCTTTTATCACAGAGAGTGGTTTGTACCTGAAGGGCAGCAGCAGCCCCAGCAGTCTGTCGTGTCGGACCACGGTGCGCCTCTCGGAGCGGGGGTGCTCTCCCATGATCCTTTGCAGCTCGTCTGGGTTCTGTGCGTTGTGGTCGTTGGTCAGACTGTGAGCGGACCAGCTGCCGTCCGCCTCCTGCACCCCCAGCACGGCCCGGCTGTCCCCCAGGTTGGCCACGTGGAGCGTCCCGTTGGAGACCAGCGCCACACACGCCGTGCACCCGGAGAAGGCCACCTGCAGGGGGGCCGAGCCGCTGCCACTGCTCCCCCTGCAACACCCAGGACGTCATCAGTAGTTTTACTTTATCACTTTGTTTTAAAACTGAGCTGGACAGGTCAGAATTCTATGGTGCAATTTATTGTTTCACCAGTATTATGTTAATCGTCTTTGTAAGTCTGTGGTTATTGTGTGTTGTGTGTATTTTCGGGGCGTTTGAAGCTTCCGTTGTCGCCCCCTGCTGTCTCCAGCTGCAACATTCTCTGACATCGGCCCGAAGACAACTATCCTGAGTCACAGTGTAAAGTATTCTACCTATCTTTAAAATAAAATGTTGTTGTGTTGGGCCTCTCCTGGATGTTACACTGCGAAAAATGAACTTCTAAATGTCTTGATCTAAGTATATTCATCATAATTTCAGAAATTTTGACTATACGACTAGTTAAGACTATTTATTTAATAGAACTAGATTATTTTACTCGCTTCAAACCTTTTATGACTTGTTTCAATACATTACTTTTTACACCAAGCAAAATTATCTGCCAATGGGTTTAGATATTTGGCACATTTATTTTCTTACTTATCTCATAATCAGAAATACCTCGAAACCAGTGAAATATTCTATATCACATCAGCAATGGAATCTCATCAAGTCAAAACTACTCAAATCCAGATAAAAATGATAAATTCAAGTCATTTTAAACCAGGATGGACAAACATTTTTGCAGTGTAAAATCTGCACTGCAAATAATGAAGTTCTAAATGAGTTGATATGTCTTGATTTCAGGATATTAATCTGAATTTCAGACATTTTGACTCAGTGGAGACGATTTATTTGATAGAACTAGATTATTTCACTTGTTTCAAACCGTTTCTGACTCGTTTCAATACATTATTTCTTATTTCAATCCAAATTATCTGTCAGTGGGTTAAGATCATTTTACTTACCACTGACACATTTATTTTCTTATTTTAACCAAAATTATCGCAGGATCAGTCAGAAATACCTTGAAACCAGTGAAATATTCTGCATCACATCAACAATTAAATCTCATTGAGTAAAACTGCTCAAATCCAGATAAAAATGATAAATTCAAGTCATTTTTAGCTTGGATGGACATACATTTTTGCTGTGTAAAATCTGGACATTATTAAACTTTCCAAAATGGACAATGACTTTAAACTTGGCCTCCAAATAAGTGCTGTGGTCAAATCCAGTTTCTGCGACAACAGGCCGGAGTGAAGCCTGTGTTACCAAGGCACCTCCTTGAAAATGTTATCCATTCGACAACTACAGCGCGCTCTTCTTCTTCTTCATGAACCAGATGCACTGCTTCACCACGATGTTATGCGTTTCAAAGTAGATTTGAAGATTCTTTATTCATTGACTACATTTACTGAATGGCCTTGCATCCTCTTATCTCTCAGACTTGATCCACCCTTATGCCCCCTCTCACTTTTAAAAACGTACTTTTCTCATTGGCTTTTTGCACCGTGAGAGTGTTGAGTCGTTGTAGTTGTTGACCTTTTGCAGATCGTGTTGTGTACGACACTTTGGCCACCTCTTAACGTGTGTTTTAAGTGTTTTATAAAGAAAGTTTGGTATCAGAACATCCAGACAGTCTCTCTTACAGTCTTCCTTATGCAAAAAACAAAGCTACAAGTACGACATTGTTACTGTGAAACCACTGACCTGGAGAGATGGACCTGAGCTTCCACAGAAATATCAAAGTCCAGACGTTTGAACGCAGTGACCAGCCCTGAGCTCACCGACTCCTCGTCCTGAAAAAACACAGCGCTGCGATTAAAGCAGAACTAAGTAACATTTCTACCTTATTAAACGTCTTTTGTAAACCCGTGTGGTGGTTGCAAATGTCATTTTGGGGCGTTTGAAGCCCTCGTCGTCGCCCCCTGTTGTCTCTGAGCGGAAAATCAGCTGCAACATCCGCCGACACCGACCTGAAGACAACTCTCCTGAGAAACCCTGGCTCTTTTTTATATTTGGCAACGTGAAATGTTTTTGGATGTGATTGCACTTTCTTATTTCAACAAAAAGAAGCAGTGCATTTTCACAAGTGACCTGGAGGGGGAGCTCTGTCGCTGAAGTTACTTTACTTTAACAATCATTGATGTAGTTCACTTCTCAGTATTATTTCTTCTGTTGTAGTGAAACTGGAAACAATTCTTTAAAGGAAAAATATGATGCATTTTGTATTATTATTAGCCTTTAAACATGCTCTTGATGGGCTTTAATTTGCCATCTTAGACGTCCCAGATCAAGGAAGTTCTGCAGGAAGTGTTTTTGGCGCTCGGAGGGGAAGGATTTTCCAATTAACATTCCTCAAAACACTGTGAATGCAACTAAATGCAACTCCAAGTTAGACCCCAGTTAGAACATGGTTAAAAGCAAAAAAAAAAAAAAAAGTAACTGTGGCAGAATATGTGTCCTTTAAAGTGTGCCTTCAACATCTTTAAAGCCGGGGTATTTCACACAGCAAAACCGAAAGAAGGTTTGAAAATATTATCTATAGTTAATTCCTAGCTCTTTTACACATCATTAATATCCACATGCATTAATTTAAAGGCACATTCAGGCTTTAGAACAGCTTTTTTCAAACGTCAAAGTGAAACGGGAGTGGTCTGCCCAAGCACAACCAATAAGAGCGCTGCTTTCAGCTCTTATTTCCATGTTAAAATGCTCAATTATTATTTTCAGACAACGCATAACGGTCAAATTTTGTCCTTAAATGCTGCTTTTACGAGATACTCTTTGGAAGAAAACAAAAAATGCACCCATATACAACAACAAAAACGTTAGGTACCACAGCTTTATTTCTTTTTTGCAATTTAGATGTAACTACGGCGCTGTATTTGTCATTAAACCTCTCTCCTAGAACATCGTGTGTTGCAGTCTGGTTCGCTCCTCGTAAATGAAAGCAGCACTGATTACTGATTTGATTACTAACTACTGCACACAGGAGACGATGTGATGTACCGGGCTGCGGCAGGAGACATATTGTTATCACAGACAAACAACTCGACTCATCGCTCAGATCACGTGGTCCGACAAAAAAAAAAAAGCTGAAGTAGTTTAGTTTTATGCTCTTTGAAACAGACTAGACTTCAGTGGGCCATGTTGTGCTCCAGAATCAAAGCACACTTCGAAATGTGACCTAATCAGAAACATAAGAACAGACATAAAGGTCATTTTTCAGCATAATTCTTCCATGCTTTTGTATTCTGGTTTCCCCATCAACCTAAAACACGCACACTGGGCTGTTCTCTTGCCCTTTTATCATTTTTCTTCTGATTTTCCTTAAAACGCCTGACTGAAATCCCCCCCAATCCAAACTGAAGCTGTTCCTGAAGCGTAAACAAATGTCAGGGCTGTTTGTGAAGCTGATATGCTGTAGTTTTGGCTTCTGATGTCTGATTTATAGTAATAGTGAGTAAGGAACATCAGATTTTAACCCCTGACCATGAGGGTTTCCCAAAATGTCTGACTAAAATGAGACCCAATCCAAACTGAAGCTGTGTTTCTGAACCCTTTGGACACAAACTATTGTCTGGATTCTTTGTGAAGCTGAGACTATGTGGTTTTGGACTCTGGAGTCTGATTTACTGTGATTACACTTGGAAATAAACTCTGCTCAGAGCAATATCACATTTTGAATTCCGTCGATTTTCTTTGTTATGTTGTATAGCTGGTTTCTGTAGCTGGGCCTGACTGACTCTAGATTGGGAATTTGTTGGTTTTGACAATTCCTCTTCCAAAAAATAAGATAATTTCACAAAAAATTCGTTTTAGGGACTTGCATTAAGTGGAGGCGGAATCCATGTAAAAGTCCTATTTCAATCTCAGGTGGAATGTTTATAAAAAGCCTGTACAATTGTTGGACTGGTTGATTTGACTGAAACTGTGTGGGTCATAGAGTTTCCTTTATGTGTCACATGGAATTTATGAAATCCTTTGGCCTCGTCGTCATTCAGGAGGTGCCACAGTGAACAGTACAGTATTTGACTTTTGTAATTGTCTCAAGGTAATTTCAAGTAAATTGTGCCAAGTAAGACGTGATCAACATAACTGAAAAAATATTTATTTTTTCTTTTTTTTTTCAATAAAATTCAATTGTTTTTGTTTTTATTTGCCTTTATGTATTTTTTTGACTGTTATTATTATTACTTTATTTGAATTTGCATTTCATTTATAATTTAATGTTTATTTATTTTAGTTTTATGTTTTTATTTTTCATTATTTTTATTTTATTATTTATTTTATTACATTTTTCTATTAAAATTTTCAATAAATTAATACATTTTTTGTGTGTTTGTTATGTGTATGTTCTGCTTCATTCTGTATCGTGTCTCATTTTGTTGCTTGTCAACAAAAAAATGTCTAAAAATGTTGGCCTCTGTCATTCAGGAGGTGCCACAGTGAACAGTACAGTATTTGACTTTTGTAATTGTCTCAAGGTAATTTCAAGTAAATTGTGCCAAGTAGGACGTGATCAACATAACTGGGTAAAAGATTTCTTTTTTTTTTTTTTTTTTTTAAAGTCAATAAAATTCAATTGTTTTTTTTAATTTTTTTGACTGTTATTATTATTACTTTATTTGAATTTGCATTTCATTTCTAATTTTATTTATTTAGTTTTATGTTTTTATTTTAATTTTATTATTTATTTTATTACATTTAATTAAATTTCTCTCTATTAAAATTTTCACTAAAATAATATAAATTAATAAATTTTTTGTGTGTTTGTTATGTGTATGTTCCGCTTCATTCTGTATCGTGTCTCATTTTGTTTCTTGTCAACAAAAAACGTCTAAAAATGTTCCAGTGCGGTGCTTTTACTTCTGTTCTTTGTTACTCTCCAGTGTTTGCGGACATTTCATCATTACCACCCGCACCTCCTCCGCCCCCTCGTCCTCCTCCTGCTGAAGCCTGTCCTGCCAGTAGTGTCTGAGGCTGTCCACCGTGTCGGCCCCGTAGTCCAGCTCACAGGGGTCCCGCGGGTGCCGGTGCCACTCCAGCAGCGGCGGCGCGGGGCGGTCCTCGTCCACGGCGCTCTCCATCTCTCCCAGCGTCCTCAGCGGCAGCAGGGCCACGGTCATGTAGTAGAAGAGTCTGTGGCTGACGGCCTGTGCGCAGGCGGCCCCGGCGTGTCCATCGAACACGCCGAACATGACGCCCCCCCGGCCCGGCAGACAGGTGGCGCTGCTGCGGCGGTCCTCGCTGGGCAGGTTGGAGGGCAGCATGTTGCTATGGAAACCCAGGACGCCGTGCCACGCTGAGCCTTTGGGGAAAGAGTGGCTGTATTCATAGGCCTGAAGTCAACGTGAAAAAGAGGTTAGACAAGTTTGAGCTGTGAATGCAACATCTGAATATTATAAGATTTCCTGAAGTAAAATATTATAAAAATGACGTGAAACATTGAAATAATCTGATTTCTTCCTGATCATAGTCCCTCTGATTACTCACTCATATCAGTTTTTGTGGTTTGAGCATCATTTAAATTATTAAAATTAAACTTGCAAATAACATTCAGATTTTGGTGCATGTAACATAGCCACTGAGAGAAAACTGAACATGTTTGTTCAGGTCTTAAAACTGCTGTCCAAACTGTAAAAGGAGGTTATTTAAAGGAGGCCTATTCTGCAAAAGAGACTTTGGAGCTTTTAACCATCATATAATTGTTCCCCCTTGACATTAAACCACTAAAGGTTTTCCCCAACAATGTGCATTATGTCTTCTTTAGTTATCGTAGAAAGGGTTTCAGAGGTTGTCATCCGGACGCTGTTTGAAGATCGAGACGTTTCGACTTTTATCCAAAAGTAATTGTCAATCAGAGAGCTGGTCTGGGAACTCAGTCTTATATGCTACTCTAAGTAGTGGGAGTCCTGCCCCCAGGGAGGAGTCACTGAGGAGTCACCTTAAAGACAGGTGTTCAGTGACTCCTCCCTAGGGGTAGGACTCTCATTACTCAGAGTAGCATATAAGCCTGAGTTCCCAGACCAGCTCTCTGATTGACAATTACTTTTGGATAAAAGCTCTAAACGCCTCGATCTTCAAACAGCGTCCGGATGACAACCCTGAAACCCTTTCTACGATGGACCACACCTGGACGAATGAGGGTTTACATCGACGAATTCTTTAGTTATATCCACACTTAAGTTCTTCTTAAAGACAATAAATTAGAGATGTATTTACCTTTGTTGACATGTTGCTGCTTAACTGCGAGTCATCTTCAGAACTGTCACCGGCATTCTGAAGATGACTCGCAGTTAAGCAGCCGAAAGATGTCAACAAGGTAAATCCATAATGTGGGTACAAGACTCGACTGTTCCGTCAGACCAGGCCCACTGATATTTTCTTACTTGGTTCAGCAAATTTATTTTCTTATTCCTCTCCAACCGCGACATAACAAACTGCAGTGATTTTCAACACAGATGTAAGAGGACTTAATATGTCAATATTGCGATTTAAGACGTCCAAAATATAACATGATGACCTACGAGTGTCGTAGAACTATAGCAGACATAAAACGTAATTTTTTTTGTAGTTTTTCCTTGAGAGAAGGAGGGGCGCTCTGGAACAGTTATACATTTGCTAAATTCTCTTGAACATTGTTTATTTGAGCTGCATTCTAGCTGTGGTCCATCGAGGAAACTGTTGTTGTGATTATGGGCGCTAAAAAAATAAATGTGTTTGATTTGATTTGATAAGCACATTAGGTCTATAAATCTTCCTAACCTAGTTAGCCTAGTTAACCGGGGTGCACGGTGGCAGAGCGGTTAGAGCATCTGCCTCCCAATAAGGAGATTGTGGGTTCGAATCCCAGACCACCCCAACATTGTGGTTTCGAATTCTGAACCACCCTAACATCACACGATCTCTCTGGGTGGAGTCTGCATGTCCTCCCCGTGTTACCGTGGGTTCTCTCTGGGTTCTCTGGCTCCTCCCACCGTCCAAAGACATGACTGTGTAGGTTAATTGACAACTCTAAATTGTCCATAGTGTATGAATGTGAGAGTGAATGGTTGTCTGTCCATGTCTGTCTGTGTGTGAATGAATGAGAGTGAATGCGGGACAACAGATGGAAATTAGCCCAAGGCTACAATCTGGTGTGTTTACAGCATGTATATCATGTATGTTCATTAACATGCACTGTCCCAACAAAAAAAAAAAAAAAAAAAGTTCCAACTGTCACAAATGAGCACACATTGTCACAGAAAATATTTATAATTTACATTAATTCACCTTATTCCTGAAGTTTCCGTATGCCCCGCCGTCTTGTTTCCGTTGTAGTTCACATGGAGCAGACGAGCTCAACAGAAAATAAGTTCTACATGGACTAAAAAGACGTTTTCAGACTGACCAGGAAATCGTTGCGTTGTGACTTGTTGTTGCTCGTGTTCATTAAACATTTTACACAAATCAACCTACTTTATGTAACATTTTAGCAGCGAGACTTTTCCCTCGTTCGTCATTAGCTTTAACGGAGTTCTCGTCCAACGGAAGTGCGTTTACAACAAAAGTGCAAAAAACGGCAAAAGTGGGCGGGGCAGAATAGGGTCAATACAGTATATGAATTAGATATATATAAGCAAGGAGGACTGCCCTTGCACAACCAACGATCTCTCATCACAAGTGTCATATATTTACTCACAATGGCTCTTTCTTACACGTTTGCAATAGACAAATGTGTTTTATGATTAACTGAAGACAGCGTGTACTGTTCAATTCAATTTCAATTTATTTTGTAGCGCCTAAAATCACAACAACAGTTACCCTGATGCGCCACAGGTAAAAAGTGTACTGTTCTGTTCTTGTGTACACTTTTTGACACCACGGTAACAGGACAATAGTCTATTACCAACATCATTATTATTATTATTTCAGTTACTCATTCAGCTTTGACTAAAACAAGCCTATTTTGCTCTCTGGCACTTACTTTTTTACTTACATTCTTACACACACCCACAGCACAGTCGAGGATGTTGTGTTTTGCTCCAAATATAATCACAAAACAAACCACTGAATAAAGTCTGCTGATTTTAATCATAAGTTGAACTGGTTCTACTGGATGTCAACGCCTTGAAACAGTCAAAGTCAAACAAAAGAGTGGCCTGAATTGTGTTTGACTTAGTGATGCCCTAACTTTTTTAAATTTTAAGACATTTTGATCTACTTTTGGGCACTTTAGCTGTGGAATTTTGTGTTTTACAACTAAAATTAGGGAAAATAAAGCAATTAAAAGCATGTTTGTTGAAAGAAGCAAGGTTTAGAGTACTTTATTATCACGGTTGTATTACCTTTAGCACTTGGTTGACCTGAGTCTGTCCCATTTGGCCCGTCTGCTGCTGTGTGCGGTACTTCCTGCCCCCGCTGCCTGATGGGTAATGTAGTCCGTGCAGTTTGGGAGGCGCAGACGAGGCCAGGGAGCAGAAGGGACGCAGCTCCAGGCGACACAGTCCACTGACGGAAACCTTTCTGCTCATCATCCTGACCCTGAAGGAACCACAAGTGAAATGTATTGACTTTTTTAAAAATTTCAGGCGTAGAGTTTGTCACTTTGGATGTTTGGAGGAACGAGGCACGCTCACTGGGTCACTGGGTCAGTCCTCCATCAAGTGCGTGAGAAATAATGCAGGCAGTGTTGGGCAAGTTACTCTGGAAAAACTGGTTACTGATTACTCCGTCTAAAAATGTGATTACTTAAGAATAGTTTATTTCAGAAGTAATCAGATTAATGTTTACATATCTATAGTAAACGAATGAATGAATAAGAACCTACTGCGACCTAATATTTAAAAATGATCACTTTAAAGGAGTCAAGAATCATAAAATGTCAACTTCTGGTCGTTTATTTGAATTTATAACCAGCAAGTAACATTATATGAAATTAAAGTCCATGTACCAGGTTCTCGTCTTTTTCTAATTATGACTTATTTGAGGGTATAGGACGGTGGTGAATCTTTATCATAGTTTTACACGTATTAAGTTGCGGTTTGTGAAGAAATTTAGAAAAATACAAATGACAGGAAGTCCCTCTGTGATGTCATCAATAGGCGACGTACCATTGAAAGCACAGAGACACTTTGCACACAATGGACACCATTTTCTGACAGTTTAAACGATCGTTCAATAAAATAAAGGTGTTGTCGGGTATTATTATTTGTCAATTCCAAACTAGTGGGTCATTCCCATGGATGTATTAAAAGAACTGGATAAGCCACACCCCCTCTGTCTGTGTCCCAGATTGATTTGTGGCCGTGTGAGGTACTGCAGCCTCTTGGAACCAGCCTTTTTCTATAATTGCACATTATAATTGCAGACAGTACTGAATTATTATCGGTATTTAAATAAAATAGAAGGAAATGTTCTTTTCTACGTTTCTAAAATCACCAAAATTACCGTTTTTATATGAAGTGACGTCACCGCAAACATGTGCGAGTCACGTGAACGAGCGTCGGGCGATACAAACAGACGCTCGTGGACAAGGCTCGACTAGAGACACCTGTGAGTTGTATTTTATTTCATTTCAGACGCTTTCACGTGTGTCTAACATGAAGAATACAATTACAATCACTCAAGCTAACGTTAACACAAAAACTTGCAGCTGCTGGTCGTTCACGTCGCTCAAAGCATCATGGGGGATTGTCGTCACGTGGCGCCCTAAAGCAAAGATGTCAGCCTCCGTATCAGGAAGTAAATGCGGAAGTAAGACATTTTTTGGGGTCATGCGCCAATGAGCTCACTCCATAGGGATAAACAGGGCGGCCATTTTGGATTCATCTTCCAGGTTTTATTATAGTTCTATGGTCATTCCTTGATTTTCAGCCAGTGTGGAATACTAGTGTGCCATAAGGTTTTGCCAGGTGTGCCTTGAAAATTTGAGTTAACAGATGCAATACGGATGCAATTGGCTGATTTACCTTTTTGGAGTGTCCTGAGCTACTTTTGCACCAAAAAAACCCCCGCAAATCTATCACTATTGCCAAGTTTAAATGGCACAGACATTATTTGCCTCATTATATACCTTTTTTTTTTTTTACTAAATGGTCTGATCTGGTCATGTTTTAGAAGTAGGTGGTGTGCCTTGGTATCTTTTAAACCCAAAAAGTGTGCCGCAACTTAAAAAATGTAATTTATATGGATTTTGGCGCTTGTTTACAGTCTGGTTGCTAGGAAACAGTTATAGAAATACCTCTATCTGTGTCATATTTGCTGCTCATGTTCAAACAGGAAGTAATTATAAACTTTACAAACCGGGAACAAATAGGCAAAATGTTTAGTAAAATCTTAAACATAATCATGTCCACTATATTTCAGTGACAGGTGTCGTCGAACCTGTCATAAGCGTTATTTTGTTTATGGCACACGTTGGCTTATTTTTTAAACCAACATCGTGATAATAGACACTAATCTAAAGCCTGTATCTAAATTATTTTTAAAGTTATAGGATGGAAGACATGTATTTAGTCAGAAAAAGGTCACAAAACACATTACTGACAAAAAACTAAACAAAAAAAAAAACAGTAATCCCATTGTAACTTCTGCAGAATACCAAAAGTCAATTATTTGTTGCTGTTTTTACTTGAACAGGAATATCCCACAGTATGGCATTAAACTCATATAACTTTCACCTATTCACCTTATTCCAGAAGTTGCCGTACGCGCCGCCATCTTGTTTCCGTTGTATTCGTTTACACGGAGCAGACGAGCTCAACAGAAAATTAGTTCTACTCGGACTAAAAAGACGTTTTCAGACTGACCAGGAAATCGTTGCGTTGTGACTTGTTGTTGCTCGTGTTCATTAAACATTTTACACAAATCAATCTACTTTATGTAACATTTTAGCGGCGAGACTTTTCCCTCGTTCATCATTAGCTTTAACGGAGTTCTCGTCAAACGGAAGTGCGTTTACAACAAAAGTGCGTATATGAGGCAAAAAAACGGCAAAAGTGGGCGGGGCAGAATAAGGTGAACTGAACTGCTTGAAAAAGACATGTTCTTACTGTGAGCGAGCGGAGTCACCACTTCACAGATCTGACCTGTAACTCAGCCTGGCGCCGTCACCTCCTTCTCGTCATGGAGTAACTTTAATGAACCAGAAAAGTTACATAGTGCAGCTTTAAATTTAACCAAGAACAGCATGTTTCTTTAGGGCTATTATGAACTTCTGATATGTGTATTTTTTATTTTCACCACAATATGTTAAATATATAAAAGTTCCCCTAAAAGATATTTTTAAAAGTTAAAAAAAACTCACTTCTGTTCTGTGCAGTGTCCTGTACTTTTGCCCTTGTGACTCGCTCAAACTGCCTCAAACTCACCTCTTTTGTGTCTCCTCTGGCTCAGTTCTGCTCCTCGCCGGTCGCCTCTGCCCTTTGACCCCTGACCCTCAGGACCCCGGTGCCGCTCAGGTGGACAGTGGGACCGCTCTGCTGCTGCTGGTCCCTTCAGACGCCATCTTTGTTTTGGAGAGTGACCTTTGGAGTGAGTACAAGAGTGCGGTGTAATGAGTAACTAACACCTGCAGGAGACACGCCTCTGTGACGGACGCACACATACACACACACAGGCCTGACACACACACACACACACACGCACACAACGGTGGACTTAGAAATTTAGGGCCCCAATCCAAACATAAGTCCAGGTCCGTTCTCATCAAGTGTCATTTTCTGTAACTTTTCTGTTGTTCTTGAAAGGAAGCTTTTGGTTTTTGCATTATTATTATTATTATTATTATTATTATTTTCATGTAGATTTGGGGTGGACTATTGGAAAATTCAAATTCATAAGTGCAATCCTGTTTTAGTTAAATGTCGTTAACAGCTTTAAACAGGGGGTTTGGGGGTCCTTACACAGAGGAATGTTTAACAAATCAGACAAATGTTACGCTTGTCGGTGGTGTTCCATGTGATTTAAAGTAGAACTAACATTTTTATCTCATTAAACGTCTTTGTAAGTCCGTGTGGTGGTTGTAAATTGTATTTTCGGGGCGTTTGAACCCCCCGCTGTCGCCCCCTGCTGTCTCTGAGCGGAAAACCAGCTGCAACTTTCCCGACGCCGAGCCAAAGACAACTCTCCTGAGAAACCTTGGCTCTCTTTTTTTAAAATATATATATATATTTGGCGACATTAGATGTTTTTGTATGTGATTAAACTTCCTTATTTCAAGAAAAAGGAAGGAGGAAAAAAGAAAAAAGAAGCTTTTGCCATGATTTTACTGGGAGTGTACGTTCACAAGGGACCTGCAGGGGGAGCTCTGTCTCTGAAGTTACTGAGTTCTGCTTTAAATACATGGTTTTCATTTGAAATTTTATAATGTTAAGTTATTTTTCTATTCTATTTCAGTGCAATCCCAGACTATTGTGTTGGTCTCATCTTGATTTAAAGTTGACTGCACTACTTTACTGTGATACTTAGAGACAAGCAGCTGTTTCAGAGCCGTGCTTCTGTGATGATCGGGAAGAGCATCGCACTGAGGGCCCTTCAGTTTGGGGGCCCAAGGCAATTGTGATCTTTTGCCTAATGATAAGTCTGCACGCACACACACACGCACGCACGCACGCACGCACGCACACACACACACACACACACACACACACACACAGACGCACACACACACACACACACACACTCTCTCTCTCTAATACTAAAACTGATTTATTGGAGTTTTAAGTTGAAAAAATTAGGCAAAATTTGAATTTTTAGGAGAATTTTAGTTTTTTAGAAATCAAAAATCCCCTCTTTTTTTGTAGCTAATATGTGTACAAAATGAACCAAGAAATTTTAATCTGGTTCTGTCCATTTTTCAGATTTAAATGTGCATTTTTGGCCGTTTTTACACATAAAATGCCTTATTCTACATGATTCCGGTGACGTCACATCCGGTGAGTCTATTCTGCGTTTGCGAGTTGATCGTTCTCCACACTTTATTGTTAATCCACGAATTATACAAAAACTATCTTACCCTCCTACACATAATTGAAAGTTTAATTGCTCCCTAAACAACCCGGAGCCTCATTTAGCTCACTTTGTTCAGTACTTCGTGGATTAAATCCCCCCCTGCCCGCTAGCATCAACCGGAGCTAGCCTAGCCGACTAGCGCCATGGCTGGCCCATCCTCCGCCTCTTTCGCCCTTACCTGTTCAAGTTGTCATATGTTGAGTCAGAACCCTGCTTCCTTCACTGACGACAGGGAGAGTTGCGTGAAGTGTAGCGTAGTGGTAGCTTTGGAAGCCAGGGTTACAGAGTTAGAAGCGCGGATCCGCATTGTGGAGGAGCTAAAGTCTAGCTATAGCCAGGTCGTAGCATCAGGTTTACCGGACCGCGCCGCAGGTAGCAGTGTTAGCATGGTTAGCAGTGTTAGCGGTAGCAAGGCTAAGCCTCAGGATAAGACCAGCCCCCCAGCGCCTCCCGCGCAGCCGGGACCAGACCAGGAACAAGACAGGGATAGATTTGTGACAGTTCGGAGGGATCGATGCGCTAAACGCCAGCCTTTAGTGCACCATAAGCTTCCCGTCTGCAATAGGTTTGCCCCACTCGGCGATCACACGCCCGCCGAACGTGACACTCTGGTGATTGGAAGTTCCATAGTCAGAGACGTGAAGCTGCCAGCAGCCTCAGTTAGGTGTTATCCGGGGGCCAGAATGGGTGACATCGAAGGAAACCTTAGGCTTTTAAAACAGAGTAGTCAGAGGTTCCGTCGTATCGTGATTCACGGAGGTGGTAATGACACCCGGCGGAGACAATCAGAAGTACTCAAATTGCAGGTTGGAGCGGTGTGTGAATTGGCGAAGTCGATGTCAGACACCGTAATATTTTCTGGTCCCCTCCCCAATCGGGTCAATGCTGAAATGTACAGCCGCTTTTCAGTATTCAACTGCTGGTTGTCTAGTTGGTGCCCCCAAAACAACGTAGTCTTTGTTGACAATTGGAGTGCGTTCTGGGGAAAGCCCGGGCTCATACGCAGGGATGGCATCCATCCGACTTCGGAGGGTACATCACTTTTAGTTCGGAATTTGGCCGATAGCCTTAGTCGCCTAAAGTGACGCTCTAAATATGAGTCCCGGGTGCAGAGTCTCTTCTCTGTCGCTAAGCTCTCGCCCGCGCTGTCACAGATCAAGTGTTCAGAGTCAAAGCAAATAGAGACTGTGCGTGTCCCTCGTGTAAATAACGCCAATAAGTCAGATCCAAATACAGATAATTTAGGTGTCAGACCAAATAACTTAATACAAATAATCCCTACACATGATACAAATAAACTAATAAATAAGCATGTAAAATGTGGATTGCTAAACATTAGGTCAATTTCCTCCAAATCACTTTTAGTTAATGAATAAATTTAACGATTATAATATTGATCTTTTAGCTTTAACTGAAACTTGGCTTCAACAAGATGATTATGTCAGATTAAATGAGGCCACCCCACAGAGTCATGTTAACTTTCAAGCTGCCAGGAGCTCAGGCCGGGGAGGTGGGGTGGCAGTAATTTCACATTCTAGTTTACTCCTAAGTCCTAAAATTAACAAAACTAATAATGAGTCTTCCTCATTTGAAAGCCTTATCCTATCAATCACCTGCCCAAACTGGAGAAACCAAAAAGCTGTTCTGTTCATAATAATCTATCGACCTCCTGGTCCTTACTCGCTGTTCTTAACAGAATTCTTTGACTTACTATCAAATTTAGTATTAGACTGGGAAAATATCGTGGTGGTTGGGGATTTCAACATTCATGTGAATGAAAAATAATTGCCTCAGTAATGCCTTTAGCGCTTTATTAGACAGCATTGGTTTCACTCAAAATGTAAATGAACCAACCCACAGTCACCAGCACACTCTGGACCTGGTTCTAACGTATGGAATAGAGATTAGTGACCTTAATGTCTTCCCCCAAAACCCAATAATGTCAGATCACTTCCTAATTACCTTTCAGTTTATTCTTAAGGACTATCCAGCTCCTCAGACTAAAACTATAATGAAAAGGACAATATCTGAAAAATCTATTTTAAAGTTCAGAGAAATAATAGAACCAATATTTAATATTATGTCATGTGATCCTGTCGTTAACAGCGCCAGTCCCAGTGCTATTGATAACTCTGTTGACTCAATGGTCAACTCTCTAAAATCTGCTCTTGATGTTGCAGCTCCACTTAAACAGAAAGTAATCAGGCCAAAACGAGCCTCCCCATGGTACAATGAAGAACTACGTTCTCACAAACAAAGGGTAAGAAAACTAGAGAGATCCTTACGCCGCTCCCACACAGAAGAATCCCTGAAAGAATGGAAAACTTGCCTTCTGTCTTATAAGCAGGCTCTGCGTAAGGCTCAAACCAGATATTATTCAAATTTAATAGAAGTAAATAAAAATAACTCTAGATTTCTCTTCAGCACTGTAGCCAGGCTGACAAACTGTCACAGCGCAGTAGAACCCTCAATACCAGTTACTCTAAGCTGCAATGACTTCCTTCTATTCTTTAACAGCAAAATCACAACTATTAGAGATAAACTAAATGCAATTACTCCCACTATCAGTACTGAGCAAGCCCAGACTGCAAAGCTAGTGTCCCATACAAATCCTTCAGTAATACTAGATAGGTTCACTGCTGTTGATCAGGCAGAGATAACTTCAGTCATTATGTCCTCCAAAACATCAACTTGTATTTTAGACCCAATCCCAAGTAGACTCCTCAAAGAAATTCTCCCTAATTATAAATCCCATTCTTAATATAATAAATACTTCACTAGAAAGCGGTTATGTCCCTCAGTCCTTCAAATATGCAGTGGTTAAACCACTTTTGAAAAAGCCTAATCTAGACCCTGACATACTGGCAAACTATAGACCTATTTCTAATCTGCCCTTTGTCTCTAAAATCCTTGAAAGAATTGTGATTAAACAGCTTTGTCGCCACCTGCAGGACAATAATTTATTTGAAGTTTTTCAGTCAGGGTTCCGTGCATACCACAGCACTGAAACTGCACTAGTTAAAGTCACAAATGATCTGTTATTAGCTGCTGATGATGGACAGGTCTCAATCCTGGTTCTGTTGGACCTCAGCGCAGCGTTTGACACCATCGACCACAACATTCTACTGCAGAGGTTAGAATGTGATGTAGGTGTCAGTGGAACCGCCCTTAGCTGGTTTTAAATCCTATCTATCTGATAGGTACCAGTTTGTTAATGTAAACCAGAGATCTTCCCCATGTTCTAAAGTAACCTACGGTGTGCCGCAGGGTTCAGTACTCGGTCCAGTTCTGTTCACTCTTTATATGCTGCCCTTAGGTATGATCATCAGAAAGCATGGCATTAACTTCCACTGCTATGCAGATGACACTCAGCTTTATTTATCAATGAAACCTGATCAGACCCATCAAGTAGACAGACTTAGTGCCTGCGTGAAAGACATAAAAACTTGGATGACTCTTAATTATCTGCTCCTTAACCCTGAAAAACCGAGGTCATTCTGCTGGGCCCTAAGCACCTGCGAGACTCCTTATCTGACCAGATAGTTTCTCTGGACAATATCACTGTAGCCCCCAGCTCTACTGTAAGAAACCTTGGGGTCCTATTTGACCAAGATCTCTCGTTCAAAGCTCATATAAATCAAGCCTGTAAAACAGCCTACTTTCATTTGCGTAACATAACCAAAATTAGAAAAATCCTGCCCAGAGACGATGCCGAAAAACTCATCCATGCATTTGTCACATCCAGATTAGACTATTGTAACGGTCTGCTTACAGCGTGTCCTAAAAGCTCTATAAGAAGCTTTCAACTGGTTCAAAATGCAGCAGCAAGATTATTAACAGGTACTAGAAAAAGAGATCATATTTCACCAGTGTTGGAGTCTCTTCACTGGCTTCCTGTTGAGTTTAGAATCAAATTTAAAATCCTCCTCCTGACTTATAAAGCTTTAAACAATATGGCCCCATCCTACCTCAAAGATGCAATAGTAGCGTACCATCCAAACAGAGCTCTTCGTTCTCAAAATGCTGGACTATTGTTAGTCCCCAGAGTCTCTAAAAGCACAGTAGGAGGTCGAGCATTTAGCTACCAAGCTCCTATGTTATGGAACCAGCTCCCTGTTCATGTAAAAGAGGCCGACACAGTCTCTACATTTAAGACCAGGCTCAAATCGTTCCTCTTTGAAATAAAAGCTTATGGTCAGGCCAGTTAGGAACAGAAATAAAAACCTACAGTTTTAGCTACGCTGCCCTTGGAGCAATTCTGCTGGGGGAAGTATGGCAGCTTGAACACTATCCTCTGGTTCTTCCTACTTTATCTATCAACAATATTTAATATTACTTCAACTGTAGTCTGTTCATTGCTGTTCACATGTTTCTCTTTCTCTCCACTTCCCCCGGGGAGTGGAGACTGTTTCAGACACTGCGGCGGCTGCTCCAGTGACTACCCCCACCCCCACCCCACCTGTCTGGACGATCTATGCGCCACCCGCCTGGACAGCTGGATTAGCCACACCTCGTCTGCCTGGACGAACTCCTTCTACTTTAGATGAACTGTTCCTCATCTCCTGCTGGAGGGATCTCTCTACACTGGTGGACTGCTCCTCGTCCGCCTGGAGGAACTCTTTAAAGCCACCTCCCTCTTGAGTGGTTCTGGCTCCACAGTCCAAGTGGATGCGTCATTCCTAGTTAATCTGCAGCCTGTCCGTCCGTGGGAGTAGGATCTCTCCTTCACTGTGGTTCTCCCCGAGGTTTCTACTTTTTCCCATGGGGTTTTTGTAGTTTTTCCTCGCGAAGGAGGGTCAAAGGACAGGGGCATTCTGGGACAGTTATCTGAACTGCTTTTACCTGTGGCCCATCGAGGCAACTGTTGTTGTGATTTTGGGCATTATAAAAATAAATTGATTTGATTTGATTTGATAACATGACATGATGAAAAACTTGTAATATATTTTTTTCTTACATTTATGTGAGCAAACGACAGGAGAAGTTTACAATTGATATCTTTAAATTTAAGATTTTTTCCTGTTCACCTGCAGTGTCTCACCTTAATATGAATTTATAAATCGATATTGGCAAATGATGGTTATCAGCCACAGCAACAAGACAGGTATCCATAAAATCTAGCCTATAATGAACCTTAATCCTCCCTGTTTTTTATTTTTAATTGTATTTTTTAGACCTGTAAACCTGCAGGACTCAACAAATCGTGAGAAAAACCTATAATGAAAGTGACTCTGGGCCGTTGTCTGTTAAGCCTCTGTAAATGTGTCAGTGATGCTGTGGTCCGCACCGATATGAACACTTCTCACTCTCTCACGACTCTGCTCGGCAACACACACACACACGCACACACACACACGCACACACACACGGTTGCTAGGCGACTGGAACACCGCACTCGCACACACACGAGCCTACAGTGAAAGAGAGAGAGAGAGGATTCAGAGTTTAGCTACAGTTTGTCTGTGTTTGCACATGATCCCAGCTCTGAGCCTCCATCTGTGCTTCCTCAAAAGAAAAAATACATATCACAGGGCAGAGGAGGCGGTCGCCAAGGTTACCACTGTGATTGACAATGGGAAAAGTGAAAACACACAACTTTATTACCGAGCTTTCTTTTTATAGTCTTTGAAATCCACACCAGAGCCAAAAGAAAGCAGAAAGATTTATTTTATGCACTGCAGCACATTTGTGTTTTTTTTTTACTCAGATGCCCTTCCGACTGCCACCCTAAGGCCTACATCTTTTTTTTTTTTTTTTTTTTTTAAATCATGTATTTAATCTTTAGTACCAGGAAAGTCCCACTGAGATTACAAGGTTTTTTGGGGGTAATGTCATACATGTAAGGTTTTTGTGAATGCACGCTGTATAAAGACCCCCTCTGTTACTTGACAATTCACCAAAATGTACTTTTGTATAAAGACTTGGAAGTACTTTAAACGTGACGCATTGGATTTGGACACTCAGACTTGTGGGTCACAAACTTGGGACTTGATTTGTACTTGAGGCCAAGATCTTGAGACTTTCTTAACACTTACTTGCAAAACAAAGACTTGTTCTACCTCTGCTGTACAGGCTCTGTGCACAGAATTTCAGTGGCTATTTTTTTAATGACTGGTTGTACGACTGAGTAGTTTCTGTCCAATTGAGCTCGGGATCGTGACGTCACACATAACAGAAAATTCAGAAGTATTCTAACACTATATGTTGATAAATGTATTTACCAGAAGTAACCCAGCAGTTTATCAGGTTCTTCCATGGATTTTGTGTTCACTTTTTTACATTGTTTTGGCTAATGTTTTTCTATGTAAGTTCAGCACACCGACACCACTTTATTTGCCATTTGCCATTTTTACTATTTATTCCCAGACAGCCACCTACTGTAAATAAGAGTGTGCACTTTATACTTTATATTGTATTTTTATTACCATGTTTAGTAATTATTTATCCTATTTTTATTGCATGCGCCTATTTCATTCATTCCTGTTCTAAACTGTGTGTTGCAACAGTGGAATTTCCCCATTGTGGGACAAATGAAGGATCTCTTATCTTATCTTATCAAACATGGCGGATTTCCATGGAAACGGCTGTGTTTTGATCCCGAGCTCTATCTATCTCTATGAGGTTTTTGCAGAGTTTCTAAAATTAAATAAATCCTTCTAGATCAGGCAGTGAGCTGTGAGCTGCAGGTGGATGTCACTTTATTTATTTGGATGGGACAATGCAGTCATACATAGTTGTAAAACAAAGCTTGTAGCTGATGTGATGCATACAGTGCCTACAGCGAGAGCTCATTTTCAACTCCCGCTCCTGACAACATGTTAAAGACTTTACAAATGAGATGGCGACACTTCTGTGTTTTTTTATATATTTTTTATATTTTATCCTTTGCTTTATGTTGCACCTACGCCGAAGCAAGTTCCTACGTTTGTGAATTTCACTGACAATGGCAATAAACAGTTTCTGATTCTGATTCTGATAAATGGAAGTGTTAGTGGGTCAATGCTAACGCTAATGCTAATTAAGATGAAAAACTAAAAATTTAAAAAAAAAAAAAAAAAAAAAACTAAAGTAATCTATTTAAAAAAAAAATCTAGTCTAGAAGTAGTCTTTACATTTTTAAACATTGATAAATGGAAGTGTTAGTGGGTCAATGCTAACGCTAATGCTAATTAAGATGAAAAACTAAAAAGTGAAAAAACAAAACAAAAACTAAAGTAATCTATTAAAAAAATATAGTCTAGAAGTAGTCTTTACATTTTTAAACATTGATAAATAGAAGTGTTAGTGGGTCAATGCTAACGCTAATGCTAATTAAGATGAAAAACTAAATAGTGAAAAAACAAAACAAAAACTAAAGTAATCTATTTCAAAAAAATCGAGTCTAGAAGTAGTCTTTACATTTTTAAACATTTTATAATTGGTTATTTCTTTATATTTTACATTTTAATAAAAGTTAGCATTAGCTGTGAGAAATGGTTAGCTGCACACAGAGTCCATTGTACTGCACATGAGTAAAAAGCGCCATCAATTAAAACAAACAAACAAACAAACAAATAAATTGAACAAACTTTTCTTACTTAAACAAAACTACGCACCGTTTTACGCGTGAATCCTCCAATCACACCACTCCGGGGGCGGGCTCTGGCGTTGCCCGGGTAACCTCTGATGATTGACGTCGAGGCTCCTGCGGCGGCGCTGATGCTTCCTCCTCGTTTCAGCTCCAGGAGGAGAAGCAAGCGGTGCAAGCGGAGCGAGCGCCCCTCCGGCTCATCCCGAGACCTCCACCTGGGATAAACATGATCCGTGGAACGACATTAAGCACTTAAACACACCCGAGCCTCCTCTGCGCCGCCCGGACACTGAACATGAAGCATCGGAGCGCCGCGACAAACAGGATAGCGCCGTAAAAGACCGGATTCCTCCACAAGGAACGGGGCAATTTGGGTAAGTGACGATGTTCCAGTACTTTTATTCAATTCTGCGCTTGAACACTCGCTCTCTCTCGCGCAGAAATGTGGAGAAACGTGTTGTCAAATGCTGCGTTTGTTTGTGTCACTCTCACGCTTTCCTGGGAATCCACAACGATTTAAATGAGCAGGGATTATAGCCTTATTATATGTCCACACTTGCGATTGGCGTTTGCAAGCCTCATATCTGCATTGGAGGAGGAGGTTAAATTACATAACGCTCCATCTATAACCATCTCTCCGCTTTTGTGCGTAAGACAGCGCGTGAAAATGTTCCAAAACGGCGCAAAATGATGTGTTGATGGCAAATTCAAGGTGCTTTTCGGTGTTGTGTTGGTGATATTATGTGAAGGAATGTGTTGCGTTAGAAAGTGGCCACTGAAGAGTTAACAAGTGGGAGGAGAGTGAGAGAGGGAGAAAGACACGGTTTGATGCAACTAGTTTTCTTGTGGAGATAATGGTCGGAGAAGTGGGTCAAAAGCAAAAGAAAATCATAAAAAAGAGGTTTGAAGAGGCTTGGGTTTTGCCAGGAGTGTGCAAGAAAAGGAAGTGTCAAGTCTGACTGAGCCATTACCTGTGGCACCTGCTTTTATGGCTTAACATGAAGTATTTGTGAAATAAAAGTGATGTAAAATGAATGAAAAGAAATGGTTGTCTGCATCAAAGCTGAGCTGCTTCATTGTGGACTGTCTCATGTCCTGCGGAACTGTCAGCCTTTAATTGTTTGGTCGATTAATCAGTTGATGGCGACAAACAGTTTTATTAGTCGACCAATTTATATGATCTACATTAAAAGAACAAAAATCTTATAAAGATAATAAACGAGTTACATAGTTACAAAAGATTACATAGGAAATAGACTAAGGGAAAAAAATAGAAGTAATTCAAAGAAAAGTAATAATTATTAAAAAATAAATAAAGAAATAAAGAATAAAATGATGAACGAACTATATGTTAAATGACAGGCAAATTAATTAACTAATAAATAGGTCACAATATTTATTTACTACTATTACTATTTACTTTACTTCTGTCTCCAAAATAATAAAATCTGTCACATTTTCTGCACATTTTTACCGAGTTATATGTAACATGGTAAAAATGTATTAGTTATTCCTGTGTGTGTTTTTATTTTTTATTGATTATACAAAAGTTAGATTAAAATATGACACATTTAAAGGACTCATAAATTGAGTTTTTCAAGCGTTTAACCCTGTTCTAACAATGTTTCGTCATCAAAAACATACCTGAAGTAGCATTCAGTTGCATTTACGCTTATTAAAAAATCCTCCCCCTTCCGAGCGTCACACACACTTCCTGTGAACTCCCTCGATACGGGGCATATTTTCAGATCATCTACGTCACTTAACCAAGAATCTTCTTCTGTTTTAGTCCTTAAATCGTCGCTAAACTCTGAGCAATTCTGCCTCTGAACACAGTAACTGCTGCAGCGAATCCGTACTATAACGTCTTCTCAGCACTAACTTCACTAGACTGTATATATTGCTGGCTGGATGCACTCAGTAAGTGTAGTTTCATACTGGCAGATAAAAATGTTTGTGTTTAAAGGCTAAGAACAATATTAAAAATGCATAATATTTTTAATTTAAAACACAAATCCTTGAACTTTGACCTCAAACCTGACCATTGTTCTGGAGTGAGACACATCCAAATCCACTTGCACTGCGTTTCTATAATTAGATTTTTAAAAATGCCTACAGAATATTTTCCCTTTTGACGTAAGAAGTGACTTATACACTTGTGTTGGACTAAAAAGGTGTCTCAGTTATGAGATCTGATTAACAGTGAAAGTGATCATTTACGTCTCTGTTTTCAACACTGTAAGCTGATCTGGAAAGCACAAAAGCCTTGATGTTCTCATGTTTTTAGTTTGAGTCCATTTTGAGAAAACATAGCCGCGCTGTTGAGTTTATGCTCTGCTGAAAGCCTCAGTCCACAGGGAGTTTGTTTTCAGAGAAACTTGGTGCATGAAAATTTACAGCTCAATTTTAGCTCCATTTTGTCCTAAATTGGGTCCATTATCCCAGCAGCTGGTCTCGCTCATCCCTGTCTCCTCACATCCAGGACACAACAACATGCCAGGAATACATCACAACACACACACAACACACATGCACACACACTAACACGCACAGGTGAAACACGCTTTTACGGCTTTATGTCGAGGCTTCAAAGACAAAAAAAGTTAAAAAACTAAATTGTGATCTGATCCCTGTTAATGAAGTTAAAATGTGATGATGATGCTACAGTGACTTTTTTGAGTTTTTAACCATGTCCTAACAATGTTCCGTCATCAAAAACACACTTGGAGTTGTATTTAGCTTCATTCACGCTGTTTTGACGTAAGAAAATCATCTCCCTCCGAGCGTCAAAAACACTCCCTGCTGAACTCCCTCGATCGATGATGTTTTTTCCGATTTTAGACGTCATTTATTCGAAAATCTTCTTTTCTGCTGTTTTGAGTCCTTAGACCAGGGCTGTCCAAACTTTTTCCATCGAGGGCCACATATTGAAATATAGACCAAGCGGAGGGCCACAAATCAATCACGAAACGTTAAAAAAAGCTGCATTTATCTGATGTTTTAAGTACCACCACATCTACATTCAGTCTCAGTGCCTTAATATCAGGTCTGTATTGCACCAAAATGTTAGTTATTTAGGTTGGAATTGGAGAAAATCTGAAATGTGCTGTAAAAAGTACTTCTCAGGACAGTGTGGGCCAGTTCACCAGGAAGCCTAAGGGCCAAGAAAAATTGGTCTGAGGGTCGCATTTTGCCCCCGGGCCCTGGTTTGGACATGCCTGCCTTAAATCCTCCCAGACTTGCTCTGAGCATTTCTGCCTCTAAACGCGATCGCTACAAATGCGCTGCGACATTAGCTTCTGCTGTCCCTTGAGTAAAAACACATTTTGATTAACTTTTGTATGCGCTATGGAACCTGTAGATGGCGCCTAAACTCAGTTAGTGCAGTGGGAATCGGCCGAGTTAAAGACGTTCATTTTGTTTTATATAAACTTTTGTTGTTGTTTTGTTTTAAAACATGAGATGCCAAACTTAAGGAACTTAAAGAGCACGCTTAAAGGACACATTCTGCTACAATGACTTTTTTGAGCTTTTAACCCTGTTCTAAGAATGTTCCGTCATCAAAAACATACCTGAAGTAGCATTCTGTTGCATTCACGCTGTTTTGGGGAATATTTATTGGAAAATCCTCCCCCTTCGAGCGTCAAACACACGTCCTGCTGAACTTCCGTGATTTTCTGATGTATTTTCAGACTTCAAATGCCACTTATCCGAAAATCTTCTGCTGTTTTTAGTCCTTAAATCATCGCGAGACTTGTTCTGAGCATTTCTGCCGTTTAAACACGATAACGGGTGCAGAATTTCCGCACAATGACGTCTTTTTCAGCGCTAACTTCACTTGATTGTATATATAGCGCTATTATATTATACTCATACACTCATCTTTCATAGTGACTGATAACACAGGTCAACTTTTTTTGATTTACAACATAAGATGACAAATTTAAAGCACTCCTGAGCATGTTTAAAGGCAAACAGCAAAATGAAAAATGCAGAATAAGACTAATAACAATATAAAAAAGGATAACATTTGTCCTTTAATTTGTCCTTTAATGCACTCCCACTCGTCCTGTTGGTCAATCTCTGTCCTTGAACTCTCAGAAGATGCAAATGTAGAAAAAAAATAAAATAAAGCTACTACGCAATAAAAACTAACCGTGATCTGAGTTCTAAGTAAATTGTGATCGTGTTTTTAGCCGAATTGGACATTGGGGCTGCAAGAGTAATCACAATTGAATCAAAATCGCAATTTGAATGGACGCAATTAGCAAGTCGTAAAGGCTGCATTGTTTAAAGCAGGCATGTCCAAACTCAGGCCCGGGGGCCAAATGCGGCCCTCAGACCAATTTTTCTTGGCCCTCAGGCTTCCTGGTGAACTGGCCCACATTGTCCTGAGAATTTGTCGATGTAAACCCTCATTCGTCCAGGTGTGGTCCATCGTAGAAAGGGTTTCAGGGGTTGTCATCCGGATGACAACCCCTGAAACCCTTTCTACGATTGTCCTGAGAAGTACTTTTTACAGCACATTTCAGATTTTTCTACAATTGTAACCTAAATAACTAACATTTTGGTGCAATACAGACCTGATATTAAGGCACTGAGAGTGAATGTAGATGTGGTGGTGCTTAAAACATCAGATAAATGCAGCTTTTTTTAATGTTTCACGATTGATTTGTGGCCCTCCGCTTGGTCTATATTTCAATGGAAAAAGTTTGGACACCCCTGGTTTAAAGCACCAACATTTCATCAACAAACAACAAAATATCTTGTTTTATTCTGCATAAAAACTGGCAACCCTGTAGTTTAGATCAGTACAAACATGTTCTCTCAATCGCAAACCTAATCACAATCACAATAATGCTTACAAAAAATGCAATTAGATATTTTTCCCAAGCTCTTTTGCTCACCCCTTTAATCAATTCACTGCTGAAAGACAAGTTTAATCATCAATATTTGTTTTTAAATCCTTTCAAAAAGCGTGAATGTGTTTATTGTAGTGTGCGTGACCTTGTGCTGCCTTCACTGACTCGATAAACTGAATGTTAATTTAAAGTGACGCAGGTAAAGGACCCCAGGGTTTATCACTTCATTTAGTAATCGCATCTAAAGCAGCAGAATCGGGAAAGGTGCAAGAATGACTCGCGTTTTTAGTAAATAGGCACAAAAGTAAAAATATATCTATCTGTGACTTGCTATGACAGATGTAAGACAGTAAATCATGTGATGTTTTGTTTTTCCAATATACACAATGCAACATAACTTAATAGAATTGATTTTTTACGGTAACTCGCAGTGTGATTGTGGAATAAATGACAAGGCAGAATAATGAGTTTTGGAAATTGCACACGTCTGTCATTCTATTTCATTTCACGGTAATACGACTGATCCTAATCCAGTGTGGAGAATGTTCATTTCCAAGAAGCATGCGTATTATTTTCTTGGTAAGAGTTAATTTGTCATAAACATTAAAAAAGAAAAGCGAATCCATCTGGACACCCTCCCGCTGTTGGGTTTGAGCCGCTGTGTGCTGGACCAATCAGAGCGCAGCATTGTGGTTTGGGTGGAATTCAAAAGGACAAAACTAAACAAACATGGTGGCGCCGACAGACATACTTCGGCCGATTTTAACACATTTACGGAGGATTTTGCTTTTGAAAACATGCATTTGAGTACGAGGAAGAAGTCTGTGCTTTTCTCTCGACTGGATTTCGTGATTTCTCGGCTTGTTCCGCTTTTGCGACGCTGCGACTCATCAGTTCAAATGTTCATCGTGACGTTACACATTTTCCCGTCGGCTTTCGGCGAGATCCAGATGTGTAGAACTAAATTCAGAGTGACACATATCAATCTGGCGTGAGCAGGTCAGTTTGGCACAGTGCGATCACTTAATAACAAACTTTAAACGGTAGTATATTGTTACAGAAAATATCACGATAAAAAATAATGTTGAAGCTACTTAATAAACACAATAACTTTAAAGGACGAATATTTTGCGAAACTGACTTTGAGCTTTTCGCCCTGTTCTAACATTGTTCTGTCATTTCATGTTGTGCATTTAGCTTCATTCAGGCTACTTTGATGAATCCTGGTTAGAAAATCCTCCTCCTAGGACTAAACCAGGACTAAACAGGACCAAACAAGGACTAAACAAGGACTTAACCAAGACTAGCTCAGGACTAAACAAAGACTTAACCAGGACTTAACCCAGGATAGCTCAGGACTAAACAAAGAATAAACTAAGACTAAACAAGGACGAAACGAGAACTAAACCAAGACTAGATCATGACAAAAATTTTAACCAAACTAGGACTAAACCAAGACTAGATCATGACAAAAATTTTAACCAAACTAGGACTAAACCAGGACTTAACCCAGGATAGCTCAGGACTAAACAAAGAATAAACTAAGACTAAACAAGGACGAAACTAGGACTAAACCAGGACTTAACCCAGGATAGCTCAGGACTAACCAAAGAATAAACTAAGACTAAACAAGGACGAAACTAGGACTAAACCAAGACTAGATCATGACAAAAATTTAAACCAAACCAGGACTAAACCAGGGCAAAATCGAAAGTGAACCTGAACTAAACCAAGACTAAATTAGATCTAAATTAAACTAAACCAAGACTAAATCTCCCTGTCAAAAACTGAACTCCCTCGATGAGTGACGTCACTTATCTGAGAATCTTCTGCTGTTTTCCGTCCTTAAATCATCGCTCGACTCACTCTGAGCATTTCTGCCGTCTAAACACAATCTATGCTTCTTCTCAAACGCATGTTTAGCTTGTGTAGGCGCTAAGCAGCCAGTAGATGGCGCCTGAACTCAGTAAGTGCCGTGGGAAACAGCAACAAATACAACGTAGTTCTAAAACATGAGATGCCAAACTCAAGAGCATGTTTAAAGTCTAATAACAATACAAGAAATGCACAATATTTTCCTTTAACGTGATCATGTGGTGCTTTTATAACCAAACAACAACAAGCAGGAAAGATACAATTTTGAACTGTTTATTTTCTCAGTATCTTTTGAGCTAGTTTTGATACAAGTTTTATCGATTAGTGTCTGAGTATTAGAGCATTACTGCTGCAAGATTAATCACAACCGAACTGAAATTGCAATTTGATCTTCAAGTACTTCAATTTCCCTGTTTTATGCTGCGTTCCAGTCGTCCTCGGAGGTTGGATTTTATGAGTTACGACTTGTAAATTCACCCTGGAACACTCTCACTTCTCGAGACATTTCAGAAAACCGAGTTTATCCGAGTCAGTCAATCCAACATGGCTGCTCCTGTGTTTGGATAAAGTTTTACATCCGACAGTTAAATATTGATAATAAAGTCGAACATCTACATGGAACATATGACAACAAAAGCAGAAATTCACCTTTAGACGTTGATTTATAACTTACAGATGTAAAAGCACTGTCCGAGCTTTTATACCTGTTCTAAGAATGTTCTGTCATCAAAAACATACTTGAAGTTGCATTCACGCTGTTTTGGTGAATATTTATTGGAAAATCCTCCCCCTTCGAGCATCAAACACACGTCTTGCTGAACTTCCGGGATTTTCTGATGTGGAAAATAACGGGTGCAGAATTTCCGCACAATGACGTCTTTTTCAGCGCTAACTTCACTTGATTGTATAGATAGCGCTATTATATTCATACATTAATTAAATTCGATCCATATTTTGGTTGATTTGAGCACCTTCTTGGTTTTAATTGTTTGATTTGAGTCGTTACAGTCCAGTCGCTCATAGTTTTTTCTGACTTGAAGCTGGAACTCTGAGGAGACGTCTCTTCGAGGTCCAAGTTCCAGCCTCCAAGGACGACTGGAACGCAGCATTTTTCTGCATAAAAACTGCTAACTCTGTAGTTCAGATCTGTACAAACAGGCTCTGCAGTGCATGAGTCTTATATTTGTTTGTCGGGTCATAGGCCTGGCTCAGTCTTTCTGGCAAAACGTTTAAAATGTGAAATTTTATAATAAGTTTCTGTTCAAACATAATTGAAAATCTAACTGCAATCACAATTCCCAAATCCTGAAATTCTACTGAGTATCCCTCGTCTTTAATCAACTCTAATTGGCAGACAGTGGTTAGTTTGTTTGGTTAAACTTGCCCTTTGCTTTGTTAATGTAGTATCTTAATATATTGTTCAGCACAATATTGTCCGTTTTATTGCCATTTTTACATCATGGCCGGGGGACTACAGATGAAAAATAGCCTCTTTGGCTAATTCTGGCTGTTTTACTCATATTTTATTCATGTGTTTTATAAAATTGTCTCCTTTTGGAAAATAAACTAAACTAAACAATGTAAAACTGTTCATCTGTTTTGACATTGAGGTCTGAGACTATATTCATAGGGTTCAGCTTCGAGTTTTAGGTGATTTTTGAGGACTTTTCAATATTCAAAAGACAGAATATTTAGTTTTAAGATGAGACGCTGCAGGTGAATAGGAAAAAATCTTAAATTTAAAGATATCAATTTGTAACTTCTCCTGTAATTTAGTCACATAAATGTAAGAAAAAAAATGTATTACACGATTTTCATCATGTTATGTTTTCATGTAGAAATAAGGCATTTTATGTGTAAAAACTGCCAAAATTACACATTTGGGACGTTTCAATGTGAAAAATTGACAGATTTCTTGGTTCATTTTGGACACATATTAGTCACAACAAATGTACAGAGGGGATTGTGGATTTCTTTTTGAGTAAACTGACTGGAAAAACTGACTATTCTAACTAATAAATCAGACTTATAATTAGATATCAACAAATCTTTCTTTACGTTTAGTCAAAATCTTGTTCAGTTCAAAAATTTGTTGTGTGTAGGAGCTACTTTAAGGCTGATCTTTATGTCTCTGTGAGAGAAAAAGAAAAAACGCATTTGGAAAAAACAGCATTTGAAGTTACAATGTCCCCGAGAAATTTACAGATGAAGTGGATTAAATGAACTAATAAAACATCTTCAGGAGCGGATTGGACAAACAAATATGTATTAAAAAAAAATAGTTTTGCCTTAATTGTCGTAGAAACTGTAACATTTCTCTCCGACTCTGAAACCCGTGGACAATCTGACTGTAGTGAAACCCAGACTCCTGAATGGCTGCAGCTCATCTCCATGGCGATGGCGGTAGAGTCGGCCCACACAGCTCTTCCTCTGAGCCAGGCTTCAGCGAGTCTTTACAAGTCGGACAGACACAAGCAGTATGTAACAAACTGCACAGAATTATGTTGTAGTGCGGCATAAAAGGATAAATGCAGAAATGTTGTGTTTAAACTGTATATTACAAGAACCACAGAATGTCTCTACTGTAGTTTGTTTGGTATTTTTCACATCATTTTAGGGCTGGGTGATATAAGGTCTGTTCAAACACACTTTTTCTCCTGTTGTTTAGCCTCTGAAGCCTCTGAGCAGATGACTTTATTTACCTCTTAAAGGCCAGTCCTGCACAATTAATCAAAATTGACACAAAATCGCAATTTTAATGGATGCAATTAGCAAATCACAAAGGCTGTAATGTTTGAAGTGTAATAATTTCTTCCACAAACAACAAAATGTCTGGCTTTGATTTGAATAAAAACTGCTAACACCGTAGTTTGGATTTGTACAAACATGTTCTGAAACAAGCGACAAGAGACCAAAAGAGATAAAAATGCGTTGAAAAGTGACTCAGTGCACCAAAACGCGGCTAAAGACGACAAAGATGCGACTAATAGTGACAATAAAGACACGTGTCAGATACTGTGTGCGTCTGCGTGCGCTGATTACAGATCGGTCGTCAATTGGGTCTTCCTCGGTCAGAAGGAACAGGCGAACTCCAGGTGTACAATACAGAACTTTATTTAAGGGACGAACAGGTATTGGGAGCAGGATTTAGGTTGGTTGTGTGTGCACGTGTATGAGTGTGTGTGTGTGGTTATCTGGAAGAAAGAGAATGAGAATATGTATTAGATGCAGTTACACTGAATGTCCACAAGATGGAGCTCTAAGCTAACAAATGAACTTAAACTTAAGGTTGATATATCGCAAGACAGGGCAATAATGAAAATAAGGCAAACAAATGATAGAAAGGCAAACAGCTGGACATAAACAGACTATTTACAGGTACAGGAATGATTGGAGAGTGACATGAATAGGCGAATTCGTTATCATGTAATAAGCGGAGCATAGGACCACGAGGTAGCGTTAGCAGTGAACAGCAGAGGGTCACAAAGTCACATCTACAACTAATAAGGGAAATAAACACTTACAATACACGCGAACAATACTCACATCATATGGACGCACACAGGACTCAGACACACAGGATTACACGGGATTGAACAAAATGATGGGATGCAGGCAAACTCCGCTCCTCACACAACAAGGTACAACTCCGCAATAACATACGGGCCACGGCACTCCGGAACTACAATATCTTACAGGTGCATCATGGGAGGTGTAGTACTATAACCCAGGACTTTTAACAGCCGCCCCTGTATTTGTCGGGCAAATACACACATGCAAAAGTCCACTAGTTCGGAGAAGAGCTATCAGCGTCCTCCGGCACTTCAGGAAGCTCCACTAGTTTGGTTACAGGGCGGACATAGGCACTGTCTTTAACTTTCACCTCTGCCGCTCGAACAACACCGTCTGATCCAGGAAACACTTTGGTGATGGTGCCCACGGGCCACAGTCCTCTGGGGAGGTTCGCATCCACAATCATAACAACTCGTCCCACAGAAACATTGTCAGTAGATTTACTCCACTTCTGTCTCAACTGAAGCCCAGGAAGGTAGTTCTGGACAAAGCGCTTCCAGAAATGGTCGCTGATCACCTGACTGTGTTTCCATCTCCTGTTGGACAGAGCGTCATGTGGGCCATATACTGCCTGTGGTAGCGCTGAGTCACGCCGCCCCATTAACAAGAGGTTTGGCGTGATGGGGTCGGTGTCAGCCACGTCAGAGGAGGCATACCCAAGAGGTTTAGAGTTTAGGATGCCCTCAACCTCTATCAGCGTGGTAAGCAGGACTTCTTCTGCCACAACTTGGTCCTTTAGGACGACCTGCAGAGCGGACTTCACTGACCTGATTTCCCTCTCCCAAGCTCCACCGAAGTGCGGCGCATGCGGTGGGTTGAAGTGGAAGTTGATGGTCTGTTTGGCCAGTTGCTGTTGTAGGTCTGGAGCCATGTTCCCAAAGGCAGTCTGGAGCTCTTTGTCACCACCCCTGAAGTTCGTGCCCCGATCTGACCACAGCTCGTACGGCTTCCCCCTGCGTGCAACAAACCTGCGTAGAGACATCAGAAAGGAGTCAGTGTCGAGGCTGGGGAGGAGATCCAAGTGCACACACCTAGTGGTGAGGCACTTGTAGATGATCCCCCAGCGCTTCTCTCTCCTTCGGCTGATCTTAACCAGGTATGGGCCAAAACAGTCCATGCCTGTGGACCAGAATGGGGGTTTGTATAGTCTAAGCCGAGATGAGGGAAGGTCCGCCATTTTAGGAGTAGTGGGAGAAGCACGCCATCTTCTGCAGTCGACACACTGGTACTGATGTTTCTTGATGGCCTGGCGTCCTCTGATGATCCAATAGGTGCGGCGTATCTCGGCATAGAGTCTTTCTGCGCCAGGGTGAAGGAGCTTGGCATCATAATGCTTTATGATGAGCATAGACAGAGGGTGATCTGCTGCTAGTACTATAGGATGAATGCTGTTTGGGTCTACTTCTGTGGCCTGACGCAGACGACCTCCAACTCTGATTAGTCCACTGAGGCTGTCATATTCAGGCGAGAGAGCGCTCAGACGGCTGCTTGAGCGTACAATGTGGCCTGCACGAAGAGCTTGAACTTCCTCCGGGAAGCTGTCAGTTTGTGCAGAGCAAAGCAGCTGTGTTTCTGCCTCCAGACGCTCGACTGCAGTGCATGGAATGGCCGCCCCATGCAGGGACTGGTGAGTGGCCAGGACCAGGTCATCCAGCGTTGTATACTGTGCTGGATCTGGGAGGCTCATGGATACCGCTGTGTGACCACAGAATGCTGCCTTTCTGAGCTCCTCACAGCCACAGTCCGTGAGCTCCGTCGGGGGCTTTGGCCACATGTCCTGTGTCTGAGATAGAAAGGGTGGACCGTGTGACCAACGGCTGGACGCACATAACTCCAACAGAGGTTTCCCTCTAGTGATGTCATCAGCAGGGTTATTGTCAGAGTTAACATAATGCCACTGCTCTGGGGAGGTCAGCTCCTGGATCTCACAGATTCGAGTCCCTACAAATACTTTGTAGCGGCAGGAGCTGGACTGGATCCACTGTAGCACTGTAGTAGAATCCGTCCACAGGTGGACGGACTGTAGGGGGATCGTGAGCTCAGTTTGGAGCACCTTGGCTAGTTGTGCACCAGTGAGCGCAGCACACAGCTCCAGTCTGGGCATCGACACTTGTTTGCGGGGCGCGACTCTGGACCGGGCCATGACGAATGAAGTGGAGATGTGCACTTGCTGGTCCGTCACTCTGAGATAGGCTACAGCCCCATAAGCCCTCTCAGAGGCATCACAGAATATGTGTACCTCATATGTCACCCCGATGCTGTTGTGAGGAGGAGCGTAACAGCGAGGTAAGGTAATATGCTGAAGATGTGACAGCTCATTCTCCCATTCAAGCCAGGACTGGAGCAGGGTGCCTTCAATGGGCTCGTCCCATCCTCTCTCTGTGCTCCACAGGGCCTGCACAATCAGCTTTGCTCTTGTGGTGTAGGGGCAGATATAACCCAGTGGGTCATACTGACTGGCCAGTACTTTGTACACATTACGCAGTGTAGCTGTTGTGTAGGACACTGGGCGGTGCTTGTATCCCAGGACGTCTGTTGGGCAGTGCCAGCTGAGACCCAATGTTGACTCCTGTGGATCAAGGCTTTTGAAGTTCAACCACAGTTCGCAGCTATCTGACCGGGCCGTGCTGGGCAGATGGGAAACAACTTCAGGGGCGTTGCTGGCCCACTGGCGTATCTCAAATCCACCTTGGAGGAGGAGCTCTCTCATTCTGTCTCACGAGTGCCTTTGCTTCTTGTGGGTCCGAAAGGGACTGCAAACAGTTGTCCACATAGAAGGCTGTGTGCACAGAGTCATAAATGTCCTGGCACGTGTCTTTGTGCTTCCTCACATGGCTCTGTAGTGCAAAGGTAGCACAGCAGGGGCTACACGTGGTACCAAATGGCAGGACTCTCCACTCGTACACATCTGGGGGCCGCTCTGTTTCACCATCTCGCCACAGGAACCGCAGGAGGGGGCGGTCCTCTGGGAGCAGTCGGACCTGGTGAAACATGGCTTTTATGTCTCCACTCACAGCCACAGGAAACTGCCAGCGGAGTAGCACGCCGAGCAGCGTGGGGCCCAGTGGAGGTCCTGGCAGGAGATAGTGGTTGAGGACAGCCCCCTGGAACTCAAAGGAGCAGTTAAAGACCACCCTAGCCTTGTTGTTGTGGTGTACTATGTGGTGTGGCACGTACCAGGATTCAGTAGAGCTGTGGATCTCCTCTGGAGTCAGCTTGACCACATAGCCTGTGTCTACTAACCTCTTGATCTCTTGGTTGTATGTGAGCGCAAGATCAGGATTCCTGGCTAGCTTACGTTCAGTGGATCTCAAAAGGCCTTTAACCACTTCTGGAGTGACTTGGAGCTGCGGGAAGTCCTTCTTTCTGAGCAGGGGAGTGGCATATCTCTCTATACCATCGACAGGAACTCTGATGGTCTTAGCCTCTAACATGGCTATGGCTTCTCTGTCCTCTTTAGAGCGTGTGACCTCCTTCTCTGGTCTGTGGAGGGGCGCGTCCAGTTGCCACAGACGCTGAACATTCTGCTGTAGGGTTGCAGCAGGAGAGAGGCATGATATGTTCAGGCAGTGCGTCTCCCCCTGCTGTGTGGGCATACTGCTGCTTGGACCCTGGATGGCCCACCCGAGTTTGGTGCAGATAGCCACGGGCCCCTGGGCCGGCCCGCGCAGGACTGGGCGGACAGGAGTGATGAGGTGAGCGTTGTCGGAGCCGATTAACACCAAAGGCTGTACCTGAGTGAATCCCTCAAGCCGTACTCGCTGTAGATGGTGGTACTTCTCCTTTAAGAGCTCTACTGGGCATGACTGCTCAGCTAGACTCAACTGTGTGGCTGTAAAGGCTCGTGTTATCTTGTATCGAGTTTTCGGCTTAGCCTTTGGTGATAACTGAAATGAGACATAGGCTCCCTGTACCTGGATCACATCATGACGGATAGTTCTCAATGAAAGGTTTTCCTCCTCCTGTTTCAACCCTAGTGACTTGACTGCAGCTGGGAGTATGATGGTCTTCTCTGAGCCATCGTCGAGGAGAGCAAACGTGTCCAGGGACTTTCTGTCGTGGTGTAACTGAATGGGCACAACCTTGAGCATAACACGACCTGAGTGACTGAGAGGACCCATGAAGACTCGGCTGGTGCTCACTGTTAGAATGTTAGGGTCACGTTTCTTAGCTTCTGCCAAGTCATGTAGCACTAATAAGTGCTGGTCACCGCAGCTGCTGCATGGTTTCTTCAGGGTGCACTGCTCAGGAGCGTGTTTGCGGCCGCAGCGCCAGCATCTGGATTTCTCCTTTATCCATGAAGCTACAGCTGTGAGGTCTAGTCCTTTGAAGTGCGCACAGCCACTGAGGTAATGTTCTGTGCCTTCACAGTAAGGGCAATAGGGCTTAAACTTCTGCCTCTGCTTAGAGGGAGCTGAAGGAGAAGCTTGAGCCTTTTGGTCTGTCTTCGGCTGTGTTTGGAAAGGATCTGAGCCATAATAAACAGCGGTAGACTTACTCTGTGTCTTGGGCCCTGCCGTGCCTCTAGGATGGCTCCTCTCTTGGCGTGGCTTGTCCCATTGCTGTGGCTGGGAGGCTTGTCTTGACAGCTGCAAAACTTGTGATTTTCGCTCCAGCCATTCAGACAGGTCATACATGTTATATGTGCGGCTGCTGCCAGGGCGAATGATACCACGTGTCATGCAGTACTCAATGAAGCTATCCCTGTAGCTGGGAGGGAGCTTGGTGAGTAGTCTGTCCACATGTGAACCACACTGGAGCTCACTGGCTGCAACATCGTCCATAGAACTGAGGAGGCCCACCAAGGTAGAGACCGCTAGAGAGAAATCTTCAAAGGCCTGAGGGTCACCGGCTTTAATAGGAGGACAGTGAAGTATGGCACTCAGCTCACTCTGAACTAATTACCTCGGTTGTCCTGCATTCTCTGCTCCAGGGCTCTCATAGCCCTTGTGTAGGGAGTGCGGTCATGAATGTAGCGCCTGGCCATCTGTGCAGCACACGGATGCTCTAAATGATCCAGCAGGATGTGATATTTATACTCCTCTGTGAGGTGAGTATGTGGCCCCAGTAAACTGTCGAGCCCCTTCTTTAGCAACGCAAAATCACTCTCTCTGCCTGACCTAAATGTCACCAGCTTAGGTTTTGGGATGCCATATGAAGACGCAACTATCATCTCCATCAGGTTTGGCTGGGTTGCTTCCACTGGAGGAATGTGAGAGGCTGCAGGCTGTGGTGGGTAGTAATAGGCTGATGGATATGTAGCATCGTAGTGACTGGGTATGTCGGGGGGAGGAGCCACATATCGCTGGTTATGGGTAATAGGCTGCTGTACCTCAGCACCCTGTGTTGACTGGTACAGGGGTGTAGAGTGATTTCTGCTGAAGACTGCAGGGTCATAATGCTGTGCAGAGTATAGCTGGTCAGACCTGTGTGGAGGAGGCAAATGTTGAGAACTCTGACTGAACAGGAGATGGTCTCGATGTGGTTCGACTCTCTCAAGCTGTGTTGATTGGGCTACTCGGATGACCGGTTGTCGTTCAGGATGAATAGCATGGTTCACTCTCGGCGGGGGAGCGAGGAGCAGCGTAGGCGGAAGGGTAGGCGGTACTACAAGACCTGGAGGCTGTGGAGCTGGATGATTGATAGGAGTTGTTCTAGGTTGCAGTGCCGGCTGAATAACGGGACTTGCTGAGGGAGAAGCTAACTGGGGAGCAGGATGGACAGTAATGCTTCTACTAACTGCAGCAGGGTGTACTGGCCTGAACAGGCTCACAGGGGTTCTGGTGTCATGCCTTGGGTCTGGTGCTGATGCAGGGAGTGGTACAGGTTTGAGTGCAAGAGGAAGAGAAGAAGCACGATATAGTAGAGGAGCATTACTGCACTGTGGGAGAGGACTGCAGGACTCACAATCTCGCTCCAGTTTCTCCATGCGGTTGGTTAATGCACTGTTGGTTTCTTTCATTGTGACTTGCATCTCTTTCATAGTTGTCAGCACTCTGTCCCAAGCATTCTCCATCTTCTCCCATCTATACCTCTCGTCATTGTCTGATCCTTCTGAAACGCTGCCAGATAAGTCCTCGGGTTCAGACAGACCGTGTTCATAGTCAGCCAGATGTCCCGGAAGCTTCCTGCTCCTGCGTGGACGTTGACTACGCTTTGGACTCTCTATGTTCGGTGGAGTTGCCATCTTGTTGACTCAACCAATGACCATCCGGCTCGAAGGACCACTTGTCAGATACTGTGTGCGTCTGCGTGCGCTGATTACAGATCGGTCGTCAATTGGGTCTTCCTCGGTCAGAAGGAACAGGCGAACTCCAGGTGTACAATACAGAACTTTATTTAAGGGACGAACAGGTATTGGGAGCAGGATTTAGGTTGGTTGTGTGTGCACGTGTATGAGTGTGTGTGTGTGGTTATCTGGAAGAAAGAGAATGAGAATATGTATTAGATGCAGTTACACTGAATGTCCACAAGATGGAGCTCTAAGCTAACAAATGAACCTAAACTTAAGGTTGATATATCGCAAGACAGGGCAATAATGAAAATAAGGCAAACAAATGATAGAAAGGCAAACAGCTGGACATAAACAGACTATTTACAGGTACAGGAATGATTGGAGAGTGACATGAATAGACGGGTCGTTATCATGTAATAGCGGAGCATAGGACCACGAGGTAGCGTTAGCAGTGAACAGCAGAGGGTCACAAAGTCACATCTACAACTAATAAGGGAAATAAACACTTACAATACACGCGAACAATACTCACATCATATGGACGCACACAGGACTCAGACACACAGGATTACACGGGATTGAACAAAATGATGGGATGCAGGCAAACTCCGCTCCTCACACAACAAGGTACAACTCCGCAATAACATACGGGCCACGGCACTCCGGAACTACAATATCTTACAGGTGCATCATGGGAGGTGTAGTACTATAACCCAGGACTTTTAACAACACGTTTAAATACGACAAACACAACCGAATGAGACAAAAACGCAACTAAAAGCGTCAAAATTGTGTTTAAAATGTGAATTTGAATTTAAATCCTATCATTAAAACATAAATCACAAATCTAATCACAATCGCACTGGTCAGAAAAATCATAACTCAATATTTTTCCTAAATCATGCAGCTCTATTAAAGACAACAGAAAAATATAACGTGAACATGAATCGTGATAAAAATTTAAATCATGATCTGGCACCAAGAAAACCGCGATAATAATTTTTTGTCACATGGTCCAGCCCGACATAGTTTGGTTCTTTACTTTTTTGTGGCACCCATTTTATTGTTGAGAAGAATTAAGCGACTAATCGAGACTATAGTCGACCAATGAAAAATAATCAACTATAATTATTGATAATAGTAATCGTTAATGGGACTAAACAGACTCTAAAACACACGTCAAAAGACCTTTTATAACAAAGACAGCAACATTATGAAATCAGAATCTCAAAAAAGAATAAATGATGACTGATTTTCACCAATAATTCACTTAATTCATGAATATTCTCAATCTAGAAGCCTTCAGTCATATTTCAATCTTTTTTTGACTGATAATGTATTCAAAATGTTTAGTATACAGTTGAAAGAATCATTTGACTAACTAATTGAAAGAAATAATCATTAACTAGTTGACTGCTATGATAATCGATTGTGACAGCCCTTGTGTTTAGTTACAGAATACTGAATACCTACTGAATACCTGCAGTAAAATGTGTTTAGTAATGTATTCAGTTACACGTCACGTCAATCAGAGTGCATTTTGGAAATAAAGGTTACGCAGACATTCTTTAATTTGAAAAATGCTCTTTAACATTTTGAGAGGCAGAATTATATTTGTTACAACTGATAAATTGTGTTTCTTTGCTTGTTTTTCCTCATTTTTGTTCATGGACCTTTTGTTTAACTCAAATAACTGCCAAATGGAAACTGAAAGTAGTTTCTTTGTTGTTGCTCCGACAGTGCAGATCAGTTTTATTTATTTATTTATTTATTTATTTAAGGAAAAGGGGGAACAATGCATATTAATGAACATTTACACAAACGTAAATATGCCAGATTATAGCCCAAGGCTAATTTCCATCTGCAGACCCCCTGGCAGGTTAACAGAAAGATAAGAACATACAGTACACTTCAGTTAATCAGAGACAGGAAAACAAGGTTTAGTCATGTTAATACAACCACAAACATTCAACAGAACACGTCGACGAGTCACAGACAACAATTAAGACACATCTGTATTGCACAAGCCCTTCTACTGCGGAGTCCTATTACACACACCCTTAATTGCACTGATCCCTATTGCACACATCCTTACATTGCACTGATCCCTATTGCACATACCCATATTGCACTAATCCCTATTGCACACACCCTTATATTGCACTGATCCCTATTGCACACACCCTTATATTGCACTGATCCCTATTGCACACACTCTTATATTGCACTGATCCCTATTGCACACACTCTTGCATTGCACCGATCCCTATTGCATTTTGACGTGAAGATATAGTTAAGTGTATGTTGCGCATAAGTAGTTTTAACATATTTGGGCTCACACATGATCACATGTTTGTCTCTCTCTCAACCATGATTTTAAATGTTTCTTAAAAGTAGGAAAACTTGTGCTTTCCCTCACTGAGAGTGGAATAGTGTTCCACAATGTTACACTGTGGTATGACCAGACATTTTGGGAGAAGGCAGTTCGCCTGAACGGTAGCTCACAGTCGCCTCTGACGGTGGATCGAGTTATTCTTGATCCAGCAGAGCTGACAGATTTTGGTTTGATAAAATCATTCAATGGTGGAGGCGCCATACCATGTAGGACCTTATAGATCAGACAGGCCGCTTTAAATTGTTTAAAGTTTACAAAATTAAAAAAATTATATTTATCAAGAATTTGGCAATGGTGGTAAGAAAAGGGTTTCTTATCTAGGATTTTCAATGCTCTTTTATAACAAGCTTCAATGGGTCCAATAACAGAAAGACTTGTATAGGACCAGCTTGTGATACAGTACTCAATATGAGACAGTATCATTGAGTGCAAAAATGTGACCGCTGCTTTATCAGTTAAGGATGGCCGAATATGTTTAAAATTTCGAATATTAAAATTGATAGTTTTTACAATTTTTCTGACATGTTTTCCAAAGGACAGTCTTGAATCTAGTACCACTCCAAGGTATTTAAATTCATCAACATTTGTTAATTCTTGTCCTCCCAGGTATATTTTCGCTGGGACCAGGGTTGTTGTTGCTTTGGTAAAGAACATAGATACTGTTTTTTTTACATTAAGGCAAAGGCATGAATCATTCAGCCATTTCTGTAGGTCATCTAAAGCTAAAGAGAGACGATAGGCTGCCTCATGAGCACTTTTAGCATGTGTAAAAATGACTGTGTCGTCAGCATACATAATCGTGTCAACATTTTTGCAGACACTAGGCAGATCATTAACATAAAGCGAAAATAGAAGGGGGCCTAAGATTGAACCTTGGGGGACCCCTGCTGAACACTGCAGATAGGGCGACTTACTATCCTGTATTTGAACGCATTGATGTCGGTCTTGTAAATAGGACTGTATCCATTTAACAGTATGATCACTAAAGTTAAAGGCACAGAGTCTGGCGAGGAGCTTAACATGATTCACCGTATCAAACGCACGTTTAAAGTCAATAAAAACAGCAGCAACATATGTGTTTTTATCTAAGTATGATTTAACCTTGTCAATAAAGACACAGACAGCCGTTTCAGTTGAATGGTGGGACCGAAATCCAAATTGCATGCGGTGTAGGCCCGGGCCACCATTATTAAGATGTTCAGTAATGGATTTGGCTATCCACTTTTCAGCTATCTTTGAGAAGATAGGTAATATGCTGATGGGTCGATAGTTAGCAGGGTCTGTTTTATCACCAGATTTATAAATGGGTGTTACTTTAGCCACCTTCCATTTAAGTGGAACGACCGCCTGAGTAATTGATAGATTAATAAGATGAGTTAATGGATACAGAAAACTAGATTTATGGCGCTTCAACAGATTAGTATCAAATCCAAATTCATCCATAGCCTTAGAGTTTCTTAATGTGGAAATTATATTTGATACATCATTGTCTGTAACTAATCTAATATTGAGCTTTGAACATGGGGTGGATAGGTTTGGGCTGTGAGCCCCTAGGTCATTCATTTGAGATTCACAATTACATGCAGTTTGAATAGGACATTTTGAAAAGAGTTGTGCAATCTCAGTTATACTGTTTTGAAAATATTCATTCAGTTTAGTTGCAAGGACAACAGGTTCAGATACCAACTCATTGTCAAATTGAAGCTGGAATTCTTTATTGACAGCTTCGCTTGTTTTACCAATCAGTTTATGAATATTTTCCCAAATGAGTTTACAGTTTCCTTTAGCATTATCTATCATTGTCATAAAGAAAGTTGCTTTTGCCATCCGTATAGTCTGTGTAACTTTATTTCTTTCAGAGACAAAACTGATCCTATCAGTAGTTAGGCCAGATTGTAAAGATTTTTTAAGTAGTTTGTCTCTGTGTATCATAAGTTGTTTGCACTCACTATTGATCCAAGGCAGGGAATATAGTCGTTTTTTGTAGTTTCCTTTTTTCTGAAACTGTACCAGAAGATCTTTGATTGAGGTATACATGAGATCACAGCATTTATTAGTTTCATTACAAGAAATAACATCTGACCAATCAAGATTACTCAAAGCTGCAGTTAAATTTTGTTCTTGACTCTTTGGTATAAATGATTGTTTTGAAATAGATTTATTTTTATTAAGTCGTTTCTTGGTCAGTTTTCTTGAGATGAAAATTGCATTGTGATCTGACATGCCAGTCAGGAAATTGTGTGTTTTTGTTATTCTTTCTGGTTTATTTGAAAATACCAGATCTATTCGAGTTTTAGAGTGTTTTGTTATTCTAGTGGGATCATTGATGATTTGGGTGAGACCAAAAGGTCTGTGATCTCTTTAAGCTTTTTCCTCTCATTTTTATTATCCCAGTTTACATTCAGATCTCCCAGTAGGATAACTTCTTTGTTAAAGTCACAATGCTTTAGAAGGGCCTTAAGTTGTTCATAAAAGACTACTTTGGCTGAGGGTGGACGATATAGGCATATTACAGTAAATGACATTTCTACAGAGAGTGATATATTAATTCCGACACATTCAATTGAAATTTCATTAGGCCATGAGATTTGTGAACATTTTATGGAGTCCTTAACGTAGAATAATACACCACCCCCTCTGCCTTGAAGCCTATCCTTTCTATAGACATTATAACCTGGTAATGTTACGACTGCTTGTGGAGAGGAGGAAGAGAGCCATGTTTCTGTAAGCCCCATAAAGTCAATATTTGAGCTAGCAAGAAGGTGTTCCAATTGTTCTCTCTTTGGAGTTAAGCTACGTATATTCAGGTGGCCACCCAACAGTCCCCCCTTTTTACATTGAGGATCCCAGATTATCCTCGCTTGGTTTAGGGTCTGAAACAGCTTAGTAGAACGGTGCTTTTTAAATGCGGGGTTCCTTTGTTTACGTGTGGGTGTAATAGTTTGTAGTGGCTTACGGAGTGTAGTCACAGAGTCAGTCTGCCGCGCACTCCGTGTGCTCCCTGGCGAAGCCGCTTCCACTGCTGCCCTCACCTCCATCAGTCCCCCCGGTCCCTCCTTCGCGTCAGCGCCTCCGTCGCCTTGAACCCACTTTCGAACCTCCGAGGCTGGCGTTTGCGCCACGGCGCGCACAACGACACTCGCATCCAGCGAGCCCAAGTTGGTGCTCGCAGCGCCGAGGAGACTCCCGGCAGCCCCAGGCAACCACATCCAACTCTGCCCGGAGCACGCAGCTACCTCCCCCGAGGACCTCACCGGCACCGCCACGGAGGCGCCCAATGGAGCGCCCAGCAGGTGGGAGCCGCTGGTTTGCTGTTGTGCTAGCTGCCCAGGGATTTGGCGGCTCCGGTGGATTGGCTGGAGTCGTTGAGAGAAAGTTGGCGTTAGCCACTGTTGTTGCAGTAGCCACGCGGTTTGAAGGAGTGAGGTAGAAGGCGATAGAGGCCACAAATACAGTTGTAATGTTGAGATTTGCTGAGTGGTGAGCCATCGTGTTATCCCAACTGACGGGCGCGTAAACCCGGCTTGTTGTTGTGGGCCAGCGCGTAGAGTGTTTGCGCCGATTTCAGGTGACAGCGAGGTCACGAAATCCCAGGGCAAAGGCCCAGGATTTATTTCCACATCACCTGCAAGCAGTAGAATAATTGCGAGGCTTGTGAGTCCAGCGTAGTATCCCGGTGGTTTAGGTGGTTTTGTTGGTTTCCCATGTGGGAGTTTGTCCCAATCAATGAGCCTCACATGCAGGACATATTTGCTCCTTAGTGCAGGGCTGATTATTTGTCTTTTCGATAGTGTAAAAGAAGGGTACACAAGTAGCCAGAGCGTTGCAATACAGATTACCAAAAACAGCAGAAATGAAGATGGCGTTTTCCTGTGTGCTTTGTAGAGTTTTCGAGGCAACCGTGCAGGACCTGCCAGCCTGCTTACCTGCTCAGCGTCCGCCATCTTTTTTTTTGGAGATTTAGGATACTTCAACTGCTGCACAACAGTTCATTTCCTCAAAAAACATCTTATTTAAGGAGAGAAAAGTAATGAGTTCAACTGTGTGTGATCCTAAAGTCTGTATCAGTGATAAATCTGAGCGTGGCTGCAGTGTTCCTGTTGTTTATCTGGTTTTCTGCAACTGTCAATTTTCTTCTTTCAGATGTCAGGCACAAACTAAATATTTTGCAGAGTTACAGACCTTTATATTTGTTATTAGACTGAAGCAGCTCTTTCACATTTGAGTTGTGCTTTGAGCTTTTACAGGAGAAAATGTCATTACTCACCACTGACATTCATGTGTTTTTGCCACTACACTATAGTGTAGTGTTTCTCAAACTGTGGTATGTGTACCTCTAGTGGGACGTGGACTCCTCCTTATGGGTTAGTCCTTGTTTAGAGCTTCTATAGTAACAGTCAAGTCCTTTTTTAAAATCTGGTTTAGCCCTAGTTTTAGACCTGGTTCAGTTATCGATGTGGTTTAGATTTGGTGGTTCTCGGATGATTGTTTTTAGAGGTACCTGGTGTGAAAAGTTTGAAAGCCACTGGTGTTCATGGGTTCAGAAGCATCCTTTTTTCTACAACGCAGTTCTATATAAACCCGGTTGTTCTATATAAACCTGCTGTATAGCCCTAAACTTAACCAAATGATCTGTTCCTAACCCTAACCCTAACCTTATCCTAACTGTGACAAAAGATACTCTAAAAAATAACCTTTTCATGATGCAAAGTAGCGGTCTGTGGCATAAACAGGTTGGGAGAATCATGAGAAATTAGGACAATTGTCACAGCGATTAATAATTTAAAACACAATATTATACGTTTTGAATGGGAAAAAGTCTTCAAAATGGTGCATGAGGCTGAACAACTCTGTTTGTTTCACAGTTTGTTCTGCATTTATTTATCACTGATCAGAGAAAAACACATGCACAAGAGCAGCATTTCTATTAATATTGTGCATTATTCTAAATTAATATTTTTTCGGCTTCCCAACACTTATGACCTCTTTATTTTATTCTATGTCGTGGCAAAAATGAGAAAAACGTGGTTAATAGTGACAAAAACATGACTGAAACAACAAAAACATGGCCATAAATGCGACTAAAGGCAACAAAAACCTGACTAAAACAACTAAAACGTAGCTTAAAGTATTAAAAGCAACAAAAACATGTCTGAAAGTGACAAAAATGCAACTCGAAGTGACAAAAACGTGATCCAAAGCAGGAAAAATGCACCCAAAAGCACCAAAAATGTGTCTTAAAGCAACAAAATGGTTCATGAGGCTGAACAAGTCTGTTTGTTTCACAGTTTGTTCTGCATTTATTTATCACTGATCAGAGAAAAACACATGCACAAGAGCAGCTTTTCTATTATCATTGTACAGTTTGAAGCCTGGATTGTACTGCATGTATTGCATTTATTTTTGGAAAGTAGCTGCATTCTGAAAACCAAAAGAAAGAGAAACTGTACCAGAATACAGTTAGTCTAAATTAGTACTTTTTTTTTGCATCTCAACACTGTCTATGACCTCTTTATTTTATTCTATATCAGATTTTTAAGATTAACGCATGAGAAGTGTTTGTTTTCCACCAGATGACACCAGGTGGCGCTCTAAATCACTGGTAAATAGTGACTAATACATGACTAACACCAGATATGCCACTTATTTACTTAAAAATGGGTTTTCTGCCACTCGGGATTTATCATTTTTCCCCGGAATAATGAAAAAACAAAAACAAAATATATAATCCGTCGTCAGCCGTATTGTTCGTACCTGATTTTGAAGTGTTAAGCAGCAGGATATTTTTGGGCGCTTGACATGCGTTGTTGCTCCGGGGCTCACAGTAAACAGAGCGTTCAGTGGAAGTAGTGCGTTTTACAGGACCAGGATGAGTCAGTGAACGCCTCCCCAGTGTTTAAGTCATTAAAGCAGGCGAGTGTGGACCAACAGCCGCCGGCTCCGCTCTGACCGACGCAAACACCAGATACGTGTGTGTGTGTGTGTGTGTGTGTGTGTGTGTGTGTGTGTGTGTGTGTGTGTGTGTGTGTGTGCGTGTGCGTGTGCGTGTGCGGCCCAGATATGAGGGTGTTTCTCTGGTGACGGGTCGATCATCCGCTTTTCTTTATGAGTTCTTTATCTGGAATATTGACATTTTACGCGCCTCTGTCTCCGAGAAGATAAACGGGGGGCAGCATCAGGTCAAGTTACTGCAGGTCTGCACAATTAGTCGAAATCGAATTAGTGAATCGCAATGGCTGCAATGTTTGAAGTACAATAATGTCCTCCACAAACAACAAAATATCCTGTTCCTTCCTCTTTCCGGCTAAAAACTGCAAATCTTGTAGTTTAGATTTGTGAAAACGTGTGCTAAAAGCGGCAGAAACGTGGTATAAATGAGAAAAATGTGGTTAATAGCGACAAAAACATGACTTAAAGAACAAAAATGTGGCTAAAAGTGACAAAAACATGACTGAAACAACAAAAGCGTAGCTAAAAGTGACAAATATGTGACCAAAAAATGTGGCTAAAAACATGGCTAAAGGCAACAAAAACGTGACTGAAACAACAAAAACATGGCTATAAATGTGACTAAAGGCAACAAAAACATGACTTAAAAACAAAAACGTGGCTAAAAGCGACAAAAACATGACAAAAATACCAAAAAACGTGGCTAAAAGCGACAAATACGTAACAAATAAATGTGGCTAAAAACGTGGCTAAAGGCAACAAAAACGTGACTGAAACAATAAAAACATGGCTATAAATGTGACTAAAGGCAACAAAAACCTGACAAAAACAACAAAAATGTAGCTTAAAGTGACAAATACACTATTAAAAGCAACAAAAACATGTCTGAAATTGACAAAAATGCGGCTTAAGTGTCAAAAATGTGACTCGAAGTGACAAAAATGTGGCTGTAGGTGACATAAAAGTGATCTAAAGCAGGAAAAATGCACCTAAAAATGCCAAAAATGTGTCTTAAAGCAACAAAAATGTGACTAAAGTAACAAAAATACGACTCAAAGCAACAAACACATGTCTAAAAGCGACAAAAACTCTTGTTCTTTTATTAGTTTGTCAGTTCATATTTCAGTCGTTTTGTCTTTTCTCCTGATTGTGTTTCAAATGTGAGCTTTTACCTGAATCCATTATTAAAACATCACAATTCTGGTCAGAATAATTGCAGAATAATTTTCCCTAAAGCTCTAAGTTACACGTCAGATCTGTTCGAATTAATTATTTTCGAAGAATTTTCTGTAGCAATAATATGCCTCTAATTGAGTAAATATGCTAAACAGATAGAAGTTGAATGCTACAGTGGAACATTCAGGCAAAGCATTTACATCTCCATAGAGACCAGTAGGTGTAATGTTGCTTTTTTCCACCAGAAAAAGCTCATAAATGGCAGGTTCACATTTAACAAGATCTGGTCCTGGTTTGAGCCAAGTTTAATCCTGATAATTGGTTTGGTCTTGTTCAAGACTTGGTTTAGTCCTGGTTTAGTCTCAGTTTTGATGTGGTCTGAGTTACACCAAAAAGTTTGTATATATTTATTAGTAAAACTTGAATTCATTAGATCAGCATCCCCAGATAAGCCTGTTATGTGAACATTAAATTAAAATATTGATTTGACTGTCTGTAATTTTGGTTTAATGAGAAATAAAACAAAAACATCAAACTTAATTGCGCTAATATCCAAACAGAAAACCTGCAAAGCCCCAGGGGTCGCCACATCTATCTGCGGTTTATTTATTACAATGAAAAAGCTTTTGGCTTCCTCTGGTTCTGTTCAGAAACACGTCAAATGGCCAGCAGAGGGCGCTAGTGTGCAGCTCTGCTTTAAACGGCTTGGAATACAATGTTGAAAAGGATATTTTTGTTATTTTTGCACAGTTATGTGTCCTACTGTAAGTATTTTGTATTTATTTTCAGTCACTGTCTATTTTTATTCTCAAAAGGTTTCAAAGGTCGTCATCTAGAAACTGTTTTGAAAATCTATACGTTTCAACTTCCGTCTGAAAGTGACTTTCGGATGGAAGTCGAAATGTCTTGATTTCCAAACAGTGTCCAGATGACGACCTTTGAAACCTTTTCTATGACAAATTCTTAGTATTATTATTCATAGTTTTATGTGGCATCCTAACGCCGAAGCAAATTCATATTTTGTAAATGTTGATCAGTGACAATAAAACGTTTTGTAATTCTGATAATAAATGGAAAGTAATATGGAAAGTAGCTGCATTCTGAAAACCACCAGTTGAAAGAGTAACTGTACCAGAAGACACTTTCTCAAAATCAGCATTTTTTGCTTCCCAACACTGTCTTTGACCTCTTTATTTTATTCTATTTCAGATTTTTAAGACTAAAACATGAGAAGTGTGTTTGTTTGCCACCAGATGGCGCTCTAAATCACTGGTAAATAGTTGACTAACACCAGATATGCCAATTATTTATTTAAAAATGGGCTTTCTGCCACACTGGATTTATCATTTTCCCCTGGAATAATGACCAAACACTATAATTCAAATGAACAAAACTTGATCAAAAACGAGAAAAACACGTCTAAAAGCGGCAAATACGCGTCTAAAAGCAACAAAAACGTGATTTAAAGCAACAAAAACGTGACTAAAGCAACAAAAACGCAGCTAAATCAATAAAGCAACAAAAACGTGATTTAAAGCAACAAAAATATGACTCAAAGCAACAAACACGTGTCTTAAAGCGACAAAAACTCTGCTCAAAGCGACAAAAACTGAACTAAAAGCAACGACAACGTGGCTAAGGGACTCAAAGCGACAAAAAGATCAGTGACAATGGCAATAAAAATTTTTGTAATTCTGCCAATAAATAAAATGGAGCAGAGTAAAAGAGCTTCATGATTGGCAAGTCCTTCCTGAGGGGGTGGGGCTTCATAGGTTTGAGAAAGGACTTTGAGAAAGGACTTCGTGCCAGGGAACACAGTTATCAGCTCAGAGTATAATTTGGACGTGTTCGTGGAGGTAGATTTTGCATTAAATGAAAGTTGTGTAATATTGACAGAGTGGGAGCCGTTCACATTAAACTGAACATCACACAGATGTGGGCAGGTGCAGAGGAGAAACACTGCATTTGTTTGTACATAAATTATGTTACGTAACCACTTTCACAAGAACCCGATTATTTAATCAGCATTTTACAGCATTTAGACGAGTTGGTTTTTAGTCTAATGTCTGTCGTTTGCTGAGAGTTGATTCTGAAAATATTACATCAGCCAAGCGGCCCGGGTTAATGAGTTCGTCCTGATGTAGATTGCACTTTTTTTTCTTTATAAATAGTTGGAAATCACATATTTGGAGGGAGTTCTGCTGGAAGAATGTGCCACCGCATCAAAGTGCTCACTATTCACATGGAAACACAAACTGGGTTGGAACCATAGACATAAAAATAGTGGACAGACGGTTGTCGCTCCGCCCCATTCATGATAATGCGGCTCAGTCATGGAGAATTCAAAATGGCCGCGGGTTAGCCCCCACCACTCCCCCCTCGGTGGGGAGGCGGGGGGAGGGCGACTTTGGGCGGCCTTTTGCTGACGTACTGCCGTCGTTGCCCCCTATGGTTACCGCCCACTCGTAGGTGTATGACTGCGTCCTGACATTTCCGCAGCGTAAAGCCCGCCTTCTGCACGAACTTTAAAAAATCACAGCGGCTAAACCAGCCTGGTTCAAAAAAATTCACCCCCCTCAGCGTTGTCACAGAGCCGTAAGCTAACGTTTGAGACCAAAGCCGTATTTAGAGCCTCAGGCTCTAAAGTAGGTTTTGAAACGTCTAACTCCCCATTGACTTGCATTGAATAATTCTACTTCTGCAGCAGCCCCTAGTGGTCAGCAGCAGATTGCAAACATGGCAGCCTACAGTCGGCGGCTCAATTTGAGCGCGGTAGCCTCGCCCACTGGTTGGAACAGTGGTTGGAAAGTGGCCCATCATTACCACGTATTTTGGGACTGTCCTGCGGCTCAGAAATACTGGACTGCGATTAACACAGCACTGCAGCCTGTCCGGAATTTGGGCCTCAAAACTCCTGCCATGAGCACAATAAATGGATATTTGTGGAGTAAACTCTTGGAAAGAAAGTCACTCAGACAGAACCGACAATAAAGGACTGGACTGAGAGCATGACTGACGTTCAAAACATGGAAAGAATTAGGTCTGAACGTAATTCTTAAAAAAAAGTGTAAAAACGTAGGGCTGTAATGTTTTATTCGTTTAGTTGATAAATCAGTCGATGATGTTTTAGTCGACTAGTTATTTTATTTTGATTAAAAGGATTTATTTTAAACAACAAAAACAGCAAATATAGTGAAGATATGGAGTGAGTTATGAGTTCAATCGATATCTAACACATAAATATGCTGTTTCCTGTTACTTTTCTGTATGAATTGTTATTTTTAGCATGAACTCCACTGTAGTTGTGGTTTTTTTGTTGTTTTTTGGTGCAGTTTGGGTCAGATACAGAGCGATATTTCAGAGTTTTGCCACACCCCTTTTTAGTCGATTAATCGGTTAAGAATTTCTTTAGTTGACGACAGCCCTGGACCAGAGAGTTACAAATAAATGAATAAATAAAAGAGTAAATAAAAGAGCACAAGGAGCACCCAACGAATACAGATTGACAATATATTCAAATCAAACTAAAAGTGCCATTTAGCCCACAGTTTGTCAAAAAGGTCCATTTACAGTTTGAGTCCAAATGGGATTAATTATAACGACATTACAAAACGGACCATTTTATAGACTTTGGATTAAATGGGATTTGTCTGTTAATTTCTGACATAATTTCATGATTGACGTGGTTTTTATTTACAATTTTTCTTTGCTCTGCTCTGGTCCTGTTCTGTGTTTGATCGTGTTTTAAATTTTAACATTTGAAAGAAAATAAAAGGAATACATTTGCAGTGTTCAGATTTGTTAATTGAGTAAAAGGACAGATACAGAAGCAAAAAAATTAAATTAATAAAAGTGAAAGTGCAGTGCATACAACTTTATTTATAAAAGTGTTAAAGTACAAAATTAAAAATAAACTTTTAGAGGAAAAAAGTAAAAATATTTAGCACAAAAAGTATTATTTGACCGACAAAAACATGAAAACTTAAAGTACGGTTTACTTTGTTGGAATAAAATGTATTTCTGGCCTAAATTGTGCCAAACTTCTGGATGTCTCCCTGGTCTGACGTCATCAATATGTTTTATAATTCCTTTTTCAGCTCATCTTCACAAACTGAGTGATGCAAAACTATATATATATATTTTTTTAATTTACAACAGATTTTATTCCACACAAATAAAGTCAAAACTAGAAAACCATAAAAACCTGTCATACACACTTTAAGTCTAAAGTCAATCTTGTATATTGATTGATTTGTTTAGTTTAGTTTTCCTGATTTACGTCACATTATTCAGTCTTTTCTAACGATTATTTTGGTAATCTATTAGTCTAGTGATTATTCTTTCAATTAATCGATTAGTTAGAACACAGAAGGCTGGTGAATATTAGGGCTGTTGTCGACAGAAAAGACAGAAAGTGTTGGTCGACTAAAGACCTGCTTTATCGACCAATTAATCGACTAACTGCACTGACTGCACTGGAATTCATGCTAAAACAACTATTTATGCAGAAAAGTACTGTATTTATATGTTAGATAATATGATATTAAACTCATGATTCACTCCAATATCTTCAGCTAAACTCACATTTCATCATTTTTATTTTTTATTTGCCATTCAACTATCTTAGATAAGATAATGTGCTAATAAGGGCTTGAGTTTAGTCATATTTATCTTAATCTTGGTATATTTTATCAAATTTTCCAATGGAGCAAGCAGGCTTTTTCCTTCTAATTTCAAACGCAGTAGCTCTTTTTCTTTTCTTAATTTTGTCAAGAATTCAAGATAATAATGCTTAGTTCAAACACAATCATTTATTATTGAGTTTAACATTTTAGTTTTTATTTTGATCTAGACAAAATAATTGTTCAACTAATACAAATGTTGGTCGACTAAGACACCATCGACCGATTAATCGACTAAATGACTAAAACCCTGGTGAATATAGGATGTTTATTGCTGGTTTAGTTCTGGTTTAGACCTGACTTAGACCTGGTTTAGTCCTGGTTTAGTCATAGTTTAGACCTGGTTTAATCCTGGTTTAATCCTGGTTTAACCCTGGTTTAGTCCTGTTTTAGACCTGGTATATTGCTGGTTTTTTCCTTCTAATTTCAAACGCAGTTGCTCTTTTTCTTTTCTTATTTTTGTTTTCATTTTCTTCTGTTTTTTCTTATTTCAAGTAAAGCAAGACATTTTATGCTTGTTCCATCGTCTTCTTTTTTAAGACAGTCAGAAAATCCCCAAATCAAGATATAATAACGCTTAGTTCAAACACAATCGTTTATTATTGTGTTTAAGATTTTAGTTTTTATTTTGATCTAGATAAAATAATTGTTCAACTAATACAAATGTTGGTCGACTAAGACACCATCGACCGATTAATCGACTAAACGACTAAAACCCTGGTGAATATAGGATTTTTATTGCTGGTTTAGTTCTGGTTTAGACCTGACTTAGACCTGGTTTAGTCCTGGTTTAGTCATAGTTTAGACCTGATTTAGCCCTGGTTTAGTCCTGGTTTATTGCTGGTTTAGTTCTGGTTTAGACCTGGTTTAGTCCTGGCTTAATCCTGGTTTAGTCCTGGTTTAGACCTGGTTTAGTCCTGGTTTAGTCATAGTTTAGACCTGATTTAGTCCTGGTTTAATCCTGGTTTAGTTCTGGTTTAGTCCTGGTTTAATCCTGGTTTAATCCTGGTTTAATCCTGGTTTAGTCCTGGTTTAATCCTGGTTTAATCCTGGTTTAGTCCTGGTTTAATCCTGGTTTAATCCTGGTTTAGACCTGGTTTAATCCTGGTTTAATCCTGGTTTAATCCTGGTTTAGTCCTGGTTTAATCCTGGTTTACTCCTGGTTTATTGCTGGTTTAATCCTGGTTTAATCCTGGTTTAGTCCTGGTTTAGTCCTGGTTTAGACCTGGTTTATTGGTGTTTTTTTCCTTCTAATTTCAAACGCAGTAGCTCTTTTTCTTTTCTTTATTATTCTTATTATTATGCTTGTTCCATCGTCTTTTTTTAAGACAGTCAGAAAATCCCCAAATCAAGATAATAACGCTTAGTTCAAACACTTAATCATTTATTATTGAGTTTAACATTTTATTTATTTTTTTGATAATTGTTCAACTAATACAAATGTTGGTCATCACTATCGACCGATTAATCGACTAAATGACTAAAACCCTGGTGAATATAGGATTTTTACTCAAATTTCACACAGATAAAGCTGAACCGAAGCCGTTTGAGGACGTCTTGGTGAAGAAAATGTACAGAAGAAATTGTATTTGAGTGAAAAACACAGAATTTACAGATTTATCATGTCATTTTTGTGTGATTCCTGCTCTGTCTGAGTCATAAAAAGCTTTTCTCTCAGCTCAGGGCATGTTTTGGAGTCTGTTAACAATTATTCGACTATTTAATCGTTTTTTAGCGATTAATTGATTAACTCGTGGCAGCCCTTGTCTTCTCCATCCTCTTATAAACCAAACGTCCTCGTAACATCACTAAACCCTGTCCGTAATTAATAATCTATGAGCTCGCCGCATGGACGGGACAGATACAGACACAGATAGGGATCGGTGCTGCATTGGGCCGGTTGTCACGGTAACGGAGCGTTGCGGCGGATGCGGTCGTCACGCTGCCCACTCGCGCTCGCAGTTATTCACTTACTCGTCGCTGCACAAACGGAGGAGATGGCATTTGGACGAGAGCAAGAGGACGAGCCAAACCCGAGAAACTCTTCATTGTGTGTAAAGAAAGTAAACGGCGGCGTCGAGAGCGTCACCACGGCGACATGTCTGTGAGCAGAGGAGGGCCGGGCAACTGATCGAAATCGAATCAAAGTCGTGCAAAAAAAGTCCAAAGAGAGAACTATCATCTGAAGTAGAGATCAAAGTTCAGGGAGTTAATGTTTTAATTCACTACAATAATAAATCACGTAACCAGTTTTCTGTGGTTTGAACAAACACAGGCAAAAAAGCAAAGGGTTTAAACAGGGCTGTTCAACTTAAGGCCCGGGGGCCAAATCAGGTCCTCCAAGGGACATGATCCGACCCTCAACCATCTTCAAAAATATTGAAAATTGTCTCTTGTTATTGGTTTAGACCTGGTTTAGACCTGGTTTAGTCCTGGTTTAGTCCTGGTTTAGACCTGGCTTAGACCTAATTTAGACCTAATTTAGGCCTGGTTTAGACCTGATTTTGTTCTGGTTTAGTCCTGGTTTAGACCTGATTTAGTCCTGATTTAGACCTTTTTTAGTTCTGGTTTAGACCTGGTTTAGACCTTTTTAGCCCTGATTCAGTCCTGATTTAGTCCTAGTTTAGTTCTGGTTTAGACCTGGTTTGGGTCTGGTTTAGCCCTGGTTTAGTCCTGGTTTGGGTCTGGTTTAGCCCTGGTTTAGTCCTAGTTTAGTTCTGGTTTAGCCTTGGTTTAGTCCTGGTTTAGTCCTGGTTTATTGCTAGTTTAGACCTGGTTTAGCCTTGGTTTAGTCCTGGTTTATTGCTGGTTTAGACCTGGTTTAGTCTTGGTTTATTGCTAGTTTAGCCTTGATTTAGTCCTGGTTTAGTCCTGGTTTAGCCCTGGTTTATTGCTAGTTTAGACCTGGTTTAGCCTTGGTTTAGTCCTGGTTTATTGCTGGTTTAGACCTGGTTTAGTCCTGGCTTAGACTTGGTTTAGTCCTGGTTCAGTCCTGCAGATGTTGTTAAAGCCTTTTACATATTTCCGGCCTCGAGGACATAACCACCTGAAGAATCCGGTCCTCAGTGAAATAAAGTTGAACAGCTCTGGGTTAGAACATGAAGTTTTAACAGAAGAATTGCTCCATCAGCCAAAACATGGAGCTTAATACAACAGTTAGCTGTAAACGCTTGTTTTGGATCAGTTTACAATGACGCTCGTGAACATGGTCTTACTTCTGGAGGGCGAGGCACTGGTCCAACGGCCGGTCCTGGATGGCAAAGTCGTTTGCCTTCAGATCCTTCAGCGCAAAAGGGGTCGCTTGAATCCCAGGTGATCTTGTTGGTACAGGTTTACTTCTCCAGGCTTCCTTCTTTGTGCGCAGAAAACTAAGAAAACTTCAGGACAAGTTTTGATTTTGCCCGGGTTTCAAGATCTTTAGCACATTAACTTTAACTACATTGAGAGAAAGTTAGAAAAGTAACGATACTTGGCTCCAAAGAAGAAAATAAAGAGAGTTTTGCCCTCTACTCTACTCTACTCTACTCTCCTTTGTCTCTGCTGAAGGTGCTGTGACAATGGGGGCATCTGATGGGCTCCTGTGAGCGTGTCCTATGCTAATCCTGTGTCTTTTGGGGTCCTATTGAGGCGTGTTCTTTAGACATTCTGTTGTCTTCTATTTACACGACAAAGGGGGAGCAGGAATACTCATTATTCATGCCTTATTCGATCTGCATTTAGACAAAAATGACAAGGTGTGAAGAAAACTACTGTAAGAAAAGCTGCAGTACATGTATTTGTCCAGCAAACGGCGCCGTGTTCTCTTCTGAAGCACTGTGCTACACGCAGAAGTAATCTAACATCTTGTTTGCTTCTCAGACAAAACTTTTAGACCCTGTGCTTTTCTGAGGCAATTCTGGCAGACTCTAATGTAAAAGTAAGTAACTGTGTATGGTTTTTGGACAGTTTCTTGTGTAGATTTAAATGTACGAGGCCTAGAATTGTTATATTTTGTGATCGTGGGTCAGTTGCATGCTCAGTCACAGCACAGATCAGGGCTGCACACGGCTTGAGAAAACTACTTTGTCCAGTATTTATGAGCTCAGAACGGCCTCGACCCCAACGAAACCACCTCTCCACATGTTTTCAGTGGAGTGTATTCACCTTATTCTGCCCCGCCACTTTTGTTGTAAACGCACTTCCGTTTGACGAGAACTCCGTTAAAGCTAATGACGAACGAGGGAAAAGTCTCGCCGCTAAAATGTTACATAAAGTAGGTTGATTTGTGTAAAATGTTTAATGAACACGAGCAACAACAAGTCAACAACGCAACTATTTCCTGGTCAGTCTGAAAACGTCTTTTTGGTCCATGTAGAACTTATTTTCTGTTGAGCTCGTCTGCTCCGTGTAAACTAATACAACGGAAACAAGATGGCGGCGCGTACGGCAACTTCCGGGAATAAAGTGAATTGTGAACATGATTTTAAAAAATGCACAGCTCGTTGTGGTGTAAAAGAGAGGCCAATCCGACACCAAAATATTGTGGATTTGTGAAAACTCTTGGTTGTGTAAACACGGCCTAAGACAAATATTAATAATTAAAACTCTGATTTAGCTCAGGAATCATAATTTTTATCAAAGAAACATAACGTAAGCATCACATAATATTGCGACATTTATCAATCAACTATTTCATGTTATTATTGTCTAAAGTGGCTCATGTTGTGGTAATAATGTTTGTTAACTTAAGAAGCGCGTTACAGACGAACTCAGAGATACATTGGCACATGAAGTGAAGAGAAATCAATAATACAACATTTTCTTTCAAACCATAGTCCTGTGTGTTGGGTTTCTCTTTGTGATCAAAGGGTCAGCGCTGGCACCAGCTCCTGGGGGGGAGGGGGCGTCCGTCCTGTGCTAATCAGTAGATGTTGATTGGGCACGGGTCTGACAACTGTGTGGAAGGGACTCAAACTGTACAGAAGGAACCTCTAAGTCAGGGGTGTCCAAACCTTTTCCACCGAGGGCCACATATTGAAATATAGACCAAGCGGAGGGCCACAAATCAATCGTGAAACGTTCAAAAACGCTGCATTTATCTGATGTTTGAAGCTCCACCACATCTACATTCAGTCTCATTGCCTTAACATCAGGTCTGTATTGCACCAAAATGTTAGTTATTTAGGTTGGAATTGTTGAAAATCTGAAATGTGCTGTAAATAGTACTTATCAGGACAATGTGGGCCATTTCACCAGGAAGACTAAGGGCCAAGAAAAATTGGTCTGAGGGCCACATTTAGACCCCGGGCCTGAGTTTGGACATGCCTGCTCTAAGTGTAAAACAGCAGGATATTTACTCTCCTTTTGGGTCTGATACTTAAACGTCTGGATTGTGTGTCAGTCGATAGAGTCTGTGGGTTCTTTGTGTTTCCTGTGAAGTGAAGAAGGCGGGTCATAAGTAGATATGTAGAAATAAAATTAAAATTAAAAAATGGCAACGCCCACTGCAACTGAATAAATCCAATTATTCAAATCCAAATCCACTTTATTTGTATAGCACATTTTATAAACAGAACTGTTTCCAAAGTGCTGCACAGACACAAACATAAAACGGCAAAACAAAGTATATAATAACAACTCAATTTGATCTTACTGCTTGTAAAACCGGTAATTTTTTGATTAATTAATCCACCGAATGCTTACTGATAACTGATAAAATGATTAATGCTATATTTTTAACAAGAAGATTTAGTGGGAAGTTTCCCTAGTACCAAACACCAATTAATCAATCAGTCAGGGTAATATACTGTAAGAAAGTCTAACCATCTTTTTGATTTCAGAAGAGCTGAATCGTTCTGAACATTATAATAAATGACCCACCAGAGCATTACTGTTGTCAAGGCAAGTAAAAATAAATCACATGCACGTTAAACTGAGGCTACTGAGCATCAGCGTTTGAGTTTTGCGCTGCACGTGAGCGAAAATGCACACAGGATTTCCAGCCCGCGAACGATCTAGATCTGCAGAAGTGGCGGTCTTTTGAATGTGACACATCCTAAAGTTGACCTCACAAACATGGCGTCGTGCATCTGCGTCTCCATTTGGGTCTGAGTGTGTGCTTCTCTCTCTCTCTCTCTCTCTCTCTCGGAGCAGCAGTGCAGTTAAAAGCTGAAACAAAAGTAGGTTGGAGCGGTGCATTGTGGGAAGGCAGGACACCCTGTGGGCCGCGCTGCAGACTTCTTTAACTTTTTCTCTGTTCTTTTCATTGCTTCATTTACATAATATTTCTCATGATATTTATGTTAGTTTGACAAAGATGCAGATCAGATGAAGGTATTTGATAACTTTATTGTGTATTATGTGTTTTACCTCAGTGCTGTCTGGTCTAATTACGATCGGCATCCGAGGAAACGCCCACAAACGAACCTCTGTGCAAAAAATTAAAGTGATAGAACGTGTATCGCTAATTTAGGGCTAACGAGATTGACAAGAGTTAGCTGCAACAGAAGACAAAAGGAGCCCGAGGTGTGATTAAGGACACAACAACCAGTGTGGAAGTATATTGAGTGTGTATTGAAAATAAATAAAAAATAAGGCAAGGCAAGTTTATTTGTAGAGCACAGTTCATACAAAAGGCAATTCAAAGTGCTTTACATAACAGGAAAAGTTGCATTAAAATCACAAAACACAAAAAGACACACAGAATCATTTTAAAATAAAGCGCTTTAAAAGAGAAGAGTGCAGATAGATCTTTTAGTCATATGCACATCTAAACAGAACGGTTTTTAGCCTGGATTTAAACATTGTCAGAGTGGAGGCCTGTCTCCACTGTATTAAAGGCCCTGTACCTGATTTTTATTCACTGTAGTTAAGATAAATTCTCTTTACATCACACATTGTTTGATAGAAGCAACTTCATGGAAACACATTGAGTTTGTAATGTATAATCTGTGCATATTATATACGTACTTTGTTAGGAAAAAAATAGTGCAAAAGTGTTTACCAGGATTATCTCATTTCAGCCAATCAGGCACATTGTACACTATGAATCATGGGTAAATAACTGATTCACAGTTTCCCAGACTGTGATTCTCTGTCATAGTGCAGTTTCAAAAGTGCTAAAAGCTAATTGTAAACAAAGTTAGAGGAACTATATGGAAACATCTGCATAAGACTATTCCAGACAGTCGTTTCTGAGTCATGGAGCAATATTGAGTGACAGGAAGGACTATGTGGGCGGGGCTAACGGTTCAAACAAAAACATGTTCCTGTCTCATGGTTCAAAATCAGGTACAGACCCTTTAAATGTAAATTAAATTGATGAGTCGTTATTGATTGACATTGCCCAAAACAAAAAAAAACTTACACAAGAGTCCAGTTGTTTCACGATAATCCACAGTTCGAGTTGTTTCACGATAATCCACAGTTTGTGTTTTGTGTTGTACGCAATCAACGTTGTAAAACAAGAAAACAGTTTGTCCTATCATACAAGATGATTAGCTCGCCATCTGGAGTCAAGATGTGGAGTTGCGCTTATTCCCGGTGTAGACAGAACGTGGATTCCATCATAAAAACAAAACCTGACTTTGATACGTTGGGGCTAAAACAATACTCCCGGCAGTGAACATACGGAGGCGCTAGAGTTGACGGTGAAATAGTGTAAATTTCAACAGCTCCAGCAGTACTTTAGCACGACCCTGCCACGGCCACAGCGGAGGAGGAGGAAGTGACTCCACAACGTAAAGGAAGGGGGGAATTAAGGCTGCAGAACAGGAAGTTGACCCACGACACTAACAGTCTTTAAATGCAGGTTACAAACAACTCAAATTTGTCAAGTTATCCAAGAATTCTAACGGCAGCTACGGGCTAAATGCTACCACGATGCTGGTGCCGCCTGCTGTATTTGAACATGCACAGAACAATCCGATTATTTTTCTGCGGAAACGCCACATCAATAAAAACTTTTAAGACTCCACAGTGACTCGATTTGAATTAGTTGTGTTTGAAATGGACATAATTTGCCAGGAAAAGTATTTGAAGAGTTCTTATTCAATCAGCGGACTTTACCCCACAGTTTCTCGGATTTATTAAACTATTATCCAGATTAAATGATATTAAGGCAATCCATCAGAAATCTGCTTGCACAAAAGTGTGTAAAAGTGACAGAATTATTATTTTTTCTTCAGATTAAACAGGAAGTTTTCTTTTGAACCCACTTAATAAATAGACAATACATACTCATTTCTAATTTTGCATTATGCCTATAGTTGTCATTTTTTGGTTGACTAAAGACATGCCATGTGCTTCAATTAATCAAGTAAAATCTCTCAAAATCCCTCACAAAAACTACTTTGTACAGAAAAGAACTAAATCTAATCTTTATAAGAGGAAATGTAGACTAAAACTGTTCCATCATATCAAAACTCCAGCTGACCCCTTGCTCTCTGATGTGGTCCATATAAATCCTTACAATCCAAATAAAAATGTAGTCGAATAAAACACCATTGAACTAAGCAACTACTGCTCTACTTTGCAAATCTCCAAAGTAACAAATTTAAATACTCTCTCTAATGAAGACAAATACATTACATGCAAAATATTTAAAGCCATTTTACCTCAGATGACTTCAAAAGCCCCAGCACTGGCTCTTTCTCAGCGCCGCTCTGTTTTTGCAGGTGCAGTCTTTTTCCAGTTTGGCCACAGTGTGGAGTCAGAGCCAACGTTACCACAGTCTGTCTGTCTCCGCTCAGCAGCACTCACAGCAGCATTATGTAGCGTCGTCTCTGATAAAGAAGCAATACTACCGTGGACAGTTAAACCTATACCCTGATATGAAAAGGCAGCTCTGTTCCAAAATGTACTTCAATAATGTGGACATGCTTGCCTTTTTCTGTGTAGTAACAATATTTTCATTTACACAGAAATTCAGTCTCTCGTGCAAGCTTTGTATTTTTGTTAGTTAAAGGACACATATTCTGCTACAGTGACTTCTTTGAGCTTTTAATCAAGTTCTAACAATGTTCCGTCATCAAAAACACACCTGAAGTAGCATTCAGTTGCATTCACACTGTTTTGAGGAACGTTAATAAGAAAATCCTTCCCCCTCTGAGCATCAAACACACTTACGTCTGAACTTCCTGGATTTTCTGACGTATTTTCGGATCATCTACGTCACTTATCCGAGAATGTTCCACTGTGTTTAGTCCTTGAATCACCGCTAAACTCGAACACTGCTGCAGCAAATCCGCACAGTGACGCCTTTTCAGTGCAAACTTCACTAAATTGTGTATATAGTGCAGGCGCCATCTAGTGGCTGGATGCACTCAGTAAGTGTCATTTCATAGTGACTGATAACACAGGCCACAGAATGAATAAGAAACTTTTTTTTCGTTTGAAAACATCAAGAGCATGTTTAAAGGCCAACAGCAATATGAAATTGCAGACTATTTTTCCTTTAAGTTCGTTTTTATTGTTTATTTCTTCGTAAAGCTGTGAAGAGCAGTGATCATTTATCCAGAACTGAGCCAGGCAATGGACCATGGATACCTAAATAAGCCTGTGCAGTATATGCTTTAGGTTGATGGGGAAAATGTACAGATCTAAACCTATAAAGACATTGAGGGTGATGGATATTTATTGAGTGGCTTGACTTTTTGCCTCGGCAGCTCTGAACTCGCAGCAGTGACCGTTTTGTTCCTCTGTTGGTTTAAAATAGAGCTGCACAAACCCCACAGAAATATCCACACACGAGACTTATTACTAAACACATCCCTTATAACATTGTCAATGACTTCTGGCTTTGATGGGAGATTTTTTGGATAAAATACCAATTGAAGATGTGGGGAGCTGTCCGTGGTGCTGATCTTATTCACACATCTGATTGACAAATTTAGTGGCTTTCTTCCATCAGATATAATCTCTTCTAGTTTACAAAATATTAGCCGTTTAGTCAGGCTCAAGTTTGAGGCTAAACATGGATCTGTGTCGTCAGACGGAGAGATTTTGTGTGTTGAATTTGAGATTGATTTTGCTGGGACTGAGTGAAAATGTTGTTGATTATTTGATTATTAGTTAAATGTTTTTGATTAGGAAACACTAAAAGCTACAAATACATACATACATAATAACAATAACATTTGATTACAAACAGGTGGGTAGAGAAGCCAAAAACTTTACTCAAGGCAGCAAGAGTGTCAATTAATTGTCTTTTTAAAAAAACTGTGAGAGACATGCTAAATTCCAGTAATGTTGAAAGAAACATGATTAAGTAATTTACAGTTAAGACATGATTGGTTAATTGTAGAACATAATTGTTGGTAATTGCTTTAAACATGATTACGGTTACGGGTTGTGGTTCAAAGACACCCCCCATTGTTTTTTTGGTGTCATTTTGCAATGTTACTATAAAATACTGTTATTTACGAGTGTTCCATGAACGCCCCACATTGTTCAGCCTGACGTGCCTTGAACGTGACTTGAGTTCAACAGTTTTTACACACAGCAGCGCAGGCACGGGTCAGAGAGGGGAGCGAAAGAAATGCCTTAATTTTAATTGTTGTGGCAAAATCAACATCCCTCGTGATTAAAGACATCTCATCTCGTCTTCTGTGCCTGAAACAACTGCAACATCATGGCGAGCCAGCCAGGAGATTGGTTTTAAAGAACTTTGAGCGTGAGTAAGAGACTTTCTGTGAGCAGCCGTTAGCGGCTAGCGTTAGCACGCTCGCTCCGTGAAAAAACCTTTCTCCTTCAACGAACCTAAAACAACGGTCAACAGATCAACCTGTGAGTACACAAAATGGAACTAGAGACTTTAAGAGACCAGGTTACCGCCTTCCTATGCCAAAGAAGCAAAGATCAGCTCATAGAAGTCGGTAACTTGCTGAAATGCGGTGACGCTGAGAAGGAGGACATGAGTCGCCGTGAGCTAATGAAAGTAATCGAACATACACTGGATGAAGTTGAGCTAAGTTACAAGCCCGAGGATGCTGTCCAGTATGTACAAGAACTTTTATCGGCAGTCAGAGTGACTAAAGGCGACGCGGGTGACTGGCGCGATTTTTCCCGCGCGTCTGAGATGAGGGACAAGTGTGAGGAGCTGCAGGGAGAAATCAGAGTGCTGGAGGAGAGACTAAAAATGGCGGACGCCGCATCCGTCCCCGCTCAGAATCCCGCGCACGGGAGAATCCCTGAAGTGACCATCCGCCGAGAGTTCCGCATCAGTGGCCAAATAGGTGAGGGCGGACAACGTGACAGACTGTCCTACACCAACCTGCTCCATCAAATAGAGAATGGACTCCGGAAAGGCCACAGTGAGCCAGAAGTGGTCGAGGCAGTGATAAGAGCCATCAGCCCTGGGCTCAAATTGCGTGACATGCTTGAAATAAAGACAGATTTGACTCTAACACAGTTAAAAACTATTCTGAAAGGACATTACAGAGAAGATGATACATCTGATTTGTACCAAAAGCTGATCAACATCTCCCAGGACTCAAAGGAATCACCCCAAGATTTCCTCTTCAGAGCCATTGAGCTGAAAGACAGATTGCTCTACATCTCCAGAGGAAAAGAGGAGGAACACTATGGCCCGGATCTGGTCAAGAGGAAGTTTTTGAGGTCAGTGGGTACAGGTCTACTGAATGACAACATTAAGTTTCAGATAAAGTCCCTTCTCGACGACCCAGATGTGACTGATGAAACACTGATTGAGAGACTGAATGAAGCAGCCAATCTTGAAGCCGAGAGGCTGAACAAGTTAAAAAGGAACAACGCTAAAACAACAAGGATAAATGAAATCTCAACACCAGAGGGGCCACGCAGCGGCCCACAAACCACCTCTGCTTCAGCCAAAGAGAACAACAAACCAGCTCAAGCTCCACCCGAGGTACATGCCCTAGTGACTGAACTCAAAGCTGAGGTGGCAGAGGTGAAGCAGATGGTGCTGGCTTCCAACAAGCCCCAACCTGCCAAGAGGTCGACGGACAACGTGGGACCCCGTCAGAGGAGAGGCTGCAGGACCTGCCAGAACAACGGTGAAGGAGACAACTGCTGCCACTGCTTCAAATGTGGCCAGACTGGTCACATCTCCAGAGGGTGCCGCGCGCCACGTCTGCAGCAGGGAAACGACGGAGGGCCACTGCCACGGGACCAGCAGTGACCCAGCCCCCTCACCAGGAGTCCCGCCGCTGCCACTACTGTAGTCTGGAGGAACAACACAACTCACCTCTTCGAACCTGCACGAGCTGCTCATCTGCCTGCTACTGTTCCAAAATATGTCAGGCAAACCACTGGCAAGAACACAAACACACATGTAGAGCGGTGAGATTAGTTGAACAATATTTGGGTAGCAAAGAGGAAAAGAAGTGGTCTTCACAGATGGGGAATATTGATACTCTGTCAAACAAACAAGGGAGAAAACTTATTAAACTAATAGGTAGACGTAAAATGGTCAGGTGCACTTTTGACAATATAGCAGTTACAGCGCTGTGGGATACAGGGGCACAGGCTACTGTGATAAATGACAAGTGGAGAGCTGAGTACTTACCGCACACAACCATTAGGGGGATAGATGAACTCTTAGGACCAGAGCCGTTAAATGGTTTTGCCGCAAACCAGACAGAAATACCTTTTATTGGGTGGGTCCCAGTAGAGTTTAAACTGGTAGGTGCCAATACTTCCACCTCGAGTCTGTTAGTACCTGTACTAGTTTCCAGTGATCCTAATGTGGCTCAAGACCCTATCATAGGCTTTAATGTGATAGAGGAAGTTATTTATGAGCAAATGAAACAGGGTACCACAAATAATGACTGTGCTGCTGGCATTGTGAGTGATGCTTTTGACATTGACACTGTTTCTGCCCAAACTTTTATCCAGCTGATGCAAACCCACAAAACAGCTGAAATAGAGACTCAAGTTAAGACGGGACGAGGTAAAGTTGAGCTGGGTCCAGGTGAAGTGGTCACCATTCGCTGCCGCACACGCATACAGGCGGAGGAGGACACGGCTGTACTGTTTTGTCCCACTGAGAACCCTGCTTTACCCGAAGGACTACATATTCAAGAGGTACTGTTTAAGGTGAAAAGGGGTAACTCTGCTACAGTCCCAGTGTCCATCACAAATACTACTGGCCATAGTATCACTTTAGGGTCGCGTGTTGTTTTGGGTCACACTGAAGGGGTAAAAGCAATTTACCCAGCAGCTTTACAGCCTGTGGAAAAACAAAAATCTGATCAAATGACAACTGATGCAGACATTAAAGTCTCATCTCCAAAAAGTGGCTTAACTGAGGCCTGGGATCCTCCTGTAGCCTTAGACCATTTGACTAGCGAACAACAGTGTGCAGTAAGAGAAATGCTCAGAGAGGAATGTAAAGCTTTTGCTAAGGATGAAAATGATGTAGGCTGTATTCCTACCCTTCAGATGCACATTACTCTTAAAGACCAAACACCAGTCCAAAAGACTTACATCAGTGTGCCGAAGCCCCTACATCAGGAAGTCAAAGCATACCTGCAGGACTTGATAAACAGGGGGTGGGTCACAAAGTCAAAATCACCTTATTCGTCTCCCATAGTGTGTGTAAGGAAGAAGTCAGGTGAGCTAAGACTCTGTGTGGACTATCGTGAACTGAATCGTAAATCAGTGCCTGACAGGCATCCTATTCCTAGGATACAGGACATGCTTGATAGCCTTACTGGTAGCTCCTGGTTCACAGTATTAGACCAGGGGAAGGCTTATCATCAGGGTTTTTTAGATGAAGAGAGCCAACCGCTCACTGCATTCATTACACCCTGGGGTTTATACCAGTGGGTTAGGATCCCTTTCGGACTTAGTTCTGCCCCAGCAGAATTTCAAAGAAGCATGGAAGAGTGTCTATGGGGTTTACGTGATGACATTTGTTTACCATATCTCGATGATAACTTGGTCCATAGTAAGTCGTTTAAAGACCACATTGAACATGTGAGAGTAGTGTTACAAAGGTATCAAAAACATGGGGTAAAACTTACTGCTAAAAAGTGTGAACTGTTCAAACCTAAGGTCAGGTTTTTAGGCAGGATTGTGTCAAGAGATGGTCATGGTATGGATCCAGCAGAGATCGCCCCTGTGCTGTCGCTGAAAGAGAAACAGCCTAGCACAGTGGGTGAGGTTAGACAAATACTGGGCTTCCTGTCTTACTATAGATCTTATATACAAGACTTTTCACGTATTGCCAAGTCCCTGTATGAACTGCTGGCAGTCCCACCTGCCCAAAACCAACACGATGTAAAGACACAAAAAAAGACAAAAAGGGGTCAAACCAAACAGACTAGAGGACAGTTGCCCTCTTCTGCCCCTGTCAAATGGACCGACGCTCATCATCAAGTTTTGTGTTACCTGGTTGATAAACTATCTAATCCTCCTATTTTAGGGTATCCTGAGTTGAACCAACCGTTTGTGTTACATACTGACGCTTCACAGGCAGGATTAGGTGCAGTGCTCTATCAACGCAGCAATGGTAAACTAAGGGTAATAGCCTATGGCTCCAGGACTTTAACCCCACCAGAGAAAAACTATCACATGCATGCGACCAAATTAGAGTTCTTAGCGCTAAAATGGGCTATTTGTGTGCGCTTTAGAGATTATTTGTTTCACGCACCATCTTTTGTGGTTTATACAGACAATAACCCACTCACTTATGTGTTGACAACAGCAAAGTTGAATGCGTCAGGTCAACGTTGGGTAGCCGAATTAGCAGATTTCAATTTTACCATAAAATATAGACCAGGCAAAACAAATGCAGACGCTGATGGGTTGTCAAGAATGCCTATTGACTTTGAGGACTATATGAACGACTGTACACAGACAGTCAGTCAGGATGCTGTAACAGCTACACAGCAGGGCATCCTGGTGCAGCAAGCAGAGCAGGCTCCTATGTTCAGCGCTGTTTCCTTTGACACTCTCCAGCAGCAGGCAGGAGCTGAACGACTTTTGGACACTATTCAGCCACTACCCAGGGGGGAGATCTGTGCAGCGCAGCAGCAAGATCCTGTAATAGGTAAAATGTACCATTGCGTAAAACAAAACCGGAAACCTGCTACCCATGAACTGAAAAATGAGAGCACTGAGTTCAAAGCATTGGTTAGAGAGTGGAGCAAACTTCATATCAGGGAGGATGGGACTTTGTTCAGAAAAACTCAGCACAAAAATCAACTGGTTCTCCCTGCAGTGTATCACCCTCTCGTCCTAAATGAACTACACAAACAAATGGGCCATTTGGGCTCAGAAAGGACACTACATCTCATTAGGGATCGTTTCTTTTGGCCCAAAATGCAAAGAGACATTGAGCATTTTGTTACGAACGTTTGTGAGTGTTTAAAGAAAAGAAAACCAAACAGACAAACACGTGCCCCTATGCAGAGCATTGAAACTACTCACCCATTCCAACTAGTGTCAGTAGACTTTCTGCACCTTGAGCAATGTAAAGGTGGTTGTGAATATATTCTGGTGGTCATGGACCACTATACTCGCTTTGCGCAGGCATATGCAACTACTAACAAAGCGGCAAAGACTGTGGCAGACAGACTGTTTAATGACTTTTGCCTCAGATTTGGTTTTCCTGAAAAACTGCACCACGACCTAGGGAGAGAGTTCGAAAACAGACTGTTACACTATTTAAAAGAACTCTCTGGTGTCAAGGGGTCACATACGAGCCCATATCACCCACAAGGAAATGGACAGACAGAGAGATTTAACAGGACTCTTCTCTCAATGCTAAGAACACTAACGGAGGAACAGAAAACAGACTGGAAAAGCCACCTTCCCAAAGTTATACATGCCTACAACTGCACTGTTAATGAGTCCACTGGTTACTCTCCGTTTTACTTACTGTTTGGTAGGTTACCAAGGCTTCCAGTGGATCTCCTGTTTGGCATCGAGCAAGAGGACAGCTCCGGTCCCTACCAGGACTATGTGGACAAGTGGAGACAAAGGATGAGTGAGGCATACGGCATCGCCTCCAGAAATGCTGCCAAAGCAGCTGATCGAGGTAAAACACAGTATGACAAAAGAGTTCACGGACGACCACTGCAAGTAGGGAGCCGTGTCCTTGTGAGAAATGTAACTGAAAAAGGAGGGCCAGGAAAACTCCGCTCCTATTGGGAAGATAACATTTATGTCATAACACGTCAAAAAGGTGAAGATAGTCCGGTGTTTGAGTTGGAGCCAGAAAATGGCAAAGGCAGGACCAGAGTGCTCCACAGGAATATGTTACTGCCCTGTGATTTCCTCCCACTCACACCAGGGGAAAACAAGACTGTACCTGAAACAAAACGCAAGAAAAGACATTTTGAAAAGAACAAAACACAGGTGACATGGGGACAACAATCAGACAGTGAGGAAGACTCAGACGAGGACTTGTCTGATGTTGTTTTCACTTGGCCTGCTCCTGAGCCTCACAGTAGATTTGCCCTTGATCCTGCGGCTGCCGTGTTCATCCCACAGATGAACGAGGATGCCCCAGTGCAAAATGAGCTTCAACCAGTGACTGAAGATGAACAGGACGACCTCATTCCACCTGAAACTGAGGAGGAGGAAGCAGACACTCTGGAAGTAGGGGATGTGGACAGTGATTCAGAATCTGATACTGCTGAGCAAACAGAACAGATCAGTTCATATCCAAAGAGACAACGGAAAAAACCACAGACTTTAACTTACAATGCCCTGGGTCAACCAAGTTTCACGGAGAGAACACTAGCCACTCAAAGTTTAAGGGTTGATAGTTATTGGCGACCTTGGTAAAAAGAAAAAGAAATCTGAACTGCACTTTTTCCCTATAAGACTTTACTACATGTACCCTTTTGTTTTCGAAGTGACACATATGAACTGATGGCCGGCTATGTGTTGTTGATATGAAAAAAATGTTTTCTGTTGGTAAAAGGACTGTGAAAGAAAATATTGATAGGTAGAGTGATTGGACTAATAACTAAGACTGAAATGGTCAGGATATTCTCAGCTACAGTGCACGGTAGTTGTGGGTAACAAAAAAACAACACAAAAAAAAGGAGTGGTAACCTTTGAAAAATGTCCATACCATACCGGTTGATTCAAATCAGAGGTACATGGGTTTTTTTTAAATGTCGGGACGACATCTTATTAGTGGGGGAGAGTGTGAGAGACATGCTAAATTCCAGTAATGTTGAAAGAAACATGATTAAGTAATTTACAGTTAAGACATGATTGGTTAATTGTAGAACATAATTGTTGGTAATTGCTTTAAACATGATTACGGTTACGGGTTGTGGTTCAAAGACACCCCCCATTGTTTTTTTGGTGTCATTTTGCAATGTTACTATAAAATACTGTTATTTACGAGTGTTCCATGAACGCCCCACATTGTTCAGCCTGACGTACCTTGAACGTGACTTGAGTTCAACAGTTTTTACACACAGCAGCGCAGGCACGGGTCAGAGAGGGGAGCGAAAGAAATGCCTTAATTTTAATTGTTGTGGCAAAATAAACATCCCTCGTGATTAAAGACATCTCATCTCGTCTTCTGTGCCTGAAACAACTGCAACAAAACTGTATACTACTTATTTGTACTTATTAGTTATTACTTATTACAATAGCAGAGAGGAGCAGGCAAGTACTGAGTGAGATGGATTTGGAAATTAATTATGAATTTATTATGCATTTTTATAAACAAATATGCAATTTACTAGTATTTGACACAGTTTTGAGAGCTTTTTCTAATTCTACACTCCATTTTAATCTCTTTCTTTAGTCAATGGGTCCAAGAAATTACTCAGGTAAGAGTGAAAAAAAAAAGTATTTGGGTAAACGACTACTTCAGACATTGTAAAAATCACATCTAATTTATAAATTGAAGTTAATGTAATTGAAAGAACTAAACAATAAACAAAATGTAAATGTGTGGTATTTCCAAAGGATAGACACAAAAATGAGAAAAATTAAATCATATCTGAAGGAGCGGTACAAGAAACACAAATCATTTAATATTGTCAACATAAAGCTTCTGTCACTTGGAGATTTACTCACAGAGACAAGAGGAACCAATACAAAACTTAAATATATTCTTCAAGTAAAAGTAGAAGTATAATGTCTGAAAACTACTCTGAGAATTACAGCCTGATCACAAATTACAAGCACCAGGGCCCTGTGCGTGGACTCGACCCTGACACTGGAGTTGAATGAAGAAGTGTGTGGTTTATTAATGAGTGACACAAACAAACAGAGGAGTTAATTATTAAAGTGCTGCAGCCTGGAGCTCTCCCTCAGGACAGTCATTGTGAGTCTGATCCATGTAGTGGGCTCCAGCTCCGGGGACACGGCCAAGTCCTCCTCTCTCTCTGGTTCTCTGTGGTTCTCTTTTGGGAAGCCGTTTGTGTGTCGGTCTGCCAACATCCCTAATACACCGTAAAGAAACAAAAGGATTCATTATGTGTTACATTATTAGTGTCTTCTCTCTGGGGATATGGATGGCAATCTTTCAGTCAAAATGAACAATCCCAGCGTCACCTGCTTGTCTCCATGGAAATAGTTATGTCTAATAGAGCTGGGACGACAGGCGTTTGTCACGATACATGAAGCCGATACAATATGTATTGTAATTGCAACATAATGCGCTTCATGATATATCAAGATTCGATAAGTATTACTTAAAGCAGTGTTTCCCAACCAGGGGTACGGGGACCCCAAGGGGTACGCGAGAAATTACCAGGGGGTACGTGGAATGGTTTCAGGTTTTAAATGAAGATGAAATGTACTTTTATCTGAATTTAAAAAAGTGTTGTTAGTTGTAAATTTAGCATATTTCTTGTATCTTGGACCATAAATATAATAAAAACAAAAATATACAGTAGTAATAATTGACTATATTTGTCTAGTAAACTAATTTATTTGCCCAAAACTCAAGTTAAAGGGTACTCTGAGTGTGAATCAAAGCTTTGGGGGTACTCGAGACAAAAAAGGTTGGGAACCACTGACTTAAAGGACACATTCTGCTACAGTGACTTTATTAGCTTTTAATCTAACAATGTTCTGTCATCAGAAACATACCTGGAGTCGCATTCAGTTGCATTCACGCTGTTTTGAGGAATGTTCATTAGAAAAGTGTCAAAAACACTTCCTGCTGAACTTCCTGGATTTTTTGCCGTATTTTCAGATCATCTACGTCACTTATCCAAGAATCTCCTTCTGTTTTTAGTCCTTAAATCATCGCCAGACTCGTTCTGAGCATTTCTAATGTCTAAACACGATAACTGTGCTGCACATTCGCCTGTAGAGCTAATATAACTAAGTGCTTGGCGCCATCTACTGGATAAGTAAGTGTCTTTCCAGACTCCTGAGAATGTATTACTTATTTTATTATTTATTAATGAATGAATTATTTAATAACAAACCTTTTTTGTCTGTTTCAAAACATGAGATGGCAAATTTCTTCCTCCAAAGTCTCTCCAAACCACATGCTTTTACTGACTCAATTAAAAAACAAGCAAATCATTGACGATTTTAAATTGATTAAAATGATTACACAACTGTAACTTGATGTACAGTGATCCCTCGTTTATCGCGGGAGTTGCGTTCCAAAAATAACACGCGAAAAGTGAAATCCGTGAAGTAGTCACAGCTTTATTTTTTATTATTTTACAATGCAATACTGAACTATGGAATGAAACCAAAAATCAAAACCTGTTTTAAAGCCCAAAATTTGTTTAAAACAATCATTTTAATATAGTAATACAAGGTTGTAAACATTGTCACTGGTGTATTTCACAGTCTGTGCCTCTTCGTCCTGACTCCGCTCCGCTGTAGCCTCTGTTTCTACTGAAGGCATACGACTCTTTCTTTAGTTGTTGGCGCTCTTTCTTTTCTGAGCAAGAAGATTTTTATAAACGGATATGCCACCTTCGATTATATTTGAGAACTGCAACGAACGACTCGTCAAAGGGTCCCGTTCTTGTGCGTGCGCTGAAGTTCAGTGGATGCACTGTAAAAATATCCGAACTGTAAAAATATCCGCACTGTAAAAAAAATCCGTGAAGCAGCGAAGCCGTGAAAGATGAAATGCGATAGAGCGAGGGATCACTGTACACAGTTCTTTTAATGTGTGACTACTTGAAGTAAAGAGTATATTTTATTTACTTGCTTCCAAAAATAGTCATTCATCCAGGCCATTTCTTTATGTTTCTGTTGTAAAGACACCATTTTAACCAGTGCAGCTCCTTCCACAGTGGTCCATAGTGAGTGTTGTGCCTGCAGCGCTTCAGTGTGTCCTCCTCACGTGTCGTCCTCCTCCTCTCTCTGTCCCTCTGCTCGTGTCCCGGGGCAAATCCTCTATCAAACACGTCCAGCACCATCTCAGCTCCACACGACCCTTCAGAGGCTTGAGCTCCACACAAAAGGCACAAAGAACGAGAGTTATGTCATGTTACGATTCACCACAGGCTCGTTGGATGGAGCGGCTAGTGCTCTGCTCAAAATAGATTTAAACATATACAATTACAGTATGTTTTCTATAGATGTTGGCCCATTTACAGTGTTTATAATTGTAAATGTGTGCTGCGAGAACTAAGGTTTTACTGGCAGAACAAACTATTTAATACTTAAATACACAAATACATAAATTCATCAATACTAAGGCTAATTTATGCTTCATTTTTGTAACAGATCTGTTCGAATCGTGGTTATACTGCCTTTCTAACAGAGCGAGCTCAAATTCAGAGAGAGAATTGACCAAAATGGAAGAAACAGAGCAATGAGAAAAACAAACATGGAGGATCCTATAGAGGTTAGATGGAAATGAGTCAAGAAAACAAGATGAAAGTTTGACCAAAAAGAAAAGAAGATGTAGAAGAAGAAGAAAACAAGATGAAGAATTGACCAAAATGGAAGAAATGGAGCAACAAGAAAAACAAACATAGAGGAATTTATAGAAGTTAGATGGAAAAGAGTCAAGAAAACAAGATGAAATATTAAACAAAAAGAAAAGAAGATGAAAACTTGACCAAAATGGAATAAATAGAGCCACAAGCTAAACAAACATGGAGGCATCTATAGAAGTGATTTGGAAAAGAGTCAAGAAAACAAAGATAAAATATTCACTGAAAATAAAACAAACATGAAAACAAGATGAAGACAAAATGAAATGAACAAAACAAGATGAAGAATTGACCAAAATGGATGAAATAGAGCAACAAGAACAAACAAACATGGAGGCAACCATAAATAAGAAGTTAGTAGGAAAAGAGTCAAGAAAACAAGATGAAATGTTGACCAAAAAGAAAACAAGATGAAGAAAAAAACACAATGAAGAAAAAAACAAGATGCAGAATTGACCAAAACGGGAAGAAATACAACAACAAGAAAAACAAACATGGAGGTACTTATAGAAGTTAGTTAGAAAAGAGTCATGAAAGGAAGATGAAGTTTATTAGTTTTGGAGCTTTTCAGTCACTTTAACCTTTGTTTTACCCAGAACTCCCTTGAGATAAAATACCGCTTTCGTTGGAGACCAGGCTGTGTTCAATACTGCCCCCAGTGGTCAGCATTTACCCCCAGAACAGAACAAAACAGTGCACAAATAAACGCAAATCCATGTGTCTCAAACGGACAGCATTACGAGCCTAAGTATTGGTTAAAATCATTGTAATACTGTACTTGAGCAAAATGAAACCCCAGATATTCACACATAGTTTTTATAATGTAGTTTATATAATTATGTTGTAATCATAATTGTCTATTACACTGAGCAATTGTAAAAGCAAAAAAACGATTATTCCTGACGTCTCCAGTTGCAGCTCAGTCACTTTTCTCAGTCACATTGTATTAGGCCTGTAATAGAATGAGCAAGTCTCGTAAAACCCATTGCAAATTAATATGGGAACGACTGCACAGCAGGAGCACCGTGACTCGCTGTGAGATGATCCCATAAGAACAGCCGGAATGAAAGAAGAGGCCCAGCGACAGCCACAAAAGGAGTTTTATTCAGCAGAACTAACTAAGTCTCATTTTGGTTTGGTAGACTTCTGTTACGCTTTATTGTTTCTGTAGGGAAATTTGTCCTTTTCATTCGAGCCATCCTTCAGCGCCGTTGGGGAAGTGTATCAGGAACAGTTTCAGAGAGCCATCTTCAGATCGTGAGTTAGATTCATGTTCAGGAGTTGGAGGATTGGCCTACTGATCACGTTTTATGTTTTAGTAAACGAGGGATAAAGACAAAAGGAGACCATGCAAACTGGTTTTGATCTCCTCCTGAAAGTCTTCACAACCACTCACAGCCCGTTTTTGATGGAAATAATGCGCTTTTTGTCGTGTTAACGAAATTATGAAACAATTCAGCAGAGAAAACACACCACTTTTGTTTGTCCCGGCTTGAAACTACATGAATCCAAGTCATGGGATGCAACTGTTAGATATCAGCACCGATCCAGAAAGAATAGCAGGATCGGGCATCAGTTTTATGATATCAGTTCGGCCCATATCCTGTATTGTTGAGCTGTAATCGACCAAAGTGAGCGAGACGTAGTGCTAATGTCCTTAAGAATTGAGAATGTCCTTAATCTGAGCATATTTCTGACCCAAACGCACGCAAATGATCATAACATTGCTTAATCACAACTTTACGTGCAGTTAAATACCAAAAAGATGACCAAAAAGAAGAAATATACTAATCAGTCTAACTCACACAATGTCTTCTGTTCATATAAATGTTTGTAATCCCAATAAAATAATGAGTTCACTAAATTTGCTAATTCTCCATCGACCAACGCCCCAATTCTTAAAGTCTAAATGACAGGATAGAGCAGTGTTTTTCAACCTTTTTTGAGTTGTGGCACATGTTTTGCGTTTAAAAGGCTACCACGGCGCGCCACCTACCACTAAAATATTACCAAATCAGGCCATTTAGTTAAAAATGTTGTGTATGATGAGGCAAATAATGTCTGTGGCACTGTCTAGTTCTTTAAATTTGGTAATAGTGATGGTTTTGCGTTCTTTTTTGGTGCAAATGTCGCTCAGGACACTCCAAAAAGGTAAATTAGTTCATTAAATCTGCATTTGTGAATCTGTTAACTCAAACTCCAGGCGCACTAGTGTTCCCCGGCACTGGTTGAAAATCAAGGGGATAGAGAACACATTTCACGAAAACGTAGTGAACATGACTGAACATGAGATTTTACTAAACATTTTGCCCGTTTGTCCCCAGTTTGACAGTTTTTGTAATGTTTACTTCCTGGTTGGACATGAGCAGCAAATATGACACAGTTAGAGGTAATTCCACAACTGTTACCATAGCAACCATTTTGAAAACAAGGGCCAAATCCATATAAATCACACAATAGTTATGACTTGACAAATGATTGTACCTGAGACCAACTTCACTTTGTTGGCTGACAATTTAAACTGCCAAAATGTTGTGTCGGTCGTCTGTAAATTGTCTCTGTATTTTCAGTGGTACGTCGCTTTTTGATGACATCACTTGACCAAAATGGAAGAAATAGGGCAACAAGCTAAACAAACATGGAGGCATCTATAGAAGTGAGTTGGAAAAGAGTCAAGAAAACAAGATGAAATATTTACTGAAAAGAAAACAAACATGAAAACAAGATGAAGACAAAATGAAATGAACAAAACAAGATGAAGAATTGACCAAAACGGATGAAATGGAACAACAAGATGACGTCACAGAGGGATTCCGTTTTAGAATTTGGCGCTACTTCCTTCTATTTTTCAAAATTTCTTCACAAACTGCAACTTCTCAGATGTAAAACTATGGTAAATAATTGCCACAGGTGCCCTCCCACCAAACTAAGTCATAAATTTGAGAACATGTCATATTGACTTTAAAGCCCTACCGTTTGGACTTTCAATCTGACATAAGAACACTTCCTTATGTTGCTCCTGAATGTCTCACAATGTTTGAACTTATATCTACAGTTATCTTCAGTAGTTATTTGCAGAATAAATAACAGTTACATGACACAACTGGATCCATTTTGTAACAATTTATCTGTGTTTGATGAAAAAATGCACACTGATAACGGTTAATATCAGGGATTAGCGGATTCTTAAAGCCAAAGTATCAATAACAATATCAAAACTTAAACTATACTTGTATATTTTGATTAATCGTTGCTCATTTAAGTTTTACTTCGCACACATTCCTTTCACTGTATTGTTCCACGCGACAAGTAAGTTCTTGGTGGATATCTGTTTTGACAGTTGGGCTTAAAGACTATTCCATGAAAGATAAATCGCAATCATATTAAAACTGCTGTTTCAATGGACCGCATTTAGCAAATCATAAAGTCATAGTTTAATCTGCTTTATGTACAAAACCTACTAAACAAGTAGTTTAGACCTTTACAAACATCTCCTGAAATGCAGTTCATATTTCAGTCTTCTCTCGAATGTTAATGCTCCTGAAAATGTTTAAAATATGCATTAGTTTAAACAGAATACAAATAATAAAACATGTCAAATCTAATTGCAATTACAAGATTTGTCCAAAAACAAAATAAATCATAATTAGACAGTTTTTCATAAACATTCAGCCCTAGATGGCACTACTTATTCTAATCTGGGCTCTTCTTTCTCCTCGTGACAGCGCTGTGTGAGGAGCCACGTCCCAGAAACAGCAGACCTCAGGGACTCTTGCTCCACTTTCTCTCTCCTTTTATTAATTTACCCTCGCTCGGCCCGTTTGCCCCGGATCAGAACAAAGCAGAAAGAGAGAGAGAGGAAGCGATCATGGGCGGAGGGAAGACGCTAGGATTCAACACAGACCAGACACAGAGCAAACAGTCGGCTCAGCTTCACTCTCAGACTCAAGGAGTTTGAAGTTTGATGATAGTCAGTATCACTCACCGCTGATAATGATTATGTACTGATAAATGAAGACAGATTTTTTGCATGGATCATTTGTAACAATGAAAGATAACAATCTTATCGGTGGCTGAGTGGCTAGCACTCACACCTCACAGCAAGAAGGACATGGGTTCAACTCCTGGGCTGCTCGGGCCTCTTGTGTGTTTCTCTCTGTGTCTGTGTGGTTATTCACCAGGCTCTGGTTTCCTACCAGGCTCATGTATGTGTAGCACTACATTTATCATGAAGAATGTCTCTTGCCCAAAGACGTAACATCACAATGAACATCTGTAGCTGATTGAAGGTCGAAGCCGAGAAATCAAACTGTGGTTAAATCCAGTTGAGAGAAAAGCACAAACATCTTCCCAGTCCTCAAATGCTTCTATATTTTATGTTTTTTTTTTTTTTTTTTTAAATAGTCAGTAAATCTGCTATAATAGGCCTAAGTACATTTTATCAGCGTTGCCATGTTTGTTAAGGTTTGTCCCTTTGATTTCTAATCTGGCACACAGCGGCTCAAACCCTGCAGCGGGAGTCCGTCCAGATAGATCCTCAAGAGTTTGTAAAGTCACAAATATCATCATGGACAGGTTACTGGTTTTCCCCCTTCAACCTAAAACATGCACAGTAAAGGTAGAGAGGGAAAGTCCTCCACCCAAGGTCCAGACCAAGCACAAAGATCAGGAGCAGGCGCCCACTGCCCCTAGCAGGTAACCCCAGTGGCATTGAATTATGGGTCAAATGCAAAGGAAATCTCCCAATTCACCTTATTCTGGAAGTTTCCGTACGCGCCGCCGTCTTGTTTTCGTTGTATTAGTTTAAATGGAGCAGACGAGCTCAACAGAAAATAAGTTCTACATGGACTAAAAAGACGTTTTCAGACTGACCAGGAAATCGGTGCGTTGTTGACTTGTTGTTGCTCGTGTTCATTAAACATTTTACACAAATCAATCTACTTTATGTAACATTTTAGCGGAGAGACTTTTCCCTCGTTCGTCATTAGTTTTGATGGAGTTCTCGTGAAACAGACGTGCGTTTACAACAAAAGTGCAAAAAAACGGCAAAAGTGGGCGGGGCAGAATAAGGTCAATAGGGACGACAAAAGTGCTCCTTAAACTATAATCATATTCAAGCACAGCACCTGACGATGCCTGGTCTCAGTTGATCTCAGGTTTGGTGGAGGAGAGTCGGGCCAAGTAGGGCTGGTGGAAACACCCCATAAAACTGCTGAACTATCTCATAATTTTAATGCAAATATAATTTTAGTAGTTTGTGTGATTGATTGGAGCGGCGTCTCCAAGAGCTCATAATAAACCAGCCTCCTCTGATTATCAAACATGAAAACTTGACTGACTGGAGCATCATATTTCTGTTAATAATTTCGCTTTAGAAACTTATATTTCGATAATACTCTGAAATAACCTACGTGCATTCGTGATATTTGACTGTGATGTTTTCTTCCTCCACAGATGAAGTTTATGAAGACAAACCTCCCTCAAATACTAAACTCGGCGTCCGATTCAAACTGAAAGATGTGCATCAGAGTCTGGTTCCCATAAGGCCTTGCAGGGCTCAGTGGGCGGAGTCACACTGAGGCGGAGATGAACCTGACCAATCACAGGCCGTCGCCCGGGGATATAGGCTCCTCCCACCACTGATCTCCAGGGTGACACTTAGCCGGACACGCCTCCAAACAGTCAGCAGTAATCCTATTGGTCGACAGAACAGGTAAGACACGCCCCTTTGTGCTCCTCTTTCGCTCTCGTCGTTCTGTTTCTCGCTGATTGTTCTCGAAATCGTTTGGTTTAAAGCATTTTTCCGATTCTTAAAAAGGAGACAGATACTGAGGAGTGCTCGTGCTCAGTGCGTGTTTGTTTTCACACAAATACAGTTGATGTTAAACACTCTTTCTGCCGTAAAAAGTGTATTCAAGAGCTTGAGTCAAAGGGGAAAATCCAAAAAAACAAAACAATACAAAACATTAAAGACATTCACACATTCACTCACATACAAGCTAGCACAAAATGACATATCTTAAGTATAATTGTTCAAACTAGCTAACCACATGTTTCCCATAATTTTACAAGAGCTTTTAGTTTCCCTTTGGCAATATATTTTAGTTTGATGCATTTTGAAAGTTATTTGATACGTTGTTTTATTAAAGGAACTTCCATATTCTCTTGTTGAAAATAATAGCTCTTCCACCTTTTTTGCCTAAAGTATTATTATTGTTTGCTTCTTTGTTTTGTTTGCAGGTTTAGTCCAGTTTTGGTTTTAATAATGGGTTTGGTTTAATAGTGAGTTTTTGAGCAACTATTTTGTCCAGTTTTAGACCATTTTTATGCCGTTTTAATCCTGGTTTCTCCACTGTTAGACCAGTTTTAGTCCTGGTCCAGTTTTAGAATTATTTTAGTCCTGGTTTGTGTCGTTTTGTGGGATTTTGTCCAGTTTTAGACCAGTTTTATGGTTTTGTCCAGTTTTTGTCTTGGTTTTGTCAGTTTTTTGACTAGTTTAAGCACTGGTTTGTCATTTTTTATACAAATAGCTTCTACAACAGGACTTTCTTCTTGATCCAATCTTGAATGTTGTCAAATATTGCATGTTGTTACTTTGCACTGGCCTTGGCTTCATGTTATATCGTATTATCTTCTTCCGTTTGTGAGTTTTTTTAGTCCTGGTTTGTGTTGTTTTGTGGGATTTTGTCCAGTTTTAGACCAGTTTTATGGTTTTGTCAGTTTTTAGACTAGTTTAAGCACTGGTTTGCCTAGTTTTTTATGATTTTGTCCAGTTTTAGACCAGTTTTATGTTTTGTCCAGTTTTAGACATGGTGTTCCTTCATATGAGCCCATAGATAAGTCACTGCTAAAACATATATTTACAGATAAATAATCAAACTTAATAATATTAGCGATGTGCGATATTGACAAAAATGAATATCTCTCTATACTTTTGTATTATCTCGATACAATATTCAGGCATATTTTAATCAAGAATGTGTTAAAATGTGTCTTGGCTAAGGTTCAAACGTTGCACAAAACATGAATGGACCATAAAATAACCACAAAAGTGCATAATTATCACTTTTGTACCACTGTATAGGAGAATACATGACATCTCTGTTTCTTTTTTAAGTCATTTTTTATACAAATAGCTTCTACAACAGGACTTTCTTCTTGATCCAATCTTGAATGTTGTCAAATACGGCATGTTATTACTTTATTGTATTCTATTATCTTCTTCCGTTTGTCAGTTTTTGGTTGAAATGAGGTCAGAATGGTCGGTAACACCCCGATGACTGACTGTGATGTTCTATGCACAGAGACCGTACGGCGGATAGTGGCACAGGTGGGCCGCCTCTGTGTAGGAGTCAAACGCTTCATTATTTTCTCTGTCTCTATCTCTGAGTGCTGTCGCCATGGAAACAGCTCTGCGTTTCACCAAGTCGGGGCCAAGAGGGCGCTGTTCAGACGTAAAGGCATGTGTGAACATTTTGGAACAACTTGAAAAAAGAACTGGTGTAAAAGCGGGACTCTGATATTTGTTAAAGGTGCTGGTATTCATTAAAGGTGTTCCATTTACCTTTTCTAGTGCTTGTCTCCATGGAGATACTTGTGTTTTGGCATGTATGTTCTGACAGTTTGGCATTTAACTTATCAAACCTTATATAAACCTGACTTGGTGGCCTCCCTTACTCGTCTCCATGGAAATATTTTAATGCAATACTGTGAAACGTTCCAAGCAAAGCAATTAAACATTCACAGAAACAAACATATGGCAGAACCTCCATCAGAAAAGTTACATAGTGCAGCTTTAAAAGACACGTCATGGTAAATTGACTTTTTTTTTGCTTTTAATCATGTTATATCGTTGTTTCCTCATCAAAAACATACCTGGAGTTGTATTGAGCTTCATTCACGCTTGTTTCATTGATACTGTTATGTAAGTCCTCTCACTCTGAACCTCAAAAAACACTCCAGTTGTTCCAAGTTTCCAGTTTATGACACCATAGAGATCCGGCGATCGTCTGCACTGTTTTCAAGTCCATAAATCATCAGCCAGACTCCTCATTTCTTCCTCAAACTGCACTCAATACATTTAGTTTTTGTTGTTTTTTCCATATCAGACAATAGATAAGAGATGATGTAATTACGTTTACATGTCAAGATAATTACATCATGTTTTACATTCTGCCTGATATTAAAAGAAACAACAAAAACATACTGAAAGTAAGAGGACAAGATGAACATTCTTAATCTGAGTTCATTACCGCTGTGTGCTTACGTTATCAGGACAGGCTAGCTTTTGTTTATTTTCCCATGGTATTTCCCTCTGATAAACAGCATTGGAGTAGGGCTGTATACCTTTAGTCGATTAATCGGTTGATGGCGTTTTAGTTGACCAATGTTTTTATAATTTGACTAATTATTTTATTTAGATTTAAATGATTAATATGGCAAAAACAAGAAGATATGGAGAAGATTTTGGAGTCTAACATATAAATACACACTTTCCTAGTTCTTATCTGTAAAAAATAGTTGTTTTTGCATGAATTCCACTACAGTTGTGGTCTTTTCAGAGCAGTTTTGATCAGATACATGGAAATAATTCATAGTTTTGATATATATATTTTTTTTACCACACCCTTCTTTGTCGATTAATCGGTTGATAAGGTGGGTCTTTAGTCGACCAAGGATTTCTTTAGTCGACTACCGCCCTACATTGGAGACCCTCAGATCTCCACCTTTGATGTCAGGAATCTGGGAAATTGAGTGAACAGGAGAGGGGCAGAGAAGATAAGATAAGAGATCCTTTATTTGTCCCACAATGGGGAAATTCCACTGTTGCAACACACAGTTTAGAACAGGAATGAATTAAATAGGCGCATGCAATAAAAATGGGATAAATAATTACTAAACATGGTAATAAAAATACAATATAAAGTATAAAGTGCACACTCTTATTTACAGTAGGTGGCTGTCTGGGAATAAATAGTAAAAATGGCAAATAAAGTGGCTTAAGTGTCTTGTTATATACAGTAAGTGACTATAGTGAGGTAAAAGTGTATTAATAGTATGTTAAATTATATTGCACATGATTATCACAGGTGAATGACACATGTTACAGTATTGCACATGATTAGAGCGGGTGACTGACACATGTTCAGGGCTAACAGTGTTCATTGTAAAGTCTGACAGCAGCAGGAGAGACGACATTTGAGAGGAGCAGATAAGAGAAGAGGACCTTGTAAACAGGATTAACGATTAAGTGTAAAGAAGCTAAACACAACTCTGGTTATGTTGAATTTAGCTTCATTCATGCCGCTTGGTTCAAACAAGAAAATTTAGCAAACACGTTTCCTTTAAAAAAAAAAACACCGTGACTATTTAGTTGTGTCTTGAATAATTTCTTCCTGACTTCAGTTTTTGCGGAGGCGGGCGCCCAAACATCGCTAAAAGGAAGCAGGAAGTGTGCACTAATTGGCTGACATTAACTGAGTGCTGCTTTGTGAATGGGACTTAAACCAGGCGCAGCGCTGGATGAGTCACTGCAGGGGAAATCCGCCGCAGAAAATCCTCCCTCATCCCACAACCATTCACAGAGTAACAGTAACGTCCCGAAGGCTTAATACAGCCACAGGACAAAGCATGTGTTTATCTGCCCAGGACACACGTGCACTTATAATGGACCACCGGTAAAACAATGACAACTATTTAAAAAGCCATTAGTTTGACACATTAGAGAGTGATTAGTGGTGGTTTGAAGAACAAAAATAACAGTTATATGTTTGGGAAGAGCATCACCCACTAATGAGAAGTTTGCGATTCAGTGCTTTTCTGTTTAGTTTGGTCATTTTGTTTTAATTAAAGGACACAAAATATTAAAAATGGACTTGTTTGACTCTTTAACCGTAGCGTTCCATCATCTAAAACAGTGGTTCCCAATGTTTTTTTGTCTCGCATACCCCTAAGCTTTGTTTTACACTCCCCTTAACTTGAATTTCGGGCAAATAAATGGGTTTAGTTGTCGAATATAGTCAATTATTGCAATTATATTTTTCATTTTAATTGTATGTATGATCCAAGAGACTCCAAAATAAGCTAAATTTACAACTAATGACACTTTTTTCTTTAAATAAAGGTACATTTCATCTTCATTTCAAACCTGAAACCATTCCAAGTGCCCCCTGGTAATTCCTCACGTACCCCTCGGGGTCCCCGTACCCCTGGTTGGGAAACACTGATCTAAAGCATACCTGGAGTTGCGTTTAGCTTCATTCACGCTCTTTTGATGATTAGTTAGTCAGAGCATCAAAAACACTCCGTTCTGAATTTCCCAGGTCAAATGTAGAGCTCATTGCTGTTTTTTTTTTTGTTTTATGAGCATTTCTTCCCCAAATCACGATCCGTACGACTGCTTGGCTGCATTAGCATGTCAGAGGTAAGCTAGCATTTGTTTATCTCACCTGTGGAACTCCCTCGGCAACCAGTAGATGGAGCCAAAAGTCAGTTCCTGGCGTGGGAAATGCCAGAGCGACATGAAGTCATTTTGTTTTTTGCTCGAAAACATGAAAAGTTAAGGTACTCATAAGCATGTTTAAACGCTAACGACAATACAATACAATAATGCATAATATAAATCAAAATAAAATATTGATTATTAAAAGTTCAGACCCCCCCAAAAAACGTTAAGTTGTTATTTTGTATGATGTTATGCTTGTTTTGTCCTTGCAGAATTAAATGTAAGCATTACACTTTTGAAAACCCCCTCAAATCTAAACTACACAGACAGTGCAAGCTTTTCAGGCTGATTTGAATCCTATACTTTAAATATATATATATTAGAAATAGCGGAGGACACCAACACAGAGTTTTTGCAAACTTTTTTCAACCATTTATTCATTTATCATCATTGCATCATTGAGTGTAACAACTTGCATTTAAAACACATTTTGAGGAGTATTTTTCATGCATACTTAAAGGGCCTCTGACAGGTTGAATTACACATTTAACTAAAATGCAGTTAAGATAAATATTTACAAATTTAACCCCAGTTTAGCTGTTTTTTAGGTTTAAATTTTACTCCCATTTGTAAAGTATGACATCACACTAGGAAATTACCATAGCAACCACACTGTACATTGGCCAAAACTTATCTAGAGAGAAACACATGTGAATACTGTTATTTTGTTGAATCAAAGTGTAAGGGTCAAAAAGGTGGTTTATTTTGTGTAAATTATGCATAACCTTTGTCTCCCCAGCGTGATGTCATCAGTTTGTTTACTTCCTGTAATTGTCAACAGATTTTTCAAGTTTTCTCCACAAATAGCGACTTGATTGGTGTAAAACTATAATTTATATTTACAAGAGGTATTAATACACTGAATAAAGTCAAAATTAGAAAATCATAAAAACCTGTCATACGCACTTTAATACTTATATTAAAGCAATTTTGCAGCAGTTCTTGGACTTTGTGTGTTTTTAGCCTCGTAACTGTACTTTTTAGTCCACATTTTCATTACTCCTAAAGTTAGTTTGGACCGCCCCAGGACACGCGCACAGATATGAAGAACATTTTAAAGTTAAAGTCCGTTCTTCCTGCTTCGGTTGTGATCCGCGGGAGTCTTAATTCCTCTGCAGCGGTCACATTTGTCATGATTTGTCTGGCGTAAACATTATCTCACCCCGGCCTCCATGTGTCTTCATTATCCCCGCACTCGTCCTCCTCAGGTATCTCTCCATCCTCCATGACGACGGATACCATCGCTATGGCAACAGGGAGCCCACGAAACCCGAGGACGAGGGAGAGATGGAGAGAAGGAGGAAAGGAAGTTAGACTCTGGAGACAGGCACAATCCGAACAACTGGAGCTCAACACCGCGTGGCTTTTATTGAGCTGTTTGCATTTGGTGTTGGTTTAAAAACGGAACAAGAAGACCTCAAGTTGTGACTAATAACCCCTTAAATTATTGCATCGTTTATATTTATTTGTCAATCATCTGATGAAAGGAAACAATCAAGCTCCTGCAGGAAAACCTAAAGGAAAGTTATAACCCACTAATAAACCATTTTGTGAAGAATCAGGATCAGTTTGTGCTTTAAACCCACAAATAAAAACGAAAATAATACAAGATTTAAGAGATAAAGAAGACCAAATCGATCTTTTTGCAATAATTAAGGAAAGAAAACTAAACTTTGGAACGTTCTCCATAGAGATTTATTTAATTTTTGGCTGATGTCTTACTCGATGTGGCTTTAAAAAAAATCTACAATTTACCAAATTTAAATAGACCTTTTATAAGCATTCCGTTTAAAAAAATCTCTTTGTTGACTTCAGCTTTGAAATGGGAATTGTCTAATGCCTGTCGGTCCATTCGTCCAACAGCAGCTTTAATCCTCTTTGTATTTAACAAAATAAATATACTTTTAATTAGTATAAATCAGGCACCAGAGTCTCAGCTTCATAAAGAGTCCAGCCCTTTGTTTCTGCTCTGTCCAGAAACCAATCCATATCCAGAAACATCTTACATATATCTTACACATATATAATAATACACAGATAAATTGCAGATGAAAACTGAGACTAAAAAGAACAAAACAAATGAGGCGTTGAGCAGGACAAACAGCCCAGTGTTGACTTTGAGATATCAGTTCTATATTGTCCTTTTTTGATTAGCTCCAAGGTCTGTTTTATTGTATAGTTTGACCCGAAGTGCAGCTTTTTGTTCTGTTTTAGTGACATTTGTGTGTGAAGTCTTGAAGGGGGCGTCAGGAAGAGTCGTTAAGGCAGTGTTTAATAAAGTGTAGTGAAGACAGTTTGATAATGTGTGCAGGTCGTGTTTGGAACAGTCACAAATGGAATATTTAGAGCCTATCCATAACGGAGCATTAAAAAGTGATGGCGCCGCGGTGTTAATCTGACTGTATCCTGTGATTTGGGAGATTGGGTGGAAAGGTGAGCCAGAGCCATGTTATTTCCAGCTCTCAAACTGAAATAATGAAATGTTTATGGAGGCTGTGGAAGTGCAGTAATCTCATTCATATATTCATCAGCAGCAGAGAAGTGCTGACGCAAGTGTGAGCTACAGACGAGTGTGAAAAGACCTCCATTTCAAACATACAGCTCTGCAGGTGCAGACTCAGGCGCCATGTTGCTCTGGTACACTTCTGCTGCTCAGACTTTCACTTATGCAAAGTCTAATTCTCCTATTTTATACTTTTGGACAGAATATAGAAGTATTTCATTGTGAAGGGTGGACACTGCAATTTGATTTGAAATATATGTTTTTTCAATATAATTTTACACAGGTCCAGGCGCACTGAGAGATGTAGGCTACATGTTATAATAAAGAACTTTTATCAAGGTAACAGAGACCTTTACGACTACATTTTTGCACAAATGCAAGTCATTTTCTCTCACAGTGTTACTTTGTCCTGGTTCTTGAAGAGCAACTTTCTTTTTTTTACCCTAATTTTAGTTTGAAGACCTCTATTTTTACAACCGGACGCTCTGAAGCACTCGGCTGCAACTTTTTAGTTGTTAAGGAAGTTACTTTTGTAAAGGTTATTAGTTGTACTTTAAAAATACACTATTAACTTACTGCCTCTGGAAAGTGACTTTTGCTTTGGGATTACATTAAAGTGCGTATGACAGGTTTTCGTGATTATCTAATTTTTACTTTATTTGGTGCACTAATACCAGTTGTAAATATAAATTTTAGTTTTACACCAATCAAGGAGCCATTTGTGGAGAAAAATTGAAAAATCTGTTGAAAATAACAGGAAGTAAACAAACTGATGACATCACATTGGGGAGACAAAGGTTATGCATAATTTACACAAAACAAACAACTCTTTTTGACTATTTGAACATCGATTCAACAAAACTAAGTTGTTCGGAGGTATCCTTATTCGTAAAATTAAAAAATCTGTGACATTAGATGAGTTTTGGCCCCGTGTACAGGATGGTTGCTAGGTCATTTCCTAGTGTGATGTCATCATTTACAACCAGGAAGTAAAACAAAAAACCTAAAAAATAGCAAAATTTTGATAAAATGTGTAGAGTATTTTAACAAAATTTGAAATATATTTATCTTAACTGCATTTTTTCAAATTAGCAGTCCAACCTGTCATAGGCACTTTAATTGTAATATTGTGGAAATGGATAAACTATGTTGTCTTATGTTTTATCAAAGCTTTTAAACAGAGGTAAATTACAAATGAGTTGTTTAAACAGACTCAGCTCAATAGAAATGATAACCTCTACATAAAGCTGCTGCAGCTCCAGATCTCTGCCTTCGTTCACCTGAAGTCATGTCTGGAGCTCTTTTTGGCGCATTTAACATTTGCTTGAAGTGACTGCAGAGAAAAATCAGTCTCTGTTCGCAATTGTTGTTGGTGTTAATGTAGATATTGTCACTATAATGCACTACTTTACTGCCTTCCTTGATATTAAAGCATACTACAGTTAAGTGCTTAAGTTGTGGTTTCAGTTTTATTGTGCTCTTACAGCCCTGGTATTATCTGTTACTGCTCTTATCTTTATCTGGTGAAGCCTGTCAAAACAGTGAATATATCGACTCATCATTCCTTAATTGAGAGATTGTATTCTTTTATCATAGACTAAACTTATCTGTCTGCATTTATTCCATTTCATGTGTTTTATGGCTCAAAAAGCAGTCCCCGCTTCATCACGCGCTTGTGGATTTAGATAATGTTCATGAGACACAGCACAAAAGTCACACAGTGCACCTTTAAGTCAATGTTTTTGTCTATTCACCTGAACAAAGACCTCCGGCTGAACAATGCAGTAAGTCATTCTGGGTGAAAACAGCGTTATCTTCTTTTATGTGTCTGCGTAACATCAGGATAACGCTGTCATTACCTCAGAATAAAGCATTAAAATAGCCTCCTCGTTTTGACAGCGTTTGAGTCTGTGTTTGCGTCCGACTCCCCTCCTTTTCACTCTGCGTTTGTGTTTCGTGCGCGTGAGGGCGAGCGCCGAAGGCCGTGAAAGAGATACGGCTCTCAGGCTCGTCTGTTTGTGTCTTTCGCGATCTTTTCCTGGTTTTAAAGGTCCCATATTCTGCTATTTTGCCCTTCACACAGTCTATTCTAAGGGCTTTGTTGATAAATTTTTGCGTTGTGTAATATCCATAACATAACAGTTTCCAAAAAACACCCATTTCTTGGACTGGCCCCCCTCCTTGCAAAAGCAAACGGCTCACTCTGAGATCTGACCCCCCCGAACAGAGAGCAGGTTGCCTCCCCCGCCCAACTCGCGCGCCTCCCCCGCCCAACCCGTGCCGAAGCCTAGAGCGGAGATGGTGCATACGCCGTGTGCTCCGGTAAACAGCGATACACAAACACTGAATAAACCTTTTATCCGTCCTGACGGTGCGTCGTGCTGAGTCCTACGTCCTGGATCTGACCTGGAGTTTGACGTGCTCCAGTACCTCGACGACGGACGTTGCCGTTTGGTAAATAACAAGCTAACTCTTCGATCTGTCGTATCCATCGTGTAATTACTGTGTAGCATTAGCATTAGCTGTTTTTATTCTTGCGGCTGCGCGCTTCCTGGAGGCGTGGCTTAAACACCGCGTCATCCTTGTGAAGCCGCGTCATCTTAGTGAGGAGCCCCCGTCTGCTGCTCAGCCGAGGGGGACGGAAAAGACAGTTCTCTAGCGAAAACATGAGGGAATCAATCAAAAAACCACTTTGGGCACAACATACGAGGCCCAAATAGCACTGTAGGAAGGTTAAAACCTCTGAAAAGTCGATTTTGCATGTTATGGGACCTTTAACACGTAACGGTCCCGCGCTCGGACACACGGACTAAGCGGAGCCGCGCTAATGGACGCTCGCTCGTCTTTTCAAAGGGATCCATCAAAACAAACGTTGATCTTTTTCTATGACCGATGTAATTTTGACGTTTGTAAAAGCTGACGAACGTGGCCGAATCACCTTTTCTCTCCATTTCTTGTCCTTGTCTGATTATATTCCGTTGTTGCGTCCGTTTATTTAAGCCGTGTGTGGTTCGGTGGGCCACAAACGAAGCCGTATTCGCTCATTCTTTCCTTTTCTTTTTCCTCCTGAGGGTTCTCTCTCTCTGGTGTTACCTCCACACACAACATGTTTTAATGAACTCTGGTCTCGCAGGACGCATTGTGTTAGAGCCACACGGTCCGTGAAGAATAGAGCTCGAATAATGTGAGGCTGCTGTACGTGTCAGAGGATAAATCACTCACATAAATGTAATAAACACTGGGAAATCGTTGGTTTAACTTCAGTTTGTGACTTTGTTTTTCTACAATCAACATTTCGAAGCAGTCAATTATGCAAACAGTGTTCTTTGAAAAGCGTTTGGGATGGTTTCTGTTCAAACTCTCACTCTTGTTAAATGAATCGACCAATAAACAACCTTTTGAGACTGATCTTGCAAAAAAAAACAAGAAAAACGAACATAAGAAAATGCTGATATTATTGCAATGTTTGAATGTACTTTTTGACCAGTGCTGCAACTAACGCTCACTTTGGTACTCGACTCGACCCACATTAAGACTTTTTAAATATATTTTTAGTCAAATGAAGGTTGTAATATTGTGACTGAAGGTTTCTAGATAGACAGTATTTACAAATGAAGTGTATAAATTGAGGAAAATCTGAATTAGTCTCTTCTTTTTTGACATTTACTTATGCTGCTGTCGTTGTTGTAGAAGGTTATGTCATGTTTTAGAGTTTGCATGGTCCAGATAGTATTGTGATTGTCTAAATACGATTCTTTTTTTATCGTCACAAAAGATGATTAGTTGATTCATCATTGCAGCCGTATTTTTGACACAAAAAATTCACTTAACAGACAGAACCAAGACTAAATCAACATTAATTTAGACTGAATGAACAAAATCAAAACATAAATTCAGGCTTTTTCAACTTTTTCATTTTAGAAACTGTAAATTTCTGTCAATTTTTTTGCAATAGACTTGTTTTCTTGCAATATCAATCATTGCGTCAGACAATATTGTGATATTAGTACTTTTGGGATATAATGAGCAGCTTCAAGTGCCTATGACAGGTTGGACTACTCACTGAAGTAACACACAGGTAAGATACAAATATATTTAAAATGTTGCTAGGAGCTGTACAAATTTAATTCCAGTATTTCCAGGTTTGTAAGTTTACTTCCTGGCTGTAAATGATGACGTCACACTAGGAAATTACCAAGAAACCATCCGTACACTGGGCCTGAACTCATCAAATCTCACAGATGTTTTTTTGTTTATGGTTACACCTTTATTTTGTTAAAGTGCGTATGACGGGTTTTTATGATTTTTTTTATTTTGACTTTATTCAGAGTATTAACACCTCTTGTAAATATAAATTGCAGTTTTACACCAATCGGGTTGCTGTCTGTGGAGAAAAGTCGAAAAATCTGTTGAAAATTACAGGAAGTAAACACACTGATGACATCACACTGGGGAGACAAAGGTCATGCATAATTTACACAAAATAAACGACTTTTTTGACGCTTTTAACATTGATTCAACAAAATACAGGCGCTCACATGCATTTCTCTTTGTCAAATGAACAAAATCTGTGACATTAGATGAGTTTTGGCCAGTGTACAGTCTGGTTGCTATGGTAATTTCCTAGTGTGATGTCATAAATCAAAATCAAATCAATTTATTTTTATAATGCCCAAAATCACAACAACAGTTGCCTCGATGGGCCACAGGTAAAAGCAGTTCAGATAACTGTCCCAGAATGCCCCTGTCCTTTGACCCTCCTTCACGGCGAGGAAAAACTACAAAAAACCCCATGGGAAAAAGTAGAAACCTCGGGGAGAACCACAGTGAAGGTCATACTTTACAACCAGGAAGTAAAATTAAAAACCTAAAAAATAGCTAACCTGAGGTCAAATTTGTGATGATTCTAGCAGAAATTGAAATATATTTATCTTAACTGCATTTTAGTCAAATGAGTCGTTCAAGCTGTCAGAGGCACTTTAAAATAATGTGGGTCAAAAGGGTAAAAAGTTGTTTATTTTGTGTAAATAAAGTTATGCATCACTGGATGGACTCTTCCTGGTGTGATGTCATTCATTTGTTGTTACTTCCTGTAATTTCCAACATATTTTTCAACTTTTCTCCACAAACGGCTACTTGATTTGTGCAAAACTCTAATTTATAATTACAACCAGTATTAACACACCGAATAAAGTCAAAATTAGAAAATCATAAAAACCTGTCATACGCACTTTAAAATCTATATGGAGGTTCTCATGATATTGTAACTGTGACTCCGTTTGGGGGGAGGGCACCTGTGGTAAATGTTAAGTAATGTTTTTTTCTTCTGTCAAGTTGCAGTTTGTGAAGATTTTTTGAAAAGTTAAAGTTTAAAATAGGAACAGGAAGTAGAGCAGAGATCTACAGATCAACAGAATCCCTCTGTGATGTCATCAAAAAGCGACGCACCATTGAAAATACAGGGACAGTGTACACAAAACGCACACATTTTTTACATTTTTAACGGCCATTCAACAAAATAAAGGTGTTTTCAGGTTATATTTATTGTCAATACCAAATTATTGTGTAATTTATATGAATTTTAGCCCTAACAATTGTCACATTTGCTACTCAACCAGGAAGTAACATTATAAACTATATATTATATTATATATTTTAAATGATAAAACTGGGGACAAATAGACAGAATGTTTAGTAAAATCTTAAATATACTCATGTGTAATCTATCCTGTCATACGCACTTGATTTGCTGCAATCTGTTTAGTTGCAGAAATCCCCTTTTCTTCGATAAATGCTCTGTCTTTCTTCTGTTCTCAATCATTTGTACATCCTGTTGCGGAAAATAATCCACAATCTCTGAAAATCTGATAAAGTCTGTTAATTACGGCCAACGCTGCTTATTTCTACGAGAAGTCTGCGCCACTTCACCTTCACGTTTGTTAGTTCGATGATCTTCTACACAATAAACTGGACACATCTTTATTCCGTGCGTTTATTTCAGTCGCACAGTCACAATGCCATGAATTCTTCCTCCGCGTCGTCCTTGGGAGTATCTGCTTTGCTGTTTTAAATGCTTGTCTTAATCCTTGATCATGCTAAACACAGAAAACCCTGTCGACACGCTTTACTGCACCCCAGTTACCTAGCAACCCCCATTCATAAAGTGCTATACAGGATAATGCAGCGCGAGTGAAGGACAGTGTACGCTGTATGTACTGTATGTGCTGCGAATCAATAATACACAACCACAATACAGAACCAAAATGTAAAAAGAGGCTGCATTCATCAGGGCAGCGGCTTATACAACTCCACAGGAGATTTTCTGATGTTTTTATGAGAAATATCGTAGAATTTATGATCCACGAAGGTTAAATCTACTCATTATTTGTTTGGAATTTGCTCGAGAAAGTTGTCCTATTAATCTTATGGCTTTAAGCTCTTTTAATTGACAACAATCACGTCTTTGGCGTTTAATAATCTCATATATTATAGATATTTTGGGCCTCAGTGTTTATCGTTTGTGTATTTCCTTTGCAATAGTGAGGAAATTATTGTTATTTTTCTGTATTACTATAATATTTCAGTTGTAGACGGTGAAATAAGTAACATTTATTCACCTTATTCTGGAAGTTGCCGTACGCGCCGCCGTCTTGTTTCCGTTGTAGTTTACATGGAGCAGACGAGCTCAACAGAAAATAAGTTCTACATGGACTAAAAAGACGTTTTCAGACTGTCCAGGAAATCGTTGTGTTGTGACTTGTTGTTGCTCGTGTTCATTAAACATTTTACACAAATCTTTACTACTTTATGTAACATTTTAGCGGCGAGACTTTTCCCTCGTTCGTCATTAGCTTTAACGGAGTTCTCGTCAAACGAAAGTGCGTTTACAACAAAAGTGCAAAAAAACTGCAAAAGTGGGCGGGGCAGAATAAGGTCAATAGATACCAACCAAGTGATTACGTTGTTTATTTTTTGCAGTTCATGTTTTTGGACAATATTGTATGTTTAGAAAAAAGATGATAATCCTGCTTTAATGAGGGTTTACATCGATGAATCCTGCTTTAAAGGACAAGTATTATGCAAAATTGACTTTGTTGAGCTTTTGTTCCAACATTGTTCCGTCAAAACATACCTGGAGTAGCATTCAGCTTGATTCATGTTTGTTTGTTTGTTTGCTGCTGGTTTGTAAATCCTCTCTCTCTCACTTTGTCCTGAACTCCTTCGATGTGTGACGGAGATGATGCTGACGTCATTTATCCCAGAATCCTTTGCTGTTTTAAGTCCTTAAAGACTCACTCTGAACATTTCTTTCGTCTAATCACGATAACTACAACTACATCAGATCCACTCTTTACTGCAATGCATTGTGGGTATATATTTACACGTGTGTAATTGCCTCTACAGCCAGTAGATGGAGCCACAGCTAAGTCGAAATAGCATCTCCCAATGCACTGATAAAGTTATACATTTTTGAATTAAAGCATTTTATTTTTAGTTCTAAAACATGAGATGTCAAACTGAAGACACTCAAGAGCAGGTTTAAAGGCCAAAACAATACAAATAATGCATCATGTTTTTCCTTTAAGGTTGTTGTGTCAGTGGCTTAAAGTAGTGTCAATATAACCGTTGATCGAGATATTTTTCAGTAGCATCAAATGTGTTATCATGACAGGCGTACTGAAGCTATTACGTAAATATATTTTCACTTTTGTTGATTTGTGCTGACAGAGAAGACTTTGAACTTTGTGCTAGCTTTTGTTTCATGTGAATTGGCCCAGGAAATACAGAGACATGAACTGTAAACCGGGTCAATAAATCTGCAATCTGACAATCACACAATACATTTTATCTTAGAATTCTGACTCGTCTCCAGCTCACTCTTAAACTACTGGGATCATGTGAACACAAAACATTTAAAGTGCGTATGATGGGTTTCTATGATTTTCTAATTTTTACTTTATTTAGTGTATTAATACTTGTTGTAAATAGAAATTATAGTTTTACACCAATCAGGTCGCTGTTTGTGGAAAAAAGTTGAAAAACCTGTTGAAAAATACAGGAAGTAAACGAACTGATGACATCACACTGGGGAGACAAAGGTTATGCATAATTTACACAAAATACACTACTTTTTTGACCCTTTAAACATTAATTCAACAAAATTAAAGGTGTTCACATTTATTTTTATTTATACAAAAAAATGTGACATTAGATGAGTTTTGGCCCAGTTTACAGTGTTGTTGCTATGGTAATTTCCTAGTGATATCATCATTTACAACCAGGAAGTAAAATTAAAAAGCTAAAAATTGCGAAAACTGTGTAAAATGTGTAAAGAATTTTAGCTCATTTTGAAATATGTTTATCTGAACTACATTTTGGTCAAATGAGTAGCCCAACCTGTCATGGGCCCTTTAAACATTTGATCATTTATGCTGGGTATAATTTTCTGTAATTGTTTCAGAATATATTCACATATTATCATTACCAGTATTATCACAACTTTTTAAAAAATCAATACGATTGAGGGCAGTACCTAACGATTGTTTGGGTGACGGATTAGTGTAGCGACTCTTCGTTCAGTTAGGCTTGTGAATATGACAATTTTGCTAAATTTGACCCAGATAAAGCTGAAGTGAAGCCTTTTGAGAATGTCCTGGTGAAGAATATTCAACGACAAAAAGCTGTTTTCATCAAAAACACAAAATTGACACATTCCTCGTGTCATTTTCGTGTGATTTCTGCTGTGTGTGAGTCATAGAAGCCCTTCTCTCAGCTCATGATATGTTTTGGAGTCTGTGTAGACCAGTTAAAGATTATTAGATTACTTACTTAGTTGATGATTATTTCTATAATTGAGTCGATTAGCTTGTTGCAGCCCTAGAGTGATTAGAGTTTCGCCCTCACAGCAAGAAGTGTCTGGGTTTAATTCCCGGACTGGTCTGGGTGATCCTCTTGAGGGTTGGTGTCCTCCTGGGGCATCTCACACTCTGAGGACCCCAGGGACCGGCCTCCTGCTGGTGTCAGAGTCAGAACTAAACATGGACCGGCCTCCTGCTGGTGCCAGAGTCAGGACTAAACATGGACCGGCCTCCTGCTGGTGCCAGAGTCAGGACTAAACATGGACCGGCCTCCTGCTGGTGCCAGAGTCAGGACTAAACATGGACCGGCCTCCTGTTGGTGCTAGAGTCAGGACTAAACATGGACCGGCCTCCTGCTGGTGCCAGAGTCAGGACTAAACATGGACCGGCCTCCTGCTGGTGCCAGAGTCAGGACTAAACATGGACCGGCCTCCTGCTGGTGCCAGAGTCAGGACTAAACATGGACCGGCCTCCTGCTGGTGCCAGAGTCAGGACTAAACATGGACCGGCCTCCTGCTGGTGTCAGAGTCAGAACTAAACATGGACCGGCCTCCTGCTGGTGCCAGAGTCAGGACTAAACATGGACCGGCCTCCTGCTGGTGCCAGAGTCAGGACTAAACATGGACCGCGCTCCTGCTGGTGCCAGAGTCAGGACTAAACATGGACCGGCCTCCTGCTGGTGCCAGAGTCAGGACTAAACGTGGACCGGCCTCCTGCTGGTGCCAGAGTCAGGACTAAACATGGACCGGCCTCCTGCTGGTGCCAGAGTCAGGACTAAACATGGACCGGCCTCCTGCTGGTGCCAGAGTCAGGACTAAACATGGACCGGCCTCCTGCTGGTGCCAGGGTCAGGACTAAACATGGACCGGCCTCCTGCTGGTGCCAGGGTCAGGACTAAACATGGACCGGCCTCCTGCTGGTGCCAGAGTCAGGACTAAACATGGACCGGCCTCCTGCTGGTGCCAGAGTCAGGACTAAACATGGACCGGCCTCCTGCTGGTGTCAGAGTCAGAACTAAACATGGACCGGCCTCCTGCTGGTGCCAGAGTCAGGACTAAACATGGACCGGCCTCCTGCTGGTGCCAGAGTCAGAACTAAACATGGACCGGCCTCCTGCTGGTGCCAGAGTCAGGACTAAACATGGACCGGCCTCCTGCTGGTGCCAGAGTCAGGACTAAACATGGACCGGCCTCCTGCTGGTGCCAGAGTCAGGACTAAACATGGACCGGCCTCCTGCTGGTGCCAGAGTCAGGACTAAACATGGACCGGCCTCCTGCTGGTGCCAGAGTCAGGACTAAACATGGACCGGCCTCCTGCTGGTGCCAGAGTCAGGACTAAACATGGACCGCCTCCTGCTGGTGCCAGGGTCAGGACTAAACATGACCGCCTCTGCTGGTGCCAGAGTCAGGACTAAACATGGACCGGCCTCCTGCTGGTGCCAGAGTCAGGACTAAACATGGATTGGCCTCCTGCTGGTGCCAGAGTCAGGACTGAACATTGACCGGCCTCCTGCTGGTGCTAGAGTCTGGACTAAACATGGACTGGCCTCCTGCTGGTGCCAGAGTCAGGACTAAACATGGACCGGCCTCCTGCTGGTGCTAGAGTCTGGACTAAACATGGACCGGCCTCCTGCTGGTGCCCAGGGACAGGACTAAACATGGACCGGCCTCCTGCTGGTGCCAGAGTCAGGACTAAACATGGGCTGGCCTCCTGCTGGTGCCAGAGTCAGGACTAAACATGGGGAATCAGCATTTCAGTTTTTTGCAGCTAAAATCTGGAACAGTCTCCCCGAAGATGTGAGACAGGCCTCCACTCTGGCAATGTTTAAATCCAGGTTAAAAACAGTTCTGTTTAGATGTGCAAACGACTGAAAGATCTATCTGCACTCTTCTCTTTAAAGCTCTTTATTTTAAAACGATTGTGTGTCTTTTTGTGTTTTGTGATTTTAATGCAACTTTTCCTGTTATGTAAAGCACTTTGAATTGCCTTGTGTATGAACTGTGCTCTACAAATAAACTTACTGTTCCCCGTTATGTTAACCTTTCACCAAAAACCTGGTTGAACTGCAGAACGTGACCAGGTGCTGCACTGCGGACGCTCCTGAGAGGTTTGCACATTGATCAGACGTTTCATTCAGGTTCTCCAGTTTAAACCTTTAAAGCTTCATTGATCAAAGTCTCGTGCGGACGACACGTTTTCCTGCAGGCACAATCCCTTAACCTTAACCCAGATATAATTTAACAGCACAGGATGATCAATGGAGGGATTTTTGTCATGATTACCGTTATTACACCTGGATGACGTTCCTCGTTTGTGGGTAGAGCAAAAAAATTATCACAGTTTTATTGGGGCCAGATCATGATTTCGATTTTATTACGATTCATGTTCACTTTGTATTTTTTATTGCCAATATTAGAGCTGCTTGATTTAGGAAAAATATCTAACTGTGATTTTTCTGACCGGTGCGATTGTGATTAGGTTTACGCTGTATGGTTTTGATAAGATTCAATTCAAATTCACATTTTAAACACAATTTTGTCGTATTTAGTCATGTTTTTTTCAGTTGTGTTTGTCATATTTAAACACGTCTTTGTTGTTTTTAGTCGTGTTTTTGACGTTTTTAGTCGCTTTTGTTGTTTGTGGGTGTATTTTTGTTGCTTTTTAGCGCATTTTTTAAATCGTGTTTTGAGTTTTTAAATCGTGAACCTTAAATATGCAGTACCTGATTTTTACTGTTTTGAAACGTGAAAAACACAACTTAGTCTATCGTTCACTTTCCTAATGCAGCCCCAAAATCCTAAATATTCACCGTGAACAGTTTAAAGGACTTTTCACCAGTGCCGTCCCGGGTAAAGCTAACAAACATTAGCATGCTTACGGTGCACTTCCTGTTTCTCGTAGAATAAAACAGTCCATAAATAGATGCAGAGAAAGGGCTGTGGGTCATTTTCACCCAAATAGCTGCTTTTACAATATATCTGAGCTGGGCCAAAACAGATTTTACTTTATTTAGTTCTATTTTTCATGTTTTAAAACAATTAAAATCAGGCACAGCCCCTTTAAATATTCGGTTTAAAGAAGACATATAGTACTTTTGTCTGCGATACGTTATGATCTGATGATGATATGACACCTGTGGATCATTATTTTACATTTTCATTCATTCATTCATTCATTCATTTTCTACCGCTTATTCCCGTTAGGGGTCGCGGGTGACTGGAGCCTGTCCCAGTGACTTTGGGCCTTAGGCGGGGTACACCCTGGACAGTGGCCAACTCATCGCAGGGCCGACACAGAGAGACAGAGACAAGGACAGACAACCATTCACTCTCACATTCATACACGAGGGGCAATTTAGAGTTGTCAATTAACCTACACAGTCATGTCTTTGGACGGTGGGAGGAGCCGGAGAACCCGGAGAGAACCCACGGTAACACGAGGAGGACATGCAGACTCCACCCAGAGAGATCGTGTGATATTGGTCTGGTCCGGGATTCGAACCCACGATCTCCTTGCTGAGAGGCAGAAGCTCTAGCCGCTCTGCCACCGTGCACCCCTATTTTTACATTTTGGACTTTTTAAACTGCAGCACTGATTTAAAAAAACTAAAAAACAGGACCACTGACATCTGGTTGAAAACTGTGGCGCTGATTTCCGACAGCCCCTGTTCGGTACATCACCGTAAACATCATCCCAACAAAGAACCATTTGTGCAAAAACGGCTACAGGACGCTGTTGGAGACTGAGTGTATCACAGATTATGATGAAAAAAAAAAAAAAAATCACCGCTTTGATATTCAACATGAATCCTCTCTTTTTCTTTGTGTTTTAATATTGTGTTGTTTTATTTTTGTTGTCCAGCACTTTGGGATAATGTCTTATTATTGTATAAGGTGCTTTATAAATAAAGATGACCTTGACCTTTTTCCAAGTGTCAGGCTTGAGTCATCAGACATGACATTTCTACACGATTCCCACGTCACTTCTTGCATGATTTGTGAAATGAGCGGACAGCCTCGTTGATTATCATTTATGCAATTAGACGCTTAATGATGTGGTACTAATACAACATGTGTAGAGATGACGTCTGTGGTGGAGGAAGTGAAGAGGAGCCAAGAAGAAGTGAGAGAAGACTGTTAACGCTACTCTATTCAAGCAAAGATTTTTACTGTATAATTGTGACTTTGTGATTTTTCAAGCTCTCACTTCTGGGAATTCCTACTTGGAAACTCGGGCAACATTTCAGAACCGATCCGTCCAACATGGCTGCGACCTGAGTTTGACAAATAAACAAATAAATACAAATAACGAATACAATATTGCAGTGTTTTGCAACCTTTTTTCAGTTGCGGCACACTTTTTGGGTTGAAACGATACCACGGCACACCAACTACAATTAAAACATGACCAAACCAAATAAATATGGTAAATAATGTCTGCGCCACTGTCTGGGTCTGTAAATGTGTCAATAGTGATGGTTTTGCGTTAGTTTTTGGTCACTCAGGACACTGCAAAATGATAAATGAGTCAATTCCATCCACAACCGTCTATATGGAAACTTAAATTGGACATTTCTTCAAGGCACACCTGGCAAAACCTAGTGTTCCCCGGCACGCTGGTTGAAAATCAAGGCAATATTGATATTACCTGTGCTATTTCCTCAGTAGTCGCTCTCTGCTGCCCCCTGCTGCCCCCTGCTGTCTGTGAAGATGCTCCTGCGTTGCCGTTGAGTTCCCGCAGTTATAAATACACATAGAACTACAATAAAACCTGGAAGATGAATCCAAAATGGCCGTCCTGTTTATCCTTATGGAGTGTGCTCATTGGCGCATGACCCCAAAAAAGTTTCTTACTTCCGCATTTACTTCCTGATACGGAGGCTGACATCTTTGTTTTACTTCCTGATACGGAGGCTGACATCTTTGCTTTACTTCCTGATACGGAGGCTGCCATCTTTGCTTTAGGGCGCCACGTGATGACAATCCCCCACTTCATATAAAAACGGTAATTTAGGTGATTTTAGAAACGGTAGAAAAGAACATTTCCTTCTATTTTATTTAAATACAGATAATAATTCAGTCCTGTCTGCAATTATAATGTGCAATTATAGAAAAAGTCTGGTTCCAAGAGGCTGCAGTACCTCGCACGGCCACTAATCAATCTGGGGCACAGACAGAGTGTCTTATCCAGTTCATTTAATACATCCATGTAAATACATTGTTATGCTAATGTTGCTAAAGTCTTCAGGGAGCTAATGACAACAAAAGCAGAAATTCATCTTTATATGTTGATGTATAATTTGCAGATGTAATAACAGGTTAATTAATTAATTTCAGGTTAATAAAATAACATAATTGGATCCATATTTTGATTGATTTAAGCTCCTTCTTGGGTTTTATTGTTTGATTTGAGTGCTCATGGTTTTTTCTGACTTGATGCTGGAACATAGGAACTCTGAGGAAGTTCAGAGTTCGGAGGGCGACTGGAACAGAACGTTTAAGGATTTTAACTGGATTTTTACCGTTATGAAATGTGAAAAACAGAGCTAGGTCATTTTATCTCTCACGTTCCCAATGCAGTCCCAGCATCCTAAATATTCACCGTGATGAGTTTAAAGCACTTTTCACAAGTTTCTCTGTAACGCTAACAAACATTAGCATGCTAACGGCGCACTTCCTCCTTCTCGTAGAATAAAACGCTCTATAAATAAATGCAGAGAAAGCGCTGTTGTTTCATTTTCACTTGAATAGATGTTTTTACGATTTATCTGTGCTGGGGACAAACACATTTTACTCAGGTACATAGATAAATTTGTTTTTTCATGTTTCAAAGCATTAAAAAATCTGGTACCTTTAATTTAATTGAAGGGTCAGAGCTTTAAGTAAGCACAATTGTTCATAAATAAATGCTAAAACGTGTAGATATTGGTTAGAAATCTCACTTCTGTCTTTTAAGATCGTGGGTTCAAATCCCAAATCCGTGTTAGTGGCTTCTTTTTAACATTTTATTGTTTTCAATCCATTAAAATTAAACTTAAAACACAAAGAGAGCAAAACGAAAAGAACACAAGTAGCACATAACGACTAAAACTGAACCAAGGCACATTCAAATAGAAATGAAAGTCCTGTGTCAGCTTTTCACTGTGAAGTTTGCACGTTCTGCTTGTGTCCAGGGCACGCCACATCAACCTTGAACATGCTGAGTACAAAATAGACCCTGCAATGATTCTTTAATGACATTCTCTGTTATTTTACGCCTCTAATGACTTCCGTTTGGATAAGACCGACAGCGCCTTCTCCACTAAACGCTGTAATGACGTGTGTTGTTTCATAAAGCCGTCCTGGACCCGCCACTTTGTGCTGTAAGTGAGCGCTTGGTCCAGTCTCTATAATTCATACGAGCATGAATAAAAGAGAGGTGCTCATAATGTCATTCTGAGAGTGGAGCCACAGCAGCAGCAGCACAGACAGACCGGCTGCTCTGCCACTGACGAGCCGCCATTAATATTTACACGAACAATATGTGGTCTGAGGTGAACCGCTTAATTGATATTTGTCATTAAACAGGTCACGGAATAATTGTAAAAGGTAAAAAAATAAATAAATCAAAAGAATAAGTGAAGAGTAATGTAAATGTAATGTTTTGAATACGTGATTTAGATTGAAAATATACATCCAAAAAGTATAAGTGCATTTTTTGTTTGTTGATTTTGTTTATAAATTATTTTTTTTTCTTTGTTATTAGCCTTTAAACATTGTCTTGAGTACCTTAAATTTGCCATCTTATGTAAAAAAAAAAAGAAAAAAAGTAAATCGTATTCATTTGACGACAGATTTTATCAGCCTTGTATGAAATTAAACTTACTGAGTGCATCCAGCCAGCAGATGGCACTAGCGCTAGATATGATCTAGTGCAGTTAACGCTGAAAAGAAGTTATGATGTAGATTTGCAGCAGTCGTTATCGTGTTTAGAGGCAGAAATGCTCAGAGTGAGTTTAGCGATGATTTAAGGACTTAAAACAGCAAAAGATTCTCGGATAAGTGACGTAGATGATCTGAAAACACGCCCCGGATCGAAGGAGTTCAGCAGGAAGTGTGTTTGACGCTCGGAGAGAGAGGGTTTTCTAATGACCATTCCTCAGCATGAATGCAGCTGAATGCTACTTTAGGTGTGTTTTTGATGATGGAACACAGTTAGAACATGATTAAAAGCTCAAAAAAGTCACTGTAGTAGAACATGAGTCCTTTAATGATGCTGCGCGGGACGGAACTTCATTCATGCACCAAAAATACTGTTCAAATACTATTTTTGAGTAACTGTATTCTGGTACAGTTAGTCTTTTTGGTGATGTTCAGGATACAGTTACTTTTCTACAATCAGAGGAAAACACCGTGGTAATTGGCTTCAAAACAGAAAACACTGCTCTTATTCATCTTATTCCGGAAGTTGCCGTACGCGCCGCCATCTTATTTCCGTTGTATTAGTTTACATGGAGCAGACGAGCTCAACAGAAAATAAGTTCTACTCGGACTAAAAAGCCGTTTTCAGACTGACCAGGAAATCGTTGCGTTGTTGACTTGTTGTTGCTCGTGTTCATTAAACATTTTACACAAATCAACCTACTTTATGTAACATTTTAGCGGCGAGACTTTTCCCTCATTCGTCATTAGCTTTAACGGAGTTCTCGTCAAACGAAAGTGCGTTTACAACAAAAGTGCAAAAAAACTGCAAAAGTGGGCGGGGCAGAATAAGGTCAACAGTGAGTGCGTATGCAAAGGGTCTCTTATCTTATATAAATGCAAAATAAACAGTTAAATGAAAACAAAAAGCAGTTGTAATCATGTTTTCACACTATGATATAATGCAACTCAATGTGAAAGTGTTCAGACAACAGTACGCAAGTAACAGAATATGTTACAAAATACATTTGATTTTAAACTAAATTTTTATTCCAGTGCTACATAAAAACGTAAAAACAAGTCAATTGCAGGTATTCTGTATTCGATTACTGAATATGTTTTACAGTTCAAGTATTCTTCCCAACTCTGGGGGCGACGACTCTCTGAGGTCGGAGGTTTGAATCCCGATCTGACCAGTGCATTTGTTGTTATGTCTTTGGGCAAGGCACTTCAGCAGCTGGAAGGGGACGTGTGAGTGAGCGGTTGGTGGTGGGGGGGCTGACCGTCTCATTCAGGCCTCTCCAGGGCAACTGTGGCTGAAGAAGCAGTTCACCATCGTCAAGTGTAAAGTGGATGAATAATGAGTCTGGTGTGGAGCTTTGAGACGTCTGTCAGGCTCAAACTCAAATATAACTGGAATGTCACGGATGGAACAAGGTCTTGTGCCACAAAAATTGCAAAAATGAAATTGTAACGAGATCGTGAAAACATGAGACAAACGATCTTACAGGCTAATTACACCTTTACCAGCTGTAGATGCAAAAAGAAGTGCTACAATGACAGCAAAAAATAAAAAAAAAATACATTAAACCAACATTGAGGCAAGGCAGGTTTATTTGTAGAGCACAGTGTGTACCCGAGGCAAATCAGAGTGCTTTACAAAACAGAATAAAATGACTTTAACATCACAAGACAGATTAAGACAAACAAAATCAGTGTAAAAATATTTTAAAAGAGAAGAGTGCAGATAAATCATTGTGTGTCTTGAATGGTCCTTTAACCTTGTCCAAACTGTTCAGATTTCTTTCTGTTTTCACGTTCCTTTCCTTTCCTTTCTGCAGCTGCTTTTGTCCACATTTTGTAACATTCAAAATGTCTATTTATTTCACAGTCTTTTTGGCTCGATGCCATCAGACGCTGTCACTCATCCTTCCATTAAACCGCTTCACTTTCATCAATTTTATCACAGCTTCCTGGGTTCTTTTAGGTCAGAAAAATTACATTTTATTCACAAAAATCCTTCAGTCGTATGCACAGCTGAACAGGAGCTGCACCAGCAGGAGGCCGGTCAATGTTTAGTCCTGACTCTGGGCACCAGCAGGAGGCCGGTCCATGTTTAGTCCTGACTCTGGGCACCAGCAGGAGGCCGGTCCATGTTTAGTCCTGACTCTGGGCACCAGCAGGAGGCCGGTCCATGTTTAGTCCTGACTCTGGCACCAGCAGGAGGCCGGTCCACGTTTAGTCCTGACTCTGGGCACCAGCAGGAGGCCGGTCCATGTTTAGTCCTGACTCTGGGCACCAGCAGGAGGCCGGTCCATGTTTAGTCAAGACTCTGGCACCAGCAGGAGGCGGGTCCATGTTTAGTCCAGACTCTGGCACCAGCAGGAGGCCGGTCCCTGGGGTCCTCAGAGTGTGAGATGGTTCATGGCACTCACATGTCAGATGTTCTTTGGTCTTTGGAGAGACTTGAACACAATCAGAGATGATCTAATCACTGGTCAGAAAAATTATAATTAGATATTTTTTGCAAATCATGCAGCTCTTGAGGGGTGACGGTTCAATCCTTGCCTCACCCATTCATATTGTCATTGTGTGCTTGGGCAGTACACTTCCTCAGCCTGCAGTGAGTGCTCTGTGGATGCAGAGGAGCTGGTGTGAGTTTGTTGAGTTTAGACATGAATGTGCTGCTGTTTCATCATTTTATCAGGAGTGTTTTGTGCTACATCTCTCTCAGAATAGTGCTTTGGGCTCCGGCGTCTGATTGGCTGAGAGTGCATCTGTTGCCTGGTAACACAAACTCCGACAGGAAGCGGCTCTCGACCACAGAGCTGCGATGACATAATTGTGAGAGGCTTCGCTGCATGAGGCCCGAGCAGAGCAGAGGAGTGCGGCGCTGAATCAAGAGCGCGGCACGAGAGCCTCCACGAGCACCGGCAAATAAACTCTGAACATCTGAGGACGAGACGGGCCCCGCACCAACGACGAGCTGTGCAGGGGGTTTGAACTGAGGCCGGCGCACACTTCACACTGCATTAAACCTGACACCAAACCTGGACAAGGCCAGGACTAAACTAGGACCGGGCCTAAAGCAGGACTAATGCGACAGGATCAGGGCGAGTGCAGCAGAAGGAACAGTTTAAGGGCAGACCTCCAGGTGAATAGGAAAAAAACTAAAATTTAAAGATATCAATTTGTAACTTCTGCTGTAGTTTACTCATATAATTGTAAGAAAAAAATGTATTACAAGTTTTTCATCATGTCATGTTTTCATGTAGAAATAAGGCTTTTTATGTGTAAAAATGGCCACAAAGACACATATCTGGGACATTTAAACCTGAAAAATGGACAGGTTTAAATTTCTTGGTTCATTCTGTGCACATATTAGGTACAAAAAATGTACAGAGGGGATTTTGGATTTCTTATTTAGTTTTTAATTAAACTAGACTGAAAAAATTCAAATGTTGCCTCTTTTTTTTTTTTTTTTTTACTTCAAACTCCAATTAATCAGTTTTAGAATTAGATATCAAAAAATCCTCATGTACATGTCGTCAAAATCAGTCCCAGAGTGTAAAGTTTGGTGTGTGTGGGATTCAGTGGTAATACTTATGTCCCTAGAGGAGGAAAATGTATTTTAAGAAAACGCCCTTTGAAGTTACAATGTCTCTGAGAAATCTATGGATGAAGTGGATAAAATGGAAGAATAAAACCTTTTTAAGAGCAGATTGGACAAGTTTGTCATTTCCCCATGAAAAACGATATGTTGACTGAGAAAACTGACAAAAAAATACATAATAATAGTCAAATCATAACGATTGTGTAATTTATATGGATTTTTGGCCCTTGTTTACAGTCTGGTTGCTAGGTAACCATTGTGGAATTACCTCTATCTATGTCATACTTACTGCTCATGTCCAACCAGGAAGTAACATTATAAACTTTACTGTCAAACTGGGGACAAAAAGGCAAAACCAATCTGAAATATAATCATGTTCACTACGTTTTAGTCAAATGTGTCGTTTGAACCTGTCATATGCACTTAGGTCCCATAACATGCAAAATCGACTTTTCAGAGGTTTTAACCTTCCTACAGTTCTATTTGGGCCTCGTATGTTGTGCCCAAAGTGGTTTTTTGATTGATTCCCGCATGTTTTCACTAGAGAACTGTCTTTTCCGTCCCCCTCAGCTGAGCAGCAGACGGGGGCTCCTCACTAAGATGACGCACTTCACAAGGATGACACGGTGTTTAAGCCACGCCTCCAGGATGCGCACAGCCGCAGAATAAAAACAGCTAATGCTAATGCTACACAGTAATTACACGATGGATACGAGAGATCGAAGAGTTAGCTTGTTATTTACCAAACGGAAACGTCCGTCGTCGAGGCCCTGGAGCACGTCAAACTCCAGGTCAGGTCATGCTCGCGGGTTGGGCGGGAGAGGCAGCCTGCTCTCTGTTCGGGGGGGTCAGATCTCAGAGTGAGCCGTTTGCTTTTGCAAGGAGGGGGGCCAGTCCAAGAAATGGGTGTTTTTTGTAAACTGTTATGTTATGGATATTGTACAACGCAAAATTTTATCAACAAAGCCCTTAGAATAGACTATGTAAAGGGGGAAATAGCAGAATATGGGACCTTTAAAGCTGTACTGCGGGACATTCCAGACAAAGACAAGCAGACCTTCCAGCAGCAAAGTTATACAGTGCACCTTTTAAAAGTTCTGTTTCATTTCCAAGCGCACTTTCACACACTGCAGTTTAACGTATCAGCCATAGATTGTGTTCTTGTTTGGAGCTGAAGCTAAATAACGTGCGTGTAATGAGGCTGCAGGGAGTCGATGCGGCGCCGCGTGCTTCGCCGTAGCATCGCGAGCGCGGAGCGGGAGCAGAGGGCGGGTTATTGATTGTAAACGTGTGTGAAGCGCGTCCTCTCGGGGCTCGTTGCTTCTGTGAACGTGAAACATGATCCACTGATGTGCTCTTTATTCCGACAGGCTCAGTGGAAGTGTCAGGAAACACACAGGCCCCGAACGCCACGCCATCGATTATCTGATATGGACCAAATATTCACCCACAAAGCAATCTGCAGGCAGCGGGCTATTTAAAGAAAGCAGTTATCTGAGGGTAAATTCATCTTTGATTTTTTAAATGTGAAGAAATTGAGGTTATCGATTCGGTTCTGGCGAAAGCAAGAGCGATGCGACGTAAATGAGCAATATACAGAAGCTAAACGGTACATTATATTTGCAAATCAGCAGTTTACACTGCAAAAATGAATTTCTAGATGAGTTCAAATGTCTTGATTTTAGGATATGAATCTGAATTTCAGACGTTTTGACTTTTTAAGATCAGTGGAGATTATGTATTTGATGGAACTAGATTATTTGACTTGTTTCAAACCGTTTCTGACTCATTTCAATACATTATTTCCTATTTCAGTCCAAATTATCTTCCTGCACAGCAAAAAATGTAAATCTGTAAAGTTTAAAATGGCTTGGATTTATTATTTTTATCTGGATTTGAGAAGTTTTGACTCGATGAGACTTAATTGCTGATGAGATGCAGAATATTTCACTGTTTTCAAAGTATTTCTGGCTGATAATGCTAATAATTTTGCTTAAAATAAGAAAATACATTTGTCAGTCGGGCAAGTAAAATGATCTTAACCCACTGACAGATAATATGGATTGAAATAAGAAATAATGTATTGAAACAAGTCAGAAATGGTTTGAAACAAGTCAAATAATAGTTCCATCAAATAAAAAGTCGTAATTCATCTTAACGAGTCAAAACGTCTGAAATTCAGATTCATATCTGAAATCAAGACGTTTTAACTCATCTAGACATTAATTTTTTGCAGTGTAATTATCCTTGTATTTCATGATAATTTGTGAAATGAGAGAATTAGAATTTACTCATTATTTTATTGCAAACAGAACAACTTGAGTGCGTCGTGGCTGCACTGACGACATGCGCTTACAGTCGATGAATGAAAAAGTGCAACTGTGAACACCAAAAGCGCTTATTAGTTTAAATGTGTTTTTGTTGAGCCCAAAATAAGTGCGGTTGCCTCAGGACTTTAAACAAATGCAGATTTATGCAACAGAGAGTTAGAAAAGCAGACAATGAAACAGTTTAACGGGTAAGGACGGTCGCAGGCCACAGATTTATTTAAGACACCTTTTTTATCATCGGCATTTAAGTATTTATTATCAGAAGGAAATCAAGACAGAAAAAAGGAGAGAGAGAGAGACAGAGGGGAAGAGAGAGACAGGGGGAGGGAGAGAGAGAAGGGAGAGAGGAGACAGAAGAGAGGAAAGAAATGAGAACGAGAGAGAGAGAGAAAGAGGAGAGACAGAGGGAGAGATAAGAGAGAAATAGGGAGAGAGACAGGAGAGACAGAGGGAGAGATGAGAGAGAGAGGAGGAAAGAAATGAGAGGGAGAGAGAGAGAGAAAGAGGAGAGACAGAGGGAGAGATGAGAGAGAGAGGGGGAAAGAAATGAGAGGGAGAGAGAGAGAGAAAGAGGAGAGACAGAGGGAGAGATGAGAGAGAAATAGGGAGAGAGACAGGAGAGACAGAGGGAGAGATGAGAGAGAGAGGGGGAAAGAAATGAGAGGGAGAGAGAGGAGAGACAGAGGGAGAGATGAGAGAGGGGGGGGGGGAGAAATGAGAGGGAGAGAGAGGAGAGACAGAGGGAGAGATGAGAGAGAAAAATGAGAGGGAGAGAGACAGGAGAGACAGAGGAGAGATGAGAGAGAGAGGGGGAAAGAAATGAGAGGGAGAGAGAGGAGAGACAGAGGGAGAGATGAGAGAGGGGGGGGTAGAAATGAGAGGGAGAGAGAGGAGAGACAGAGGGAGAGATGAGAGAGGGGGGGGGAGAAATGAGAGGGAGAGAGAGGAGAGACAGAGGGAGAGATGAGAGAGGGGGGGAAGAAATGAGAGTGAGAGAGAGAGGAGAGACAGAGGGAGAGATGAGAGAGGGGGGGTAGAAATGAGAGAGACAGGAGAGACAGAGGGAGAGATGAGAGAAGGGGGGATGAGAGAGAGAGAGAGAGAGAGATGAGAGAGGGGGGGAGAAATGAGAGAGAGAGAGAGGAGAGACAGAGGGAGAGATGAGAGAAGGGGGGGGGAAGAAATGAGAGGGAGAGAGAGGAGAGACAGAGGGAGAGATGAGAGAGGGGGGGGAAGAAATGAGAGAGAGAGAGGAGAGACAGAGGGAGAGATGAGAGAGGGGGGGTAGAAATGAGAGAGAGAGAGGAGAGACAGAGGGAGAGATGAGAGAGGGGGGGGAAGAAATGAGAGAGAGAGAGAGGAGAGACAGAGGGAGAGATGAGAGAGAAATAGGGAGAGAGACAGGAGAGACAGAGGGAGAGAGAGAGAGAGAGGGGGGAAAGAAATGAGAGGGAGAGAGGGGAGAGACAGAGGGAGAGATGAGAGAGATATAGGGAGAGAGACAGAGGGAGAGAGAGAGGGAAAATTGAGAGGGAGAGAGAGAGGAGAGACAGGGGGAGGGAATAGAGAGAGAAAAATGAGAGAGAGGGAGAGGGGAAAAGAGAAGGAGAGAGAGAAAATAGAGAGGGAGAGGGAGAGAGAGAGAGCGAGGGGGAAAGAGTAAGAGAAAAGAGAGAGGGAGAGTCAAAGAAAAGAGAGGGAGAGAGAGATGAGAGAGAGCAAGAGGGAGAGAGAGAGGGAGGGAGACAAGAGAAAAAGAGAGGCGGAGGGAGATGAGAGAGGGAGGGAGAGGGAGTGAGAGAGGGAGTGAGATGGAGATGAGAGAAATCTTATTCATTATTTAAACTTTTGTCCAGTTCACAGAATATTTTATTTTTTTTACTATACGTTACATACGCTACAACGGGTATGACATAGAATAAACATGTTTTGAATAGTTAAACATTGGGCAATGGCACCATCAGTTACCTTTGTGGTTGCACTCAAAAGCCCATCTTTAACTATTTATGCAGACAAATACTAATAAACAGTGTATTTATTTGTGAGATGTTATAAGTTTAATTCAAACTCATGATTCTCTCCAAAAATCTTCAGCTAAACTCACTTTGCTCTCTTTGCTGTTTTCGCCATTCAACTATCAAATACTGTAATGTGCTAATACGTGTTTGAATGAAGTAATATTTATCTTATTTTTTGTATATTTTTACCATCTTAAAATGAGTATTTATATAAAATGAGAATTTGCTAACGGAACAAGCATTTTTTTTCCTTCTAATTTCAAGTGAAGTGAAGTAGCTTTTTTTTAAACTCAATTCTTATGTTTTTCTTAGTTTAAGTAAAGCAAGACGTGTTGTGCTTGTGCCATTGACAGAATATCCTCAAATCAAGATAAACAATGCTTAGTTCACACTCTTATTTCAGATTTTATTAATTTGTTTCTTTTAATCTAGATATAATATTTAGTCGACTAATAAAAATGTTGGTCGACTAAGACGCCATCGACCGTCTATTTGACTAAACGACTGAAGGATTCCAGCCCTAATGAGCACAAACGGTCACTTATGGCAGTGGTTCTCAAACTTTTTCAGTCGCGACCCCCAAAATAACAATAGTTCACATTCGCGACCCCCAAACACACAAAAAAAGGCGACACGCAAAGTGATAAATTAGCCTCATATCTAATGTTTGACTTTATTTTAAGAATATAGACGTAGAAAATGACTTTTATTCGCTGACAAACAGGAATCTACATTTACCACTGCATTTGAAGGGGGTCAAGCCTTGTTTAACGCTATTGTATCAATTTTCCTCATCATCAGGGGACCCCTAGAAATAATTTCACAAGCCCCATTGACCCCTAGTTTAAGAACCACTGACTTATGGCAACAAATACTTCTAATATCAGCTATCAGCTTCTTTTCTTTAAACATATTTCACATTGAACGTAACATTTAACGCTAATAAAAGGGAAACATCAAGATCAACTAACTTCAATATGTCATTTGTTTGGTGATTATGGCAAGTCCGACATTTTCTTCATCTGAAAATAATTGCCTTGAAACGATCTTTGTGAACTCTGTGTAACTAAAATGACCGACAAATAGTAAAATAACGGCTCAGATTGGGGAAAAGCCTCCTGTTTGACCCAATCTTCAGCGTTTTTTGTATTCATTATTTAAACTTTTGTCCAGTTCACAGAATATTTAATTTTTTACTATACGTTACATACGCTACAACGGGTATGACATAGAATAAACATGTTTTGAATAGTTAAACATTGGGCAATGGCACCATCAGTTACCTTTGTGCTTTCCCCATTTGAGCCAGAACCGAAACTGCATCAAAATGCCTTTATTTTTTATTTACTTTATTGACGACTAAAAGAGGGCGTGGCAAAAATATATCTAAACTATGAAGCCTGTCCATGTTCTAATACTAATAAACAGTGTATTTATATGTTAGATCAGGGGTGTCCAAACGTTTTCCATCGAGGGCCACATACTGAAATTTAGACCAAGCGGAGGGCCACATTTAAATCATGAAACATTCAAAAAAGTTGCATTTATCTGATTTTAAAGCGCCACCACATCTACATTCAGTCTCAATGTCTTAATATCAGGTCTGTATCGCACCAAAATGTTAGTTATTTAGGTTGGAATTGTAGAAAATCTGAAATTTGCTGTAAAAAGTGTAAAAATGTCTTAGGTCAATGTGGGCCAATTCACCAGGGCCAAGAAAAATTGGTCTGTGGGCCGCTTTTGGCCCCCGGGCCTTAGTTTGGACATGCCTGTGTTAGATGTTATAAGTTTAATTAAACTCGTGATTCTCTCCAAAAATTTTCAGCTAAAGTCACACACATTTTTGCTGTTTTTGCCATTCAACTATCAAATACTATAATGGGCAAGTGTTTGAATGAAGTAATATTTATCTTAATTTTAGTGTATTTTTAGTCCGACATTTTCTTCATCTGAAAATAATTGCCTTGAAACAATCTTTGTGAGCTCTGTGTAACTAAAGGACTGACAAATAGTAAAATAACGGCTCAAATTGGGGAAAAGCCTCCTGTTTGACCCAATCTTCAGCGTTAACCTCAGAGATCTTTTCGCTGCTTTGTTCTTCCTCCGACTGCGACACACTTTCTGGCCACAAGTTTAGAGTCTCTGGGATAAACATATTTAAACATTCATGTGCTGCTAAAGTTTTAGGTCACCATTGTCCTGATAGTGGATCGTCAAGTGCGGCTCTATGCACGAGGACAGGCTTCATGAATATTTGATTCGTTAAGCCTCCTTTTTTTATCTGAACGCTGCACAGAGAAGCGGCTTGTCGTCACTGCAGACACAACTGTTTTATGACGTGACAACTCATTTTGTAGTTTATAGATTTCAAAGATTCCCAAAATAAACAGAATAACAGGGTTTTCGTGAGGCATTAAAAGCATTAAATTCAGGCATAAAATCTAAAAAAAAAACAATTAGAATAAAACTTTATCCACCAGAACAATAAATATAAGAGCAAATGATTATTGCTGTCCGCGTCTCACAGAGTAAATTCGCTTTTAGAATATTATAAAGTAGTTTATTATTTTCTCGTCATTATACTTCTGGGCTGTGGTCCTGTTCAGTCCCTTCATTTTCAACCAGAGCGCCGGGGAACACGAGTGCGCCTTGAGGTTTTGTCAGGTGTGCCTTGAAAAAATGTCCAATTTTAGTTAACAGATTCACAAATGCGGATGTAATTGACTAACTTCCTTTCTGGGAGTGTCCTGAGCAAAATCTGCACCAAAAAAGAACGCAAATCCATCACTATTTCTAAGTTAAGTTAAAGAACTGGACAGTATTAAGTTAAAGAACTGGACAGACATTATTTGCAACATTATATACCATATTTTTTAACTAAACAGTCTGATTCTGTAATGTTTTAGGAGTAGGTGGTGTGCCGTGGGATCTTTTAAACCTAAAAAGTGTGCCACAACTCAAAAAAAATACTGGTTTAGTTGATTAATCGTCGGTCGATGGTGTCTTAGTCGACATTTTTATTAGTCGATACATTATTTTATTTGCATTTCACAAATTTATGTATCAAAAACAGCAAAAACGAGATGCTGAGTGAGTTAGCTGAAGATTTTGGAGTGAACTAACAACAACGAAAACAATAAATACACTGTTTAGTAGCACTTTTCTGTATAAATTGTTATTTTTGCATGAACTCCTGTGCCGTTTTGGTCTTCTGAGTGCAGTTTGGGTCAGATACACGGAGATACTTCATAGTTTAGATATATATTTTGCCACATCCCATTGTGTTGACCAAGGGCTCGATGGGGCAGGTCTTTAGTCGACCAAGAATTTCTTTTGTCGACTACAGCACTAAATGTAAACATCTTATTTTGACGTTGAGAATGGCATTAAACATCTTGAAATGCAGCATTTAAAAGCATTAAAGTTGAGTTGCTGAAACCTGCATAAACCCTGAATAAATAGCAGGGAAAGTGCACATGAGATTGTCTGGCTGAGTATACATGAATGATTATTAGTTACAAAGACAGACAAGAAGTAAACTAGTATGTTTAGGTAAATGTTAAAGCAGAACTAAGTCATTTCAGCGACACAGCTCCCCCTGCAGGTCTCTGGTGAAAATACTATGCCAGTTTTTTCTTTTTCCTCTTTCCTTTTTATTGAAATAAGGAAGTACAATCACATACAAAAACATTTCATGTCACCAAATATAAAAAAGAGAGTCAGCGTCCCTCAGGAGAGTTGTCTTTGGGTCGGCATCAGGAAAGTTGCAGCTGGTTTTCCGCTCAGAGACAGCAGGGGGCGACGACGGGGGCTTCAAACGCCCCAGAAATACATTCAAACTGTTACGTAGTTCTGCTTTAAAGGTACACTATGTAACTTTTCTGATGAAGGGTCCACCATTTGCTTGTCTTCATTGAATGTTTTTTGTTAGTTAATAATATATTTTTTCACGGCTGATGCTAACTGTTTACAAACCGATGGCTAATGAAATCTTTTGGGCTTATATTTTGGGCCGATTTGAATAATTTCCCCCAAAATATATGATTTGAAATTGCAACAAACATAACCCTGCCTTGCATTTCTTGACACTGTGTTCAATCTGGAAGGAAGTAGCGAGTGTCAGTGTATTTGTGCAAAAAAAAGTAAGTTGTAAATTGTAATTGTTTGACCATTCAGGGCATAAATAATCTGTGCAAATGTTTAGGGGCATCAACAGGGGGCACATGCTCTGGGAAAAGACATAACCAAAAAACATAAAACATAAAATCTAAAATGAATATCTACTGTATGTACAAATAAACTCCACTCTAAAACTCTAGCTTATTTAAAAAAAAAACAAAACAACAACATAATATCGTGTGGTGTATTTAAACGGATAATAAAATATTACATCTGAACACAAGAAATGACATTTGATTTGTTGATATTTTCTCGGGGGAGACCCCTCAAACCCCCCTTACATATCTCTAACTGTAAAATGCAAATGAAAAGTTCAATAGCTAAAACAGATATGTCCATTTTGTACAATTTTCAAAAAGTATTTTAATTTTGGTAACCATCATCTACATAATGTATTAAAATTATTTGTATTGGGTTTTTATCAAGGAGAGGTGGAATAAAATTTTGATAGCAGTTAAATAAATGTTTGCTTTTGAAAACATTACTAAACAAAGACGTGACAAGCCTTCGGTGACTTTTCAAAATGGCACTTTTTCTCGCTAGTTCACTTTGGATTTCTTGTCTTTATTTTAGATTCCATTGTTAAGTCCAGCCGTTTAAACAGTGTGTCGTTCGGTGAGCCACAAACAAAGTCTTCTTTACGGCCTCCAAGCGCCTTGAACCGGCGCGTGAACATTTGCTTACACTTATGATTTGTGATGTTTGAAATTTAAAATGACCTCAGGAAGAGAAGCTGTAAACAATACAACCGTATTTCACTGCAAACTCATGAGAGAGCATTTCGCGCTGTGCACTGTTTGTTCTTAAGTTTTCAAATAAAGCTAAATGTCCTTCCTTTAACCCGGCGCTTGGCCGAACCTGTTGCACTTTATGTCTCATTTGCTCTTCTGCTAAAGGCTGATGTTCATTCTGTGGCACTTGACCCGTGTGAACTGTTGTGTGTCATCTTTTTTATCTGTGAATACAAACGCCTCTTTGTGGATAAATGAACTGAACTGATCCAACTGATATCGGCGTGTTTTTGGAGATTCAAGACCGATAGTCGATAAACTGCAAATATTGGCCCGATTTATCGGACAACCGATGTATAGACGATGTCCATTTGCCTGGTGCCATTACGTGTTTATCACATTTTCAACGGGAGAGTTAGCGTTAGCCTCCAGAATCACAAACTATGAAAAACTAGGGCTGTTTTTGCGACTAACAGTCACTCGATCTCACGTGTGTAACACCAGAAGCTCGTTTGAAAACACTACAACATGTTGCAGTCTTTTGTCTAAGTCAGGCATGTCCAAACTCAGGCCTGGGGGCCAAATGCGGCCCTCAGACCAATTTTTCTTGGCGCTTAGTCTTCCTGGTGAACTGGCCCACTCTGTCCTGATAAGTACTATTTACAGCACATTTCAGATTTTCTACAATTCTAACCTAAATAACTAACATTTTGGTGCAACACAGACCTGATATTAAGGCACTGAGACTGAATGTAGATGTGGTGGTGCTTCAAACATCAGATAAATGCAGCTTTTTTTAACGTTTCACGATTGATTTGTGGCCCTCCGCTTGGTCTATATTTCAATATGTGGCCCTCGATGGAAAAAGTTTGGACACCCCTGATCTAGATCTAGCATTAGCGATTAGCACATACAAGCTAACAACCTTGTAATAAACTTTTCTTAAATCTAATGTTATTCTGGACAAAAATGCACCAAAAACGGCGTCCGAAAACAGTTTGACAGGAAATGTATGTTTTGTTTTATCACAAATTTTAATTAATTTAATAAGAATAAATGAACTTTAGAAACTTGACGTTGATGTTAGTTATTGATAGTTTACGGTCGTTGACAAATGTGATGAACTGCACTGTCTACAAACGACATGCCTTATTTTATTTGCTGCTCTGTTAATATATGAATAATATAACTGCGTGCACGTCCTGATTCTTGGGTCACTCCTGAAAGGGTTAATATATTGGTCTATCTTTAGTTTGCTTTGTATGGAATGTTCCGCAGTAATGCTTTTAACTTACACATTCAATTACAGTTGTTCTTATTACTCTAAATGGAATACCATGAACACTTGAACGGGGCGCCTCTCCACAGATCTGACCTGTGATGTGGCCTGGTGGTGTCATTTGATTGTCTCTCGTGGTGTTACAGTAGATTAAAGGCCTACAGTGGGACATTAGACAAAGCAATAACATCTCAGTGGAGAGAAGCAGGTGTGGACACTCTGAAAAGTTACACAGTGCAACTTTAAAGCACAAACACTCTGCTTATAGATGAGACATTCTTTTATTTGAAAAACGCTCACAAACCTTCTTACTTTAGTGCCTTTTTTTTTTTTGCTCAAATCAACTTTAACTGGCAAAATGGAAACTGAAAGTAGTTTCTCGTTGTTGTTGAGTCTGTGCAGAGTTTAGCTAGCTTGTTCCCTAATGGTAGTTGGAGATAAAGGACACTCCAGCTTATATTTTCCTCAACACTTGGACTCAGAAACATCTTATTTAAGGAGATAACGATAATGAGTTCAGCCGTGTGTGATCCCAAAGTCTGTGTCAGTGATAAATGTGAGCGTAACTGCAGTGTTCCTGTTGTTTATCTGCTTTTCTACAACTATTTACTTGATTTTCTTTTTTTATATCAGGTACAAACTAAATATCTCACTATAGTCACTTACTGTATATAACAATACACTTAAGCCACTTTATTTGCCATTTACTATTTATTCCCAGACAGCCACCTACTGTAAATAAGAGTGTGCACTTTATACTTTGTATTGTATTTTTATTACCGTGTTTAGTAATTATTTATCCTATTTTTATTGCCTGCACCTATTTCATTCATTCCTGTGCTAAACTGTGTGTTGCAACATTCAAATTTCCCCATTGTGGGACAAATAAAGGATCTCTTATCTTATCTTATCTTATCTTATCTTATCTTATCTTATCTTATCTTATCTTAAATATCAAGAATAGTTGTAGATTTATATATTTGTTGTCAGACTTTAACAGCATTTTCTTTGTGTTTTTACAGGAGAAAGTGTCCTTAATCACCAGTGACTCTCGTGCGTTTTTGCCACTCGCTGCTAAAAGTCAGAACACTGTGATGTCATCTGCGTAAGCTCTATTTGTTCATGGGCTCAATTCGATTCCTCAATGAGAACAACCGCAATAGAGGAAATGATGAGACCGTTGTTATTGTTTAGGCCATTTGTTGTCATGGCAACACGCGTCTCGCAATTAACGTAACACATGGCGTTGTTCAGCCTGACAATTACGTTGCCTCGTGGCGTCGATACATCTCTCTATCTCATTACGCTCGTCCTGGGTTTCAGCGTTATGAGAAATTAGGATTGTTGCCATAGCGATTAACAAACAAAATGTGATCTGTTATTATGTCTTTTGAAAGGGAATAGGATAGGCTTATAATAAGAAGCTGCCCACGGGTTCAATACTCGCTCAAAAGACACAAATGGAAAAGTATCAGATATATGTGCGTGATATTTATACATTTTTAATTTAATTGGAGTTTATGACAGACATTTTTGATGACGGTAAATTGCTGATTTGTTGGTTTATGTTGCACCTTACGCCGAAGCAAGTTCTTATGTTTGTGAATTTCACTGACAATGGCAATAAACCGTTTTCTGATTCTGATTCTGTTTTGATGCATAAATACTCACAGAACAGATTTATTACTGACTTTACCACAGGTTTTTCTTTCTGTGAAGCTTGAACAATTTTGTGTCTTATTTTTAGTATTTTAGTGGTAGTTTTTCCTTGTATGACTTACAGTACAATGTATAGATAATGTATGACTTATCTATAACTGTCTGTGTCTTTTAGAGTGACACATGTAGATTGTGAGTTAATATAATTAAAATGGCATCTTTGTTAATGTATGTGACCAAGGAAAAATGTTTCTTGTGAATGACATATAATTTTTAAAGTTGAATCAAGATTTACTTTTTTCAGAGCAAACTACCGTAACTAACATTTCCCTGGAAATTCAAATGTTTTCTTTTTTTTTCTGTTATAAAGTCTTATCCTCAGAAATAATTATCATTTAGATTTTATGTCAGTTTAAGTTTAAATAGATATCTTTTTACTCCACTACATTTTTGAAGTAAAAGGTACTTTCTTGTGTCATGTTTATGGTGACATTCTGCGGTAAGGTTTGAGCAAACAAAAATATACATTTACGAACATCTAGAGTGCTGCTCTTGGTGGAGTGGATAGCACACATGCCTGCTGTGTAGGGCAGGCCACGTGTAGAAACACTGAAAAAGAATTGGCTAAATTGTTGTTTAGCCTCTGAGCAAATGACTTTATTTACTGCACAATTAAAGTAAATCGACTCAAACTTGCGATTCTAATGGATGCAATTAGCAAATCACAAAGGCTGCAGTTTTTGAAGCGCAATCATTTCTTCCACAAACAACAAAATGTCTTGCTCTGATTTGAATAAAAACTGTTCACACTGTACTTTGGATTTGTACAAACAAGTTCTGAAAAAAACGTCAAAAAGCGGAAAAAAAAAAAAATGCATTCAACAGCAACAAAAACACGCCTGCAAACAACAAGCGCCACTCAAAACACTAAAACATGAATAAAAGCGACTAAAAAACAAAAAAGACGCGACAAAAAGTGACAAAGACAATGACAAACACAACTGAACATGACAAAAACGTGACTAAAAGCGACATAGTGGTATTTAAAATATGAATTTGAACTGAATCCTATTATTAAAACATAAATCGCAAACCTAATCTTAATCGCACTGGTCAGAAACATCACATTACATTACATATTTTTCCTAAATGGTGCCGCTCTATTAAAGGCAAGAGGAGAATACAAAGTGAACATGAATCGAGTTTAAATCGAAATCATGATCTGGCCCCAAGAAAATCGCGATAATCATTTATTTGCCTTACTCTTAATTGCTCTGTTGACTTGGATTAAACTGGACTAAACCCGCAGCAGCTTCAACTTTAGCCACAGAACGTCTCTCCAGCAACAGCAGAACAAACAAACCCTGATAGAGACACAAGCTGCTTCCCTTCACATCCAGCCTCCGAACGCGCGCCGCACGTTACGCACTCCACGTCTCACGCACACCTGACCCGCTCGTGCGCGCACTCTCCTCCCTCTCTCTCTCCCTCTCTCCGCGCGTCCCGGTTCCTCTCCATCATCCGTCCTCTCAACGGGAGGCGGAGGGAGAAGAAGAAGACGCCGTGGTTTCTTTTTTTTTTTTTTTTACTCACAGCAGAAAAAAAGAAAAAGAAAAACAGACGCTGCCTGCGCCTTTCCGCCTTTTTACGCATTGCCATTTTCCACGCGCGAACCTTTTTGCCTTTGCGTTTCGCCGTCGCCGTTCCGCCGCCGCTCCATGGACGTAGGGCGTTGTTTGCCGCTCGGATTTGCCGCGATGGAGCGCCTGGGCTGGTCGTAAAGCGGCGGCAGAAGGAGAGGATGCGGGTTGCTGCTGCTGCGCGTAAACCGGCTGTCGTCTCGTCCCCGTGAAGCCGAGGCAAAGCGATCGGCCCCGGAGGTATTTTAAGGACTTAGCGCCGCCGAAAAGAAGCCGCTTCCCAGATGGATAACTACTCCACTTTGCAACGTAAGGCTCACGCACGGCACACGCGCACGGACGCACACGGTTCACCTGCTGCGGTAGATCGTGGCGCGGACAGAGCTTTTGTGTCCTCTCTTTGCATTTTTTAACGAAACGGTTAATTGTTGTTATCTGTGGCACAAAGAGCTGTTCGAGCGCTGTCTTTTGTCTCGCGTTTCGTGCGGCAAGTGCACTCTGATCACCTGCTGCAGTGCCGCTCGTGTCGGTCCGTGGACACGCAAAGGTTTCTCTCACGGCGCTGTTTCTCGGTGTCAGTCGCGTCCTATCAAGTCCAAGTGCTAATTGTGGCTGTCTCTGGCGTTCGGGTCTATTTTAAGTCGCTGTCATGTTTTTTTTTTAAGATGCCTCTGGATCTGAGACGCTTCTAAGCAACAGAAACGCACGACTGGAGACTGAGATCACACTGAGAGACGTGGGTTATACAGATTTTAGCGTCACTGCATTGGTTTGTGGTGTTTCGTGATATTTAAATCGCGTTTAAGTTAGAAATGGACATAAAGGAACTCACGTGGGATTCACCGCGTGTCCTGTACGTCAATTAAAAGTGGAAAATTAAAGGTGCGCTGTGTACATTTTCTGGTGCGAGTCGTTAAGGTGGTTTTATTGCTTTGCCAACATTGTTCCACACTTTACGAGCAGGCGGTACTGGTGGGGCTGCAGCTAAGGATGATTTCGGTAATGGGTTAGTCTTTTGGTCGATTATTCTTTTGATCAGTCGTGATGAAAATATTTTTACTAAATTTGACCCAGATGACGGTGAAGCGAAGCCGTTTGAGGATCTTGGAGTACATTTAAGGTTATGGACACACTTTCAGCCTCATTTTCATGCTATTTCAGCTCAATTTGAGTCATAAAACCTCCTCTTTCAGCTCATGGCATGTTTTGGAACTCATATACTGACCAGTTAACAATTATTTGATTTCTAAATTAGGTGATTAGTTGTGATTCATTGATTAAATTGTTGCAACTCTAGATACAGGGCAGATCAGTGGAGAAGCAACCCAGCAGGCAACTGTGTAAAGATGTAACCAGCATTATTCTAGTAGTCGAGAAGTCGAACCATTTTTACTGTGCATCGAGATTAACATTAAGCAGTACATAACTAAAGACATCTAGATGAAGAATACTCAAGATTTTTAATGAACTGAATGAACTGTGCCACTGTCTTTGTTGTAAAAAAGGTAATTTCATATGTGTTTTAGATTCTGCACAGTCCAGAACATGATTATGATTATCAGAGTTCGATTACTTGAATATCCGATGAGTCCCTTGATTTTCCTGTGTGCCGTAGAGCTCTGTGTGCAGCGAGGTTTACCAGGTGGGCCTCGAAGAAGTGTCTAATTTGAGTTCACAGATTCACAGATTCAGATTCACGCACCTGATGTTCTCACTGCGGAAGGTGGAAGGAGGTATTTAAATCTGTCTGATTTGTCTCTAGCTCTCTCAAACAGTTTGGCACATCGTTAAAATTCATATGCATTCAATTTTGGGCGCGTGCACAGCTTTATAACAGCTTTTTCCATACTGTAAAGTGAAACTGGGGTGGACCACCAAAGCACAGCCAATCAGAGCGCTGCTTTCAGCTCTTACTTCCTGGTTTAGGTGAAATAAAATACTTTTTTTTAATAGCCGCAGACAGTGTGCAGCTTTCATTTTGTCACTGCTGCTTTTACAATATACGCTTTTGGGGAAAACACAAATGTACTAATTTTCAAAAAAAGAAAAAGTATTAATAAGCCATTCACCAAAACGTGTGTGTTCATAAACCATGTACAAAATGTTTATAATAGTCTTTAAAGGGCCTATGACAGGTTGAAATACACATTTAACTAAAATGCAGATAAAAGATAAATATATTCAAATTTCTACTAAAATCTTTACAAATTTTACCCCATTTAGCTATTTTTTTGGTTTTAAATTTTACTTCCTGGTTGTAAAGTATGACATCACACTAGGAAATTACCATAGCAACCACACTGTACATTGACCAAAACGCAGCTAATGTCACAGATTTTGTTCATTTGACAAAGAGAAACACATGTGAACACCTTTATTTTGTTGAATTAATGGTTAAAGGGTCAAAAAAGTAGTTTATTTTGTGTAAATTATGCATAACCTTTGTCTCCCCAGTGTGATGTCATCAGTTTGTTTACTTCCTGAAACTGTCAACACATTTTTCACTTTTTCTCCACAAACAGTGACCTGATTGGTGTAAAACTACAATTTATATTTACAAGAGGTGTTAATACACTGAAAAAAGTCAAAATTAGACAATCGTAAAAACCCATCATACGCACTTTAAAAGCTGCTTATTAAACTGCTTTCAATAACCAAGTGATGAACATTTGTAAAGTGCTTTTAAACAAATAACTAGTGCTTATTAATACATTACACATAGTTGACAAAGACCGCGTTTTCAACCTTGTTTGAATTGCAGCACACTTTTTGGGTTTAGACAATACAATTGCACACCACCTACTTCTAAAACACGACCAAATCAGAGCATTTAGTACAAAAATGTAGTATATAAAGAGGCAAATGATGTCTGTGCCACTGTCCGCTTCTTTAAATGTGGAAAGAGTGATAGTTTTCTGTTCTTTTTTGGTACAGAAAATGCTCATGACACTCTAAAATGATAAATTAGTCAGTTACATCCGCATTTGTGAACCTGTTAAGTGAAGTTTGACATTTTTTTCAAGGCTCATTAGTGTTCCCCTGCACACTGGATGAAAATCAATGCACGAAGAACCTTATTGTTAGAGTTACAGTTGAGTTTAGTAACATAAACAGCCTGTCAGTTATATCTGTAGATGTTTAGAGCACAAAAATCCATTGACGATCCATAGAAGTCTTTTATAGAAGCGGCTGATTTTCTAGCTCTGTTCTATAGCATTTTATAAACACAATAGACTTTGCTTAGAAGAATGCTGGATGTGCATAGGGTGTAATTAGCGCCGTTAGGTTTATAATTAGCGCTGGCAAATGTAGCAAAAAGCTATTTTCGACTGCATGTATAGCAGCATGGAGTGACACTGAAACTGTTAATGTTTCCACTGTTTGATTATTTTGATATGGCCTAACAAGCTCATGGGATTTTGAGTCTACTTGTTTTTGTTTTTTATTGAGCAAATGTATTCATCGTTGGCTCTTTGAATGTGGTAAAACTGACAAAAATGCGATTAAAACTGGCAATAATGCGACTAAAAGTGAGAAAAAATGCATCAATAAGCGACAAAATGAAACAAAAAGCGACAAAAACTAGATTAAAAGAGACAAAAATTTAATTAAAAGCGACAAAAATTAAATTAAAAGCGACAAAAACTAAACTAAAAGTGACAAAAACTAAACTAAAAGCAACAAAAACGTATCTAAAAGTTTTAATTTAGCAGATTATAAGTTGAAATACCAACAGTCAGTCACAGTCAAGCAAGGAAATTCTCTGGCAAAAATGTTCAATGGAGACTGATGTCATTTGAAAAAGTGAATCCAGGTTTTTATTTTCGAAAGAGCCAGCGATGAATAGATAAACCATAAACAGATTAAATTATGAGGCTGCAGTTCTCACTGGGCTTATGTGTCTCATACGATCCATCTGTCAAATCTGTGCAGCCGTTTGAAAATTGCTGATTTCCATTAAGAGATAATAATGTGTTTTCAGTTTTTGGCACAAGCCTGAGAAATCATAAACTTCATCATGACATCTGTCTTGTATTTGAGGACGATCCTTTCAGTTCAGTGTGCGTGTGGTTTGTAAAGTGTCACAGCGGCTGTGAACACCAAACCTGTTCATGTGGTAACAGTGGGGCTGCATTAAGAATTTTAACTTTAAACATGTCGGAATTTTTGGTACTTGCAGATATCGAGTGCTGATACCACTTCCAGGCAGTGTTTTCTCAGAGGTAAATCTCATTCATTTCAATCTTGGGCTTCAGAATGATAAAACAAACAGGACAGACTGAATGGTGAAGAGTCCTCTAAATGTTGCCAACAGAACATGAAGCTGGAGCCCAGGGTTGCGAGTGTGACAAGCTAGTGATGTTTTCACATTTGTAAAAGTTAAAATGAAAGAGAAATGGGAATATAAAGTGTCATTGATGGCGGAGCTCCTCTGCTGCTCTTTGCCGAGCGCTTGTGTTTACATTTTTGTCAAAGATTGATCGTAGATACTGCGAGAGGAGGACCAAAATATCAAACAGGTTTGATATAAATCGCAGCTTGTCTTTCGTCGTACGACGGTTCTAAGTTTAGTATTTGTTCTGGTCTCACTCTGAGACCTAAAAGCAACGGTTTTGAGCTGTCGAGCTCTCGTGGATCACCTCCTCATCAGTTAATTGTTGCTCGTCTCTGTTGTGGTGTGGTCCATGCTGTCTGTCTGTCTGTCTGTTATCTGACTTTGACCACAGCCACACTTTGCCCAATACGGACATGTCAAACTCTTTAAAAAGCTTAGATCCAGCTCTGTTTTAGTTCACCTGGCCCAGCCATATGAATTCTCGTGATATTTATGAGTTCACAAACTCTTGAGAATCCATCTGGGCCGTGTGCTGCTGTTGGGTTTGAGCCACTGTGTGCTGGACCAATCAGAGGTCTGGCTGGAAGTCAAATAGACAAACTTAAACAAACATGGCAAAGAAGTCGGTGCTTTTCTCTTAATTGGATTTCTTGATTTCGCGGCTTGTTTCACTTTTGTGACGCTGCGACTCATCAGTTCAAATGTTCGTCATGACGTCACACATTTTCCTGACGACTTTTGGCGAGAGCCTGTCCAGATTGATAATGTCGATTCAGTCGTTATTTAATTAAAATAGCTATTTAAATTTGAGTATGTCTACTTTTCAGCTCTGCAGGAGACCGAAATCTGTTGGAAAAGGCTGAAGAATAACGATCGGGCTTCTAGTGGCTTTCCAATGTTACAGAGATCTATGGGATAAATTCTTAATCCTATAGTGAGACAATGTTGAAGAGTTTGTCCTTGTAAATGTCACCGTGTGATGGTGTCACGTGTGGACAGTTTAACACGAGTGCCGTTTGTTAATCTCCAGAGCGGAGGAGAACATGTATAAGAGCTGATAGCATAAGGGCTTTATCATGTGGAGCCTAAATCATGCAGAGCTCTGAGTAATCAAAGGGAATATTTAATTACATCTTCAGAGCCGCGTTTCAAAAGAGGATCTCCGCAGCGTCTTGGGGTGAGCGCTCTCAGACACGTTTATGGGAGAACGTATACCGCGGACCACTTTTGGATGAATGAGGGATTACATCGACATGACGTTAAATTATCGTCCTTTCGCCCTCTATAAATGAATTAGTGGACAAGATTATAGATATGGTAGATGCATTTGTGTGTAATTTATGTTAATGAGATCGGTCGCAGGAAATTTGCTGGGCTTTTGCTGGCGTCAGTGCAAATGTAGCTCCAACATCAGTTTGTCCCCGGTCTTCACCTCCGTCCACACTGATTACAACACTTTCAATTAAACCGTGTGCACCAAGACGGACTTTAAAGGATATTTTTCAGATTTCTGTACTTAATTCTCAGATTATTTTGCTCAAAAGAAAGGGCCTCATGCATACATCCTTGTCCCTTCTCTGCAAAGACGAGAATTAGTTGTGAATTTGATGTGAAGGTTTTCTACCAAAAGGCTTATTTTCTTGAATCCGATGAATGAGAAATGTTATAAAACAAGTCAAATAAATATCTATGAAGGCTGCATGATTTGGGTGGAAACATTTGAATTGGGATTATACACTATATGTTTGAAAAGTAGGATTCTAAGAGTGCGCATTATTAAAAAAAACTCTCCTTTAAAGGTGCTGTACCTGATTTTTACGGTTTTGAAACTGTACAAACAGAACTATTTTTGCATTTAATGAAGTAAAATCTGTTTTGCCTCAGCACAGCTTTATTGTAAAAGCATCTATTCAGGTGAAACTGAGACAACAGCGCTTTCTTTGAGCGTTTTATTCTACGAGAAACAGGAAGTGTGCCGTTAGCATGCTAATGTTTGTTAGCTTTGCCAGGAGCTCAGAGACTGCGGGGAGGAAAGTGAGTGATACGAGATGTGACTGATGTAAAGACTTTAAAGGACACATGTTCCGCTACAGTGACTTTTTTGTTCTATGTCCATGTTCTAACAATGTTCCATCATCAAAAACACACCTGAAGTAGCGTTCAGTTGCATTCGCGCTGTTTTGAGGAATGTTTATAAGAAAATCCTCCTTCTGAGCGTCAAACACATGTCCTGCGAACTCCTTCTATCCGGGACATATCAGCTAAGTCACTTATCTGAGAATTTTCCACTGTTTTTAGTCTTTAAATCATCGTTAAACTTGTTCTGAGCATCTCTGCCTCTAAACACGATCACTGCTGCAGCAAATCTGCATCATAACTTCTTTTCAGCGCTAACTTCACTAGATTGTATATTGCACTGGCGCCATCTGCTGGCTGGATGCACTCAAGTGTCATTTCATAGTGACTGATAACACAGGTCAAAACATGAGATGGCAAATTTAAATCACTCAAGAGCATTTTTAAAGGATAATAACAATATAAAAATGCAGAATATTTTTCCTTTAAAACAAACTAGTTCTGTTTTTCACGTTTCAAAACTCATGTACAGCACCTTTAACATTTGAGAAAAGACTAAAATAGATAAACTAATCCAAGAGGCGTGTGCATTTCTGAATATGTTTATAAACTACAGGGTACAGTAAGAATTTTCTGTAAAAATAGAGGACATTTAGTTGTTTGCAGAGGACATTCTATTATCTAACTGCGATTTGATTTATATTTTGTAACCTTAACCTTTGTAATCGTTTAAAATGTTTTTTGTTGTGAAATGGGGGCAGATATTATAAGTTTCATACTAGAGAAATCTATATATTTTTATATTTATCTTAAATGAAGAAAATAAAAATGAAATGAAAATGAATATCTATAGTCTCTTAAATATAGATATTAAAATTCTAGATAAAAACTCGATTTAGTTTATATTCTGAAGAAAGGGCTTGATCATACCCCGCAGATAACACTCTTCTTTACAAAACAGAATGTCATGTTTTAATAGATCTAAACCTTCCTAAAAGAAAAGACAGACTTTGTTCTATTTATGTGATTCTTCAAGCTCAAACATCTCGTTCGATTGTATTTGGCATTGATTAGTATTCGAGAACAGTTTTCTGCCAATCCTTGTCTCTGGAGTAGATTCCAGTCTTACATTTAATCTTCTCCTTTTCTCCTCTCCTTACTTTTACAAATCCTGAAATCATTGGCACCGCTCTCGTCTTGCACTTCAAGTCCCATTTCTCCTTCCATAAATCTTCTTCTTGGCCTCCAGCGTTACAACTCCAGGCCTCGCAGATGTTTGTGTCTCTCCCTCTTTCATGTCCAAACCGTCTCCATCATGACACATAAGCTCCATAACATGCGAGCAGTTTGCTGTCAGAATCACATCCGCCGCTGATCCTTTGCTCCTTTCTTCAAACGTCTGTAGATGGACGGCCTATTTGTGGCAGTTATTTTTAGTCGAGCCCAAAGAGCATTTTTTCTTGCGTCTAAATTTAGAGCAAATCGACATTTCAAACAGAGTGATGCGTTTGTGTTCTCAGATGTTTTTGTGTGTCAAGGTTTTATGAAATACTAATTTTAGACACATAAAGCTCAGGGTTTTAACACTTTATATGGTTTGTAGGGTAACTGGCTTGAAATGAAAGTGTTTTTGCTCTCGGATAAGTATGTTTGGTGTTTTTTCAGGGCCGTTAAACTTTTAAAGCACAAATATTCTGCTACAGTGACTGTTTTGAGCTTTTAACCATGTTCTAACAATGTTCAGTCATCAAAAACTTACCTGAAGTAGCAATCAGTTGCATTCACGCTGTTTTGAGGAATGTTTATCAGAAAATCCTCTTCCTCCGAGCGTCAAACACACGTCCTGCTGAAATCCTTCTACCCGGGACGTATTTTCAGATCATCTACATGACTTATCTGAGAATCTTTCGCTGTTTTAAGTCCTTAAATCATGGCTAAACTCGTCCTGAGCATTTCTGCCTCTAAAGCATGTTTAAAGACTTTAAAGACTTTAAGGGGGCCCTATGCAATTTACCTGCACACAGTCATTTAGTCATAACTTAACCAGAAATGATTACAGATTTTGTTTTTTGTTTTCTTGAATTTCATATAGGTTTCGGTCACCTGAGTTTTTCCTTTTCATGGTCAATTTCTGAGAACTTGTGACTAGACATGGAACTATAGTGACATTTTGCTTCAAGATTATCAAAAAGCATGTGATTTTCTGTGGGGGGTTTTTCGCAGTTGCATTTTTCTATGGTTTTGTTGATTTTTCTCATAGTTAAATGCAATGTTGTTGAGTGAAGTCCATGAGAGACCCCTTCTAAGGCCCCATCATTCCTTTAGGAGGAAAATCATTCACATATTAGTCAAATTGTTAACAAATAAAGTAGTCATTATAATTTGCAGTTAGTGTATTTTCTTATAGTAATAAATTTCGAGATATTTGTGAAATTGGTCTGGTAGTTACACAGGATGTCCATAAATTAGCGAGTTATTGTTAGATGTATGCAGAAACCATAGGGTGTATGTTGTAGCAATAATGAATGGAAAAATAACATTAAAAAACAATTTTGCTGGGAAAAGAAATCATATAATAAATTATGGATGAGGGGCCCACCGGGAAGGTTTGTACTCGGGCCCAGAATTTGGTGCTACGCCCCTGAGCAGATATAAAGACAAAAGAATAACTCCCCACCAAACACTGACTTGATTAAACGGCTGTGTTTCCAGTGAAGATAACTTTACTTGTTGAGCCGACAGAAATTAGCAAAAAGTTCAAGGTATTTTGTATCAGCACAAATGAAAGTGAGGGAAATGCAAGAACGTTAACAAATATTAACATAGCATATTTACAAAAAACTAATAATACGATTCCAAATGTCCATGCATCTTTTAAGTGTATTAAGGCTGAACAATTCATTGATATCGAATCAAAAATCCCACTTTGAATGGGCGCAATGAAGTGAAGTGCAATAATTTCTTCCACAAACAACAATATATCCTGTTTTATTCTGCAGAAAAAAAAACTGCTGACCCTGTAATTTAGATTTATTAAAACATGTTCTGAAACTAGCAACAAAAATGACACTAAAGTGACAAAAAAGGCAACAAAAAGTGACAAAAATGTGTCAAAAAAGTAACTAAAACGCTACCAAAATGTGACAAAAACCCCTGATTCTTTTATTTGTTTCAGTTCATATGTCAGTCTTGTCATTTCTCTCGGTGGTGTTTAAAATGTGAAGTTTGAGCAGAATCCCATTATTAAAACACAAATTGCAAAATGTAATCACTATTGCAAAACTGGTCAGAAAAATTGCTATTCAACATTTTTTCTCAAATTGTGCAGAAGTGAGTATCCTTAAAGATTATATTTCCTCCATCTGAAATTATGACAACAAATCCAAATGTCAAGAATGCAACCTTTTCGCTCCAGCACGACCCCAAACATTCTCCACGTCCTGTGAGCGTGTTTTTGCCGTTTGCTGCTGAAGCGCCGCTGAGGTGCTTCTTCAGTTTCTCCTCTCGTTTCAAACTCCTCGGCGCTCACCGGATGGACCGCCGCTGATTCTCCAGCGGATGATGCAGTGGCGGCCCCGTTGCCTAGCGACTGTAGCCGTAGAGCCGGGTCCCATCGCCATAGCGACGGCTGAAGGGGAAGCTGCAGAGAGAAGTGAGGACATATCTGCACAGGACCGGCGTAATGAGCTCGGATCAGTCAAGTTCGTTCAGACTCTGGAGACACTTTTGTTTTATTTCAAAGTGTGTTTGACAGTTTCTAATTTAGATTTTATTTGGTGTGTTAATACCTATTGTACATTTTGAAAATCTAGTTTTACATCAACAAAGTTGTAGTTTGTGGAGAAAAGTTGAAAAATCTGTTGAAAATGACAGGAAGTAAAAGACATCACACGAGGGAGACTCATTCCATCCAAATTATGTATAATTTACCCAAAATAAGCAACTTTTTTAACACTTAAAACTGCACAATATATAATGTTGTCGATTGTGTGATCGATGTGTATCGCAAAGATAAGCAATCATTTCTAATGATAAATGCATTAATCTTGCGTTTCTTGCGCGCCCAAGATTGTTTTTACTTTTAACCAATCAGACGCAGCCTTAAATCTTTTGCTGTTTTGCTAAATACAGAAACAGCACGTGAATACTTAAGTGTTTTATTGTTAAAGCGCTTCTAAACCCTCATCATGTTTTCAGTGTTTCATGCACACATAAATGAAGGTGAATAAATGTCTGAAATGTTTAAAATGCCAGAGTGCTGGATTTGCAGAGTTACAGTGAGGCGCAGTGACTGCCGTCAACTGTCATTGTGTCCTTAGGCAAGGCACTTCACCCACATTACCCACTTGCCTGGTCACAATACTAACATTTTAAACTCAATTCTCAATACCGACTTTGATACCACAAGGATCCGCAAATGCTCTTTTTATGTCAAGGTTTTAGACAAAAGACTGATATGTTCAGGTTTATTTGTACACAAGGCAATTCAAAGTGCTTTACACAACCGAATAAAATGCATAAAAATTGCAAAACAGCTCAAGACATACCAAATCATCATAAAAATACTTTAAAAGAGAAGAGTGCAGATAATTGCAGATGTCTTTCTCTTCTAATACAGTAGTGCTTTCTTTATAAAACATTGTGGTCTTTTGCTCAAGGTCATTCTAAACCTGCTCATGGTCAAACTTTGTCCAGTAAAGTAAAGTAAGATTTGTTTTAGAATCGATGCTTGCTCAAATGACTATCTAGTTTCGATACTAGTTTTAGAGTCGATTACGGTCTGATTTTTGATACTTTTGACAGCCCTATTCACCTTATTCCAGAAGTTGCCGTACGCGCCGCCATCTTGTTTCTGTTGTATTAGTTTACATGGAGCAGACGAGCTCAACAGAAAATAGTTCTACTCCACTAAAAAGCTGTTTTCAGACTGACCAGGAAATCGTTGCGTTGTTGACTTGTTGTTGTTCGTGTTCATTAAACATTTTACACAAATCAATCTACTTTATGTAACATTTTAGCGGCCAGACTTTTCCCTCGTTCGTCATTAGCTTTAACGAAGTTCTCGTCAAACGGAAGAGCGTTTACAACAAAAGTCCGTATCTGGCAAAAAGTGGGCGGGGCAGAGTAAGGTGAATTGCCAAGTATGACTCTGGAGCGTGAGTGTAGGTGATGATCGGAGCAGTCGATGGCTCAGTGACGGCCTTGTTTCACAGGAGCAGCTGTAGAAGTATTCACCACCACCGAATAAAAAGTGCACTTTGGAAGTTGTGAAATATGTCATTTAAAATCCAATGCATTGTTATTATTATTAAATGACACACTAATAGCAGAGTAAACGATGACCAGGAATACATTTTAGTCACTTTTGGTGGATTGTTTATCGTTGTCTTATCGGTTGCGTTCACGTTCTCTGTTTTGTTAATTAAGCTCATGGTTTAAAGTCTTTGGAGTTGAATAATTGCTCCTAGAGGTGGCCCATGTCTCGATCTCGCAAGATTGAAATGCGTCAGGATTGTGCGAGCGCTCACAGAGTAATCTCACGAGAATTATTTAATACATTTTTGCAGTGCAACTACTGAAGCGTGCAAAAACCTTCCTGGAAGAATTATTATTTAAGAGAATATCCAGTTTTAAAACCACATTGTCCTTTATTTTCTTATACGTGTCCATATTTAATTTGTAACCCAGAAAACGTACCAAAGGAAAGCAGTTTATTAGGGTTGCTTTTTCTCATTTAAAAAAAATAATTTAAACAACTTAAATTTTAATGTTGTGAAAAAGTTCAATTAAAGAAAGGGAAAAAAAGAAAAATCTCGCCTCCTTCTCGTCTTGTCTCGTCTCATGGAAATTCTGTCTCGTTACAGTCCTTTTTGATTTTTAGTGTTTGTTTATTTACACTGACAGAAACGACCCAGGACTTTGAGCCAGTTTTTGTTTCATGTGGGATACACAGAGGGATGGGTAGAACGTTCTTGTCTGTCCCAGCACAGAAGTTCCTTTTAAGTTTTTAACTGCATTTTAGACATCAAATCCTGGATGGCAGAAAACTTTCTCCAGCTTAACCAGGACAAAACTGAGGTTTTAGTCATCGGTCCTGAGGCCCAGAGAGAGAAACTTTTATCCAAACTGCAAGCACAGTCTTTTAATCCATCAGCACAAGTAAAAAACCTGGGCGTCATCTTTGACTCTGAGCTCACTTTTATTCCACACATCAAGAACATCACAAAAATAGGTTTTTATCACTTAAAGAACATAGCCAGAGTCCGTCCCATTCTCTCTCGGGCCAACACGGAGACGCTGATGCATGCTTTTATCTCCAGTCGTATAGACTACTGTAATGCCCTGCTCTCTGGTCTTCCCAAAAAGAGTATTTCAGGTTTGCAATTATTACAAAACTCAGCAGCACGTGTCCTGACTAAGACCAGGGGGCGGGACCACATTACACCGGTTTTAAAATCACTGCATTGGCTCCCCGTGTCTTTCAGGATCGATTTTAAGGTTCTTTTACTGGTTTATAAATGTCTTAATGGTCTTGGGCCTTCTTATCTTTCAGAACTGCTTTTACCATATGAACCCTCGCGGCCCCTGTGCTCCTCCGGCAGCCGGCTCCTAGTCATTCCCAAAGTCAGGACACACACTCACGGCGAGGCGTCTTTCCAGTACTACGGCCCTCGTCTGTGGAACGGCCTGCCGGAGAACCTCAGGGCCGCAGAGAACGTTCAGGTTTTTAAGAGCAGGCTCAAGACCCACCTTTTTAGCTTAGCTTTTGATTAATATTTAATTGTGTATTTATTTATGCTATTTATTGTGTTAACTTATTTTAGGTTCACTATTTTAGATTAATTTATGTCCTATTCTTACTCTATTTCTACTCAATTCTCTATTTATTTCTTCAATATTTATTTATTTATTTATACTTTTATTCATTTTAGATTCTCCAGTGTTTCCTCTGCAGGGGCCCTCTGTACCGGGAGCGGTGTTCATATGTGGCTGCTGGGCCCTGGCTCATGGGCCCCTGGTGGAGGTTTGGTGTTTGCCTCATCTCTCCTCTGGGGCTCTGAGTCTGTGTCCTGTGGCTGCAGGCGACGCTCTGCTCCTGGTGCAGACGGCTCCTCTGATGGTGCTTCCTCAACTGGTTTATCTGTACTCAGCCTCTTGTACCTTAGATCGTGTGTGTGTGTGTGTGCGTGTGTGTGTGTGCGTGCGTGTGGGCGTGTACGGGTATGTATTGGTGAATATCTGTGGGGGGTTTGGTTCTGTGGGGTCTGGTGGTTGTGGGGGAGGTTGGGAGGGAAACGGCATGTGGAAATGTTTTTAATGCACTGTAAAGCACTTTGTGTTACATTTTATGTATGAAAAGCGCTCTATAAATAAAATTTGATTTGATTGATTTGATTCCTCTTTGATCAGACTCTACACATTCATCCTCAGGTCGTAAGAAGAGCATTAAGAACATCACAATGAAAAGAGCCCTGGAGCGACTGGAAAGTGAAGGCAGCGAGGTCATTTTTCAGGTCTGGTTTATCATGCGGAGAGTTTGGATTTGTATTTTACTTAGGGATGTAATCCTTTAGTCGTTTACTCGATTAATCAGTTGATGGTGTTTTAGTCAACGTTTTTATTAGTTAATTATTTATTTAAAGAAAAGAAAAAAGATGTGGAGTGAGTTAACTGAAGATTTTGGAGTGAATTATGAGTTTAATCTAACTTACATACGTCTAACATATAAATACTCTGTTTTCTTGTACTTTTCTGTATAAATAGTGCATTTGTTGTCTTTTGAGTGCAGTTTGGGTCAGGGACATTGAGAGTCTTGATCTCTTCTTGATTTGGTAAATTCATTGATTTTTAATGTGTTTTTGATACTGAAAATGGTCTGTGCTATTTTTCTTCTTTCCCTTTTAAAATGTAAAGTAAAGCATATATTCGTCATGGTTTTGATAGCTTTTGCGGCGCTCCTTTTAGTCTTTAGTCGACCGAGAATTTCTTTAGTCGACTACAGCCCTAAGTTTACTGTCAAAAACTGAATGTCCAGTAATTAGAGATATGAAGTACAAACCAGGACAACAAATCTGCAATCTAACCCGCAAACGTTACCATAGAATTCCACACCATCGAGGGATTCTTGAGTGTTGTGATGTCAAGTATATAAACAGAACAACTGACTAAACTTGTCTTGTTGAGAGCTGTATGTCAGCGTATATGCTTTCTTTAACTTTTCCTCCTCCTCTCCTGCAAACGCGCTCACATTTCCCACGCTCCGGCTCCATCCTCTGCGTTTACTCTTTGTTTAGCGCCGGAGAAAAAACACTGTGTCATTCTGTCACGTCGTTCTCCCAAACACATTTATCTCCGTCTCCTTCTCACCCCGAACCATCGGAGCATCGTTTCCGTGGATACAGCGGAGACGGAGTGTTGCCACGGTAACCCGGCTGCACGTTGTTCTCTCGCTCACGCTCTGGAGCCGACGACACGGACACTAGCACCGCTGCGTTCGGGGGCCGCAGGGAAAACCCGCTGCCAGCTGAGAGCTTCATCTGTGAGATCAGCTTTGGTTACCGTCTTTGCTTTTTGTGTCGGCGTTTAAAGAGGAGGCCAATCAGATCTGGAACAATCTTGTTGTGTTTTTAAGTAGAGATTTTAGTCCAATAATGAGCTGATTGTGCAGATATATCAGATTGCAGGAGTGTGGCTGGTGAGAATATTTAATGAGCTCCTTCTGCTTGAGTTGTGTTTTGTTTCATTGATGTTTGATTGGTCTGACATATTTAGATGATCTCATTCCTGTGTGAGAGACATAAGATTGAACATTAAAGGTCCCATATTCTGCTATTTTCCCCTTTACACAGTCTATTCTAAGGGCTTTGTTGATAAAATTTTGCGTTGTGCAATATCCATAACAGAACAGTTTACAAAAAACACCCATTTCTTGGACTGGCCCCCCTCCTTGCAAAAGCAAACGTTTGACGTGCTCCAGTACCTCGACGACGGACGTTGTCGTTTGGTAAATAACAAGCTAACTCTTCGATCTGTCGTATCCATCGTGTAATTACTGTGTAGCATTAGCATTAGCTGTTTTTATTCTTGCGGCTGCACGCTTCTTGGAGGCGTGGCTTAAACACCGTGTCATCTTAGTGAGGAGCCCCCGTCTGCTGCTCAGCCGAGGGGGACGGAAAAGACAGTTCTCTAGCGAAAACATGCGGGAATCAATCAAAAAAACACTTTGGGCACAACATACGAGGCCCAAATAGCACTGGAGGAAGGTTAAAACCTCTGAAAAGTCGATTTTGCATGTTATGGGACCTTTAATCTTATGTGTCATACTGCATTGTTTGGGCTCAGTGTGTTAATAGTTAAGCTTTATTTAAAGGGGCTGTACTTGATTTTTACTTTTACTTTTTACATCTTTACATCTGTCACATGTATCACTCACTTTCCTAATGCAGTCCCAACGTCCTAAATATTCAACATGATGAGTTTATAAGCACTTTTCACACGTTTCTGAGCCATCCCGGGTAAAGCTAACAGCGCACATCCTGCTTCTCATGGAATAAAATGCTTTATTCACCTTATTCTGCCCCACCCACTTTAGCCGTTTCTGCCACAGATACGCACTTTTGTTGTAAACGCACTTCTGTTTGACGAGAACTCTGTTAAAGCTAATGACGAACGAGGGAAAAGTCTGGCCGCTAAAATGTTACATAAAGTAGGTTGATTTGTGTAAAATGTTTAATGAACACGAACAACAACAAGTCAACAACGCAATGATTTCCTGGTCAGTCTGAAAACGTCTTTTTAGTCCATGTAGAACTTATTTTCTGTTGAGCTCGTCTGCCCCGTGTAAACTAACAGAAACAAGACGGCGGCGCATAAGGCAACTTCAGGAATAAGGTGAATAATTCGATGCAGAGAAAGTGCTGTGGTCTAATTTTCACTCGAATAGATGCTCTTACAATGTATATGTACTGCGACAACACGGATTTTACTTTATTACATGCAAAAAACTGGGCATGTGATCTAGTTTTTTCATTTCAAAACAGTAAAAATCAGGTACAGTGCCTTTAAAGTAACAGTGGCTCTCAACTTTTGTTTTTCTTCTCATTTTTGATCTTCTTCTCTTGTGTTTTTGATTTGTGTGCTGCTCTATTTGTCACTTTGCCCCAGATCACCCTTGAAAAAGAGGTCTCGATCTCGACGTGTTCACACCTGGTGAAATAAAGGTTGATAAATAATAAGACAGAGGTGCGAAAAAGCTATGAGCTCATTGACCTGACATGTTTCAGAAAAAGTCCTGCCGGCAAAACACGTCAGGTAAATGAGCTCGTTGCTTTTTTGCACCTCTGTCTTATTAGAAAAAAAAGTCGATACAGTGGCTCTGGCAGAGTTGTGTGAAATGCATCAAAATGAATGAGTCACTGCATGGACCATCAGCCTGTGGTGGCTTCAGATGTGTCTACATTAGGCTTCGGGACTAAAGCGCTGCTGTGCGGGGCTTTAGGGCCATGGTGTCTTCAAATCATTTTAGAAAGTTTACAAGGACAACAGCAGAAAGGAGAAGACAGTGAGTGATTGGACAGTAGAGCTGGGCGATATTACAAAAAATTGAGATTTTCTTGGGGACAGATCATGACTTAGATTTGATAAAAAATCGTGTTCATTTTGTATTTTTCTGTTGCCTTTAATTCACCTTATCCCGGAAGTTGCCGTACGCGCCGCCGTCTTGTTTCCGTTGTATTAGTTCACACGGAGCAGACGAGCTCAACAGAAAATAAGTTCTACATGGACTAAAAAGACGTTTTCAGACTGACCAGGAAATCGTTGCGTTGTTGACTTGTTGTTGCTCGTGTTCATTAAACATTTTACACAAATCAATCTACTTTATGTAACATTTTAGCGGTGAGACTTTTCCCTCGTTCATCATTAGCTTTAACGGAGTTCTCGTCAAACGGAGGTGCGTTTACAACAAAAGTGCAAAAAACGGCAAAAGTGGGCGGGGCAGAATAAGGTGAACAGAGCTGCACAATTTAGTAAAAATATCTAATTGAGATTTTTCTGACCAGTGCGATTGTGATTAGATTTGCGATTTATGTTTTAATAAAAGGATTCTGTTCAAATTCACATTTTAAACACAATTTTGTCGCTTTTAGTTGCATTTTTTTGTCACGTTCAGTTGCGTTTGTTATATTTAAACGCGTCTTTGTCACTTTTAGTTGCGTCTTTGTCATTTTTAGTCTTGTTTTAGTCGCTTTTAGTCATGTTTTGGTGCATTGAGTCGCGTCTGTTGTTGGTAGGTGTGTTTTTGTCGCTTTTGAACACATTTTTAAAGTTTTTGGTCGCTTGTTTCAGAACATGTTTGTACAAATCCAAACTACAGTGTTAGCCGTTTTTATTCAAATCAAAGCAAGACATTTTGTTGTTTGTGGAAGAAATTATTGTTCTTAAAAGATTGCATCCATCTAATAGCAATTTTGTGTTTAATTGTGCAGCTCTGGCCTTTAAGAGGTAAATAAAGTCATCGGCTCAGAGGCTTCAGAGGCTAAACAACAGGAGAAAAAGTGTGTTTGAACAGACAGCTGCATTAAAGACACAAACAGTCAATCACGACACAACAATTTCACAAAAATAGCAGATTGTCACAGGGACCAGCTCATAATTCCATTTTTATCACCGTATCACTCAGCCCTATTGGACAGTTTAATCTGCCTTGTCACTTATGAAGTACGTAGTAGTTTTTTGTAATAATTTTGAACGCTTTTGTCAGTGCCACATCACACCACACATCCTTTTAGTCGGATAATCAATGCACAGGGCATGTCCTCAATAAAACAAGAATGTCTTTGTTCGACTACTAGGCCTGCACCTTTAGAGAAAAATATTTAATTGCATTTTTTCTGACAAGTGTGATTATATTTGCGATTTATGTTTCAATTTTGTTTGAAGTTCACGTTTTAGACTTGACAAAAACGCTGAAATATGAATTGACAAAGCAGGTATTTCAGCAGGTTTGCACAGATTGAAACTGCAGACAAGATATTTTGGTGTTTGTGGAGGAAATAATGATACTTCAAAAACGGCAGCGTGTGCGATTTGTTGATTGCGTCCAGTTTCAATTCGATTGCGATTCATCTTGCAGCTTTACTACTAACAGCCCTAAGCAACTTCTGCAAAAAACAAATTAGCCGCTAATAATAATAAGGTCAGGGTTCTTATTGAGAGAGCCACTTCAAGTTAATAGAGTAAAATTAAATTGTGTGTGATACATTATAAGTAGTTTAAACATAGTATTATTGTTTGATCGCTCGTGGAGATGGCTTTATTAAACCATTGGCTCATTAAAATGGCCGCTCGTCCACAGTTTGATGGATGTCTTGAGCAGCGAGCGAGGGGAGCTGGACACCTTCCTCTCCTCACTTCACCTCAGCTCAAGTGCTCTGAGCGGCAGCTAATAGAAAATCTAATGAGATTTTCAGTGGTCTGGAGCTGGTTTAGAATCGTTCAGCCGTTTTATACAACAACATTAAAAAGTTGGGCCATTGTGCCAACTGCCGCTTTATTACAGAGTGGGAAATTGTGTATGAAGGAGCATTTCAACTTTGATGGACACTTTTGAAAAGAAAAATATGGCTCTTGATTTGGGTGAAAGCATTGTTTTCTGTTGTTGGGGCAAATGCGCTTTGAATGTGCTTTAAAAGGTCCCATATTCTGCTATTTTCCCCTTTACACAGTCTATTCTAAGGGATCCATAACATCATACCATAACACCATAACAGTTTCCAAAAAACACCCATTTCTTGGACTGGCCCCCCTCCTTGCAAAAGCAAACGGCTCACTCTGAAATCTGACCCCCCCGAACAGAGAGCAGGCTGCCTCCCCCGCCCAACCCGCACGCCTCCCCTCCCAACTCGTGCCGAAGCCTAGAGTGGAGATAGTGCGCATGCGCCGTGTGCTCCGGTAAACAGCGATACACAAACACGGGAATAAACCTTTTATCCGTCCTGACGGTGCGTCGTGCTGAGTCCTACGTCCTGGATCTGACCTGGAGTTTGACGTGCTCCAGTACCTCGACGACGGACGTTGCCGTTTGGTAAATAACAAGCTAAATCTTCGATCTGTCGTATCCATCATGTAATTACTGTGTAGCATTAGCATTAGCTGTTTTTATTCTGCGGCTGCGCGCTTCCTGGAGGCGTGGCTTAAACACCGCGTCATCCTGGTGAGGAGCCCCCGTCTGCTGCTCAGCCGAGGGGGACGGAAAAGACAGTTCTCTAGCGAAAACATGCGGGAATCAATCAAAAAACCACTTTGGGCACAACATACGAGGCCCAAATAGCACTGGAGGAAGGTTAAAACCTCTGAAAAGTCGATTTTGCATGTTATGGGACCTTTAAACTTGATTTTGTGACACTGAGCTCGCAGCGCACAGAGGAAACTTACACAGACGCGCGAAAGAACAGCTGTCTTGACACAGAAAGGCCTGCTGATCTTATATTTTGGTGAAAATTGAATTGAGCGATTGTGATTAGATTTGTGATTTATGTTTTAATAAAAGGATTCTGTTCAAATTCACATTTTAAACACCATTTTGTCGCTTTAAGTTGCATTTTTTTTGTCACGTTCAGTTGTGTTTGTCATATTTAAACGAGTCTTTGTCACTTTTAGTTGCGTCTTTGTCATTTTAAGTCGTGTTTTAGTCGCTTATAGTCGTGTTTTGGTGCATTGAGTCGCGTCTGTTGTTGGTAGGTGTGTTTTTGTCGCTTTTGAACACATTTTTAAAGTTTTTGATCGTGCTTTTGTCGCTTGTTTCAGAACATGTTTGCACAAATCCAAACTACAGTGTTAGCCGTTTTTATTCAAATCACCTGGACAGGAACCTTCTTGCTGTAAATCAGAAGTGCAAAGCATTATATGCAATACTTACATACAATTTGATATAATCTGATAGTTCTTTTACGTATTCATCAGTTCAACAATGTGTCTATTACTGCGCAGAGACACGACTTAAGATCTGAGCGAACGACATGAGAGAGGCGTCGTTTTGAAGCCGTTAAATCTTAAATCTTGAGCCATCGCGCGCCGCTTTATTGTGTCATTCCAGGCCCCGATAGCGCGGCGCGGTGCTAAAATTACCCGCGGTCATGTCTCCACAGCTGGGGACGAGCAGCCGCGGAGTCAGGGATACGACGGATCCACAGTGACAGCCACAAGACACACAGCAGCGACCGGAGCCTGACACTGAGCCTGGGACCGAGGCAAAGTCATGGGCAGGAGGCGGAGTTTAAGGACGTCACTGTTGTGTTCTCGCTGAATCGTACTTGAGTTTAGGGCTGTGGTCGACTAAAGAAACACTTGGTCGACTAAAGACCTTCCCTATCGACCGATTAATCAACTAAAAAGGGGGTGCGGCAAGGCAAAAATATGAAGTATCTCAAACCGGACCAAAAAACACAACTGCACAGGAGTTCATGCAAAAAAATATCAATTTATACAGAAATATAATAGGAAACAGTGTATTTATATGTTAGATATATATAAATTAGATTAAACTCACGATTCACTCAGTAGTCTTTAGCTTACTCACTCCATATTTTCACTTTTTGTTATTAAGTGATTCAAATCAAAGAAGTCCAGACCAGGTAGATGTGAAAATAGTTTGCGTATTTGCAGACGCCGCGATGAAGAAGCACAGAAGAGACCACCAGTTTATGCATCTATGCAAAACAGAGTAAAAGTGGGCGTACATAATGAGTGCTAAGTACAGAACATAGGTTGCTAAGTACAAAAAACACATGAATCAAAGAGGCCCTTGCGTGCCATGTTTGGACGTAAATGAGTGTGGGGGAACCTAAAATAACCAAAGGTTGTCTGAGGACGACACCATACAGGGTAACACCATATGTGAAACCAGACATGGATGACCTTTGCTCCCGAAGAAGAGCGTCTCCTATTATGGACTAAAACATGCTTACACTTTTTCACTGTTTTTGTCGTATAAATACTTGTAATTGAAATAAAATAATTACTCGACTAAAACTGTTGGTCGACTAAAACACCATCGACCGATTAATCGACTAAACGACTAAACAACTACAGCCCTACTTGAGCTGTGCTTGTTCAATCTGATGGTTATGGTTGAGATCGTTATAAACCTGCAGAGGAAAACCACTTTGAGATTGGGCTGCACAATTAATAACCCGAAATCGCAATTTGAATCAGCAAATCGCAAAGGCTGCCGTTTTTGAAGTGCGATAATTTCCTCCCCAAACAGCAAAATGTCCTGTTTTATTCTGCAAACCCTGTAGTTTAGATTTGTTAGAATATGTTCTGATTGAAACAAGTGACAAAAATGCAACTAAAATTGACAAAAGCGTGACAAAAAGTGACCTCTGCAGGTTCAGATGGACAGATTGACAGAACACGAAACGAATGGTCTGTATCAAAACAAACATGGCTGCTTACTAGGGCTGTCTCTAACGATTATTTTAGTAGTTTACTAGTCGAACAATTATTTCTATAGTATATTTAAATGGTTTAAATACATTATCAACCAAATAAAGGTTGAAATATGGCGATTGAAGGCTTCTAGTTTATTTATTTTATTGATGAAAATCAGCAATAATCTATTCTTTTTTCACATTTTGATGTAATAATGTCATGGTCTTTGTTATAAAAGTGTTTTTGAGTCTGTATAGTTCAGTTAACAATTAATCGATTATCAGTTTTTATAGTAATAGTTTATATAGATTATTTTTTATCGTGGACTAGTCATGATTAGTCGATCAAGCGAAAAGAGAAAAGAAAAAAAATACCACAAGGACTGAAAAACATTGTGGATTTCTGCTGAATCAACGAGCAAAGCACAAATTCTGTTAATCTGAGATAAGAGAAGTTTGATTTTGACCAATGAACTCTTTTGTTTCTCATGCATCACTGAAATAAACTCATCTGATTGCACAGTTCTGTTTGAGTTTGACTCCAGCGGCGTGTCCTGAACATACTTCTACGCTAAAAACGAAAGCAAAACAGTCACCACTGCCAGCTTTAAACAACCAGATAACGGCACGGACATTATCTGCCGCAGTATAAACAGAGTCCGATCAGGTGATATCTTTACGTTGCTCTAAAGGTCCTGAAAGAACAGCAAACCACCATTTGCTTCTGTCCTGTGAGCATTGGTTAATCTGTCTAGTCTTTTTTTTTTGGTCTTTGTAAAACCTTGCAAAACGACTGCTGCACTAATTTCTTCCTCTACAAAAATATCTTGAATGGAATCGTAAGAAAAGCAGTCATTTATATGAATACCAAACCAAACTTGAGCAGGTTTGTGTGTCCTCGTGGCACAGTGACCAGAGCTGGGCGGCTGAAGGTCACTCCTGGTGGTTCTCAGCGCCGCATCAGGACGACAGGTGGCTAATGTGCAGCTAATGTGCAACGTCCTTCTCACCGCCACCGTCTGTCCCCTGTCCTACTGTCTGTCCCTCGTCCTACTGTCTGTCCCTCGTCCTACTGTCTGTCCCTTGTCCTGCTGTCTGTGCCTTGTCCTGCTGTCTGTGCCTTGTCCTACTGTTTGTCCCTTGTCCTGCCAGTTGTCCCTCGTTCTGCTGTTTGTCCCTCGGCCTACTGTCTGTCCCTCGTCCTGCTGTTTGTCCCTCGTCGTACAGTCTGTCCCTTGTCGTACAGTCTGTCCCTTGTCCTACTGTCTGTCCCTCGTCCTGCTGTCTGTCCCTCGTCCTGCTGTTTGTCCCTTGTCCTGCTGTTTGTCCCTTGTCCTGCTGTCTGTCCCTCGTCCTACTGTCTGTCCCTTGTCGTACAGTCTGTCCCTTGTCCTGCTGTCTGTCCCTTGTCCTGCTGTCTGTCCCTTGTCCTGCTGTCTGTCCCTCGTCCTGCTGTCTGTCCCTTGTCCTGCTGTCTGTCCCTCGTCCTTCTGTCTGTCTGCGTTTCGTCCTGCTGTTTGTCTGTCCCTCGTCCTGCTGTTTGTCTGTCCCTTGTCCTGCTGTTTGTCTGTCCCTCGTCCTGCTGTCTACCTCTTGTTCTGAAGCCTGTCCCTCATCCTGCTGTTTGTTCCTCATCCTGCTTTATCCTTCATCCTACTGCTTGTTCCTTGTCCTGCCGTGTGTCTGTCCCTTGTTCTGCCGTTTGTGCCTCGTCCTGCTTTGTCCCTCGTCCTGCTTTGTCCCTCGTCCTGCTGTTTGTCTGTCCCTCGTCCTGCTGTCTACCTCTTGTTCTGAAGCCTGTCCCTCGTCCTGCTGTTTGTCTGTCCCTCATCCTGCTGTTTGTTCCTCATCCTGCTTTATCCTTCATCCTACTGCTCGTTCCTTGTCCTGCCGTGTGTCTGTCCCTTGTTCTGCCGTTTGTGCCTCGTCCTGCTTTGTCCCTCGTCCTGCTGTTTGTCCCTCGTACTGCTGTTTGTCCCTCGTACTGCTGTCTACCTCTTGTTCTGAAGCCTGTCCCTCGTCCTGCTGCCTGTCCCGTCTCTGTTGCCTCTCTGTCGTCTCTCTGTCGTCTCTCTGTGGTGTCTCTGTGTGAATGGCAGACTGTACTTCACACTCTCCCTGGTCTGAGCTCTTGCCCGGTCTCAAGATTGTTCTCACTTCAGGTCCATGGCATTCGGCCCAGACACAGGTTCAGGCCAAGTGCAGCTCTAATACATAACATACATGATTATTAGTGTCACAAAAAAACACATTCTGAACATTTTAATACTCGGAAAAAGCTTGATATTCAAAAAGTGGACATAAGACACATTTGTGTACTGATCTCATTCACAGAACGCCAAGTTTCTTTAGCGTTTCCATGTTCCCTGCAGAGGCGTAGCAACTAATTCTGGGCATCGGGCACAAACCTTCTTGGTGGGCTCCTCTGATACGTATTTTTTTAATGTGATTTATTTATCCCAGCAAATTCTGTTACTGTTGTTCTGTTTTAATTCACTTTTGAATATTCATCCTATGGTGTCTACATACACTTAACAATAACTTAAATTTACAGTCGTCCTGTAGCGGCTTATATTATGATACAGTACTGTTTTTGCAATAACTACCAGACCAATTTCACCAAGATCTCTAAACATATCAGTACAAAAAGAAAATACACTAACTGCAAATCAAATTCACTTGTTTTATTTGTTAACAATTTGGCTAATATGAATATGTGATGAATATGTGAGCAATGATTTTCCTCCTAAAAGGGGTGATTGGGCTCTCACATCTCACACATGATGATGTTGTATTTAGTCTTTCAAGGACTTTACTCAACCTCAATGCATTTTATTACAACAAAAATAGACTAAAGCATAGAAAAATGCAACTGAGAAAAAAACATCACATGCTTTTGAGGGCCCTTCCCTGCCTTGGGCCCCAAGGAAACTAGTACCCTTTACCCCCCAGTCCGACAGCGCTGGTTCCCTGTTATAATTTTTTTTTTTTTATATAATGTTATATAACGCTACATAAACTACAATATCTGATATTTTACCCACTTCAGAAAAAGACTGTTCATTATATCAATAGCTGCTCTAATCCGTGTCTAGTTTCAATATGATTTTGAGGATTGCTTTTTTTTTCCGTTGAACTGCAAAAGCCACACTTTATACAAAGATTCATGTTAAAAACTGAGCTGAAAAAGTTCCAAAAGCTGCTCAGTGTGCGAGCCAAGAAGCCACATCATAATATGGTTTCACACTTGCTGTAGTTTTATACTGTTAGTTGTAAAAATCAATGTATTCTAGAGTTCCCTTACAGAGAATATATATTTGGCCCAAAGCTCTCCTTCATAACTGGACTGTTTTTAGTGTCCAGACCTATGTCTGAGTAAGGAGCTTGGCAGCACGGCGCTCGCCTCACAGAGACTGTCCTGGGTTGAAAATTGCGCCTCTTTGTGTAGAGTTTGCATGTTCTAGTTTTGTTTCCTGTTGGCACTGGTTTTCCCATCAGCCCAAAACATGCACAAGATAAATCCACCGTGCACTCTTGGACAAACTCTTCTGTAGATCTGGAGATGGCTCGTGGCGCTGCTCCTGACAGGGTCCCCTGAGCCACGAGCTCCATGTAACAAATACAGAGGACATTTGTGTGCACTAATCTTCATTATCATTATTATTATAGATTGGAGAGTTCACAGACTGTATTCTGACAGGTTGGTCTATGCCACTAACACAATAACCTAAACAGAATAATCCCATTAAACACTTTTCTAATTGAACATAAAAAGCCAAAACACTAGTTACAAATGACTTATTCATCTTTCTACACCTACTATACACCTAAAACTACACGTACTATAAACAAATCAACACAAATACCCCATTAATGCAAAGAAAATGTACACAATAAATGTGTGTCACCAAAAATGATTACTTCTTTAATTTTTTCATGCAGTGGCAGGCAGAATTTTTCTAAAACTGTGAGTCGCTTTTTTGTTGAATTCTTTTTTTCCCATGATTTTCTACTTTCAGTCTTCTTCTTATCACAAAGTGGACACAGATCCAAGGCCAAAAGGAGGAAAGGAGTGAACCTGTCCATGGCAAAACTGAAACTATGGAACAGAAACTCATCATTATCTCACTGTTCAGACAATCCCTGACCAAGACGTTCAAGGTCTAAGACCAAATAGTCTTTGTATTTAGTGTATTTTTCTTTGTAGCACCAAGACATGTCACTTGTTTGACAGTCTTTGCACACTTGACTTTAATGTCCTGACTTTGCCGTCTTTTGGTGGCAAAAACGTTACGTCATCATAGTTCTATTCATTACACTGAAAAAATATGTCTAGCCTGGCCTAACCTGGCTTCAAATGACTTGAATTTATCATTTTTATCTGGATTTGAGTAGTTTTGACTCAATGAGATTTAATTGCTTTTGTGATGCAAACTATTTCACTGGTTTCACGGTATTTCTTGATCATGAGATGATTTAGCTTAAAGTAAGAAAAGTAAAAAGTAATGTATTGAAACAAGTCAGAAATGGTTTGAAACAAGTGAAATAATCTAGTTCCATCAGATATATATAGTCTTAACTAATCTTAACTCATCAAAACGTCTGAAATTAAGATCAATATACTTAAATCAAGACATTTGAACGCATCAAGAAATTCATTTTTTGCAGTGAATGCAAAGTTTGACAGCACAAATATGTGTTCAACTAAACTGTAGAGCTCAAATTGTAAAGCTCAGTGAATCCTATTCATTCTATTCTATTAGTTTCCTCACTTAAAACAAAAGAACAATAGATTCATGGGTCTCACGTTGCCAACAAAAAGTCTCCAAAGAAAAGTTTATTCTCTGTAACGTCCCCAAAGATCCCATTTGTCTCCAGAAATACATTAGTGCCATCAGAGGAACCAGTGGAAGAAACCCCTCCAGACTGAGCCCTGAACAGTTTATTTCAGGTCGTTAGCAGCTGGCTAACACTTGTTTACACATTAAAGTACCACGTTAATTGATGGTATGCTGATAAACGTTATCAGACTTGTAGACACTCTTAACTTAAGCTCAATTTCAACTGTCATTGTGTTATATTTTATGATCAGACAGTCACCCCCTGACACAAAGTCCGTCTCTTGTTCTGAGGGCTTCTCCACAGAGCGGCGGTGGACGAGGACGCTTAGCTAAATGTCCGCAAAAGTTTTAAATGGTGAGCTGTGTTAGGAAAGGATCAAAACCATGGATGTATTAAATGAACTGTCTGTGGTCCCAGATTGATTTGTGGCCGTGCGAGGTACTGCAGCCTCTTGGAACCAGCCTTTTTCTAAAATTGCACATTATAATTGCAGACAGGACTGAATTATTATCGGTATTTAAATAAAATGGAAGGAAATGTTCTTTTCTACCGTTTCTAAAATCACCGAAATTACCGTTTTTATATGAAGTGGGGGATTGTCGTCACGTGGCGCCCTAAAGCAAAGATGGCAGCCTCCGTATCAGGAAGTAAAACAAAGATGGCAGCCATCGTATCAGGAAGTAAATGCGGAAGTAAGAAACTTTTTTGCGCCAATGAGCTCACGCCATAGGGATAAACAGGGCGGCCATCTTGGATTCATCTTCCAGGTTTTATTATAGTTCTATGATCAAAACCCAAACCCTTTTAGATCAGTTCTGTTTTGATTTGGTCCGCTGCGCCGCTAAAATAAAAAAACTACAAGAGTTTATGAGATTATGCTTATCTATGTTTGCGTTTTAGTTTTTTTTTTTTTTTTTTCTTTTTTTACAAATAAAGCTGCAAGTTTTGATGCTAATGTTAAATTACTAGACGACCCTGAATGTCCCTCAGCCCCATGTTGTACAGTCTTTAAAGTGTATATGACGGCCTCTCCTGTTTTTCTAATTATTACTTACTATAACTTGTGGTCAAATTCATCATAATTTCACATTTATTTAGCTGCAGTTTGTGAGGAAATTTTGAAATATAAAAGTTTAAAATTACAGGAAGTACAGCTGAGTTCTCTGTGATGTCATCAATATGCGACATGCCATTGACCATACAGGAACAATTTACTGCAACTGACACATTTTTCTGACAGTTTAAACAATCATTTAACAAAATAAAGGTGTTGTCGGGTATTATTTATTGTCAAGTCATAACTATTGTGTCACTCGTGTGGATTTTAGGCCTTGTTTTCAAAATGGTTGCTAGGTTACAGTTGTGGAATTACCTCTACGCTGCAAAAATGAATTTCTAGATGAGTTAAAATGTCTTGATTTTAGGATATTAATCTGAATTTCAGACGTTTTGACTTTTTAAGATCAGTGGAAATTATGTATTTGATGGAACTAGATTATTTGACTTGTTTCAAACCATTTCTGACTTGTTTCAACGCATTATTTCCTATTTCAGTCCAAATTATCTTCCTGCACAGCAAAAATGTAAATCTGTAAAGTTTAAAATGGCTTGAATTGATCATTTTTATCTGGATTTGAGAAGTTTTGACTCAGTGAGATTTAATTGCTGATGTGATGCTGAATATTTCACTGGTTTCAAAGTATTTCTGGCTGATAATGCTAATAATTTAGCTTAAAATAAGAAAATACATTTGTCAGTCGGGCAAGTAAAATTATCTTAACCCAATGACAGACAATTTGGATTGAAGTAAGAAATAATGTGTTGAAACAAGTCACAAACGGTTTGAAGCAAGTAAAATAATCTGGATCCATCAAATAAAAAGTCTTAACTCATCTTAACGAGTCAAAACGTCTGAAATTCAGATTAATATCCTGAAATCAAGACGTTTTAACTCATCTAGAAATTAATTTTTTGCAGTGTACGTATGTCATATTTGTGCTCAACCAGGAAGTAACATTATAAACGTTATGAAAACTGTCAAAGTGGGGCCAAATAGGCAAGAAGTTTAGTGAAATCGTAAATGTCCACTATGCTTTTGCGAAATGTGTCATATAGACTTGATATATTCTGATTTACTCTATATCATATTCATAATTTACTCCCAAACAACAGTTGCGATAATATTCATTTCCCGTTATCTTCTACCTCTTACAAAAGTAGATTCAAAAGCCTGACTAATGCATACACTGCATATAGACCTTTAATAACCACGTGTAATTTCTGGTCTGTGGATGTAAAGTGGTTTCTATGGTGATGTCTTTGTCCCGTCCTGGTTGGTCTGTGCGTGGCCGGGGGCGACACAGCGTCCTCTTAAATGGGACAGGGAGCTTTGAAAGGGGCCGAAGCGAAGAGAGAGCGCCCCGGGGCCCGTCTCTAAAAGCCACTCTGCGCTGGACCGGTCTGAGAACAGCTCCGTTCACAGCCGCACCGTCACACAGGAACCTACAGGGGCGCAACCGCCTCAGAACCGCCTCAGAACCGCTTCAGAACCGCTTCAGAACCGCCTCAGAACCGCCTCAGAACCGCCTCAGAACCGCCTCAGAACCGCCTCAGAACCGCCTCAGAACCGCCTCAGAGAGCTTAAAGTCTGTGACGCTCAGAATGTTCTAATTATGACTACGTTTGGTGGGAGGGCCACTGTAGTAAATCATAGTTGACGTCTGTGAAGTTGCAGTTTGTAAAGAAAATTTGAAAAATAAAAGTTTAAAATGACTCAGTGCTGAGTTCTAAAATGGAATCCCTCGTGATCAAAAAGCGACAGTTGAAAATAAATAGGCAATTAACATGGATGTATTAAATGTCTGTCTGTGGTCCCAGATTGATTAGTGGTCGTGCGAGGTACTGCAGCCTCTTGGGTCCAGCCTTTTTCTCAAATTGCACATTACAATTGCAGACAGCACTTAATTACTCTCTGTATTTAAATAAAACAGAAGGAAATGTTCTTTCTACCGTTTCTAAAATCGCTGAAATTATATATATATTATATATTATTATATTATTATATATAATTATATATATAATTTTATATAAAGTGACGTCACGGTAAACACGTGTGAGCCGCGTGAACGAGCGTCGGACGATACAAACAGAAGCACGTGGATGAAATTATCAATGTAGTATGGAGTAAATCAGAATATATCAAGTCTATATGACACATTTAGTTAGTTAGTTAGTTAGTTTATTTTTCTTCGGTCCAAAGAAATACAAAAACAAAACAAAAAAAAGCATATGAATAAAGAAAGAAAACATTTTACAGACCGAAAGGGTTTAGATTAGAGACACATGTAAGTTGTATTTTATATCATTTCAGACGCTTTCACGTGTGTCTAACATGAAGAACACAATTACAATCACACAAGCTAACGTTAACACAAAAACTTGCAGCTGCTGGTCGTTCACGTCGCTCAAAGCATCATGGGGGATTGTCGTCACGTGGCGCCCTAAAGCAAAGATGTCAGCCTCCGTATCAGGAAGTAAAGCAAAGATGTCAGCCTCCGTATCAGGAAGTAAAGCAAAGATGGCAGCCTCCGTATCAGGAAGTAAAGCAAAGATGGCAGCCTCCGTCAAATCATAACTACCGTGTCATTTATGTGGATTTTTGACACTTTTGACGACCCCAGTCCTCAGTATTCAATCGCCAATGACATTCGTGGTTGCTGCGATTGCATACAGTGCGTAGTAATAGAGTAGAGTGTGGATTAACAGATTACAGTAACGAGTTAAATGACCCGCAGATGCCTCCGCTGAACGTCATGTTGTGAAAGTGCGTTCCGGGATTTACTGTTTCCCCACAGACCCAGGCTCAGGACGGGCCCATGTGCTCCTCTCCATGTGACCAACACCAATGCATTGTTATTTTGTCAGAATGAGCACCATTATTATCACTTTTTCCTGCAATACTGACAAATCTTAATGCCGTTCAGCTCAATATGGCTAAATGTTTTGTAATTCCAAGCCAGAAACCAGTTTGAGGGAGAAATGATGTAGAAAATAGACTCGCGCTATACAATGATTGAGCTGTTATGTGTCATTTCTAATCTCCCAATGCCACACGCAAGTCATTATGGCAATCACCAAACCAGGACACATACACAATGCTCTATTTGAACAGTTAAAGTGCTTATGGCAGGTTGGATTATTCATGTAAATAAGTCATGTAAAGTTTTGCTAAGAAATTCATACATTTTGTCCTGATTTAGCAATTTTTTAGTTTCCTGGTAGTAAAGGATGACATAACACTAGGAAATTACTTTGCACACTGGGCTAAACTCATCTAATGTCACAGATTTTTTTTATTTTGACAAATCCAAATGTATGTGGACGCCTTTATTTTGTTGAATTAATGTTTAAAGGGTCAGTTTATTTTAGGTAAATGATGCATAGCGTTAGGATAGAATGAGTCTCACAAGATTTTTCAATTTTTCTCCACAAACTAGAATTTTTATGTACAATAGGCCAGTGGTTCCCAAAGTGGGGGTCGGGACCCCCCGGGGGGTCGCGAGGGGTGAGCTGGGGGTCGCGAGATGATTTTAAGATCACACTTTAATTAATATGACATTGATTTGCTCTTTTTTTATTAATCAAAAAAATATCTTTTAAAGAAATAGGGTCCACTAAGACAATAAACTATTCAAATAACCAGTATTAAACTTGATTTCGCACTTAAAATTATTGCTACTGTAATTTTCATTTCGTTTTGGGGGTCCCGAGTGGGTTGCATGGCTATTTTGGGGGTCCCAGCCAGAAAAGTTTGGGAACCCCTGCAATAGGCATTAATACACCAAATAAAATAATAAAAGTAATTGAAACCTGCCACTTTAAATCTGCAGGATGAGCCTCAATCCATATAATACAAGGTCCCGTGCTGTAGGTGGCGCTAGAACCTTCTGTGATACAATGCTTCCTGTTTGTTATTGGTTAACTGTCTGTTTTTCTGTGTTCTCTTCGCGCTAACACACATGCACACACACATGAGAAGGTGCTTGTTCTTCACAGCAAAGACTATTTTACTTGAGGACGTCTCTGTCAGTAGTTTCCTTTTTTTTTTGTACAGACTTTACTGCTGAAATGCCGGATTTATGGTCACTAAAATATGACAAGAACCTTTTAATTCAATCATGCCGCTAGCTTCCATTACACGCTTTACCGTTTTGTACCTGACGTGCCAAATGTTTTTTGCCACATTATTGCGAGTTAAATAATCATATTTGTAATGAAACAGTCGTAGCCTCTGTTCATTAATCCATTCACGTCGACACAGACTCTCCATCCACGACAACAGGGTCAAGTCTTTATCACAGTTTGTTTTCAAATCACTGACGAGCGTTCAAGAAGAGCATTCACACGGGACTGAAACGACCCGAGGACCTTGGAGTTTGCCGAAATATATGTAGGTAAAATGTAAGGGAATTTTTATATAGGCAGTGTGTCCCATCAATAGAGGAGACTTGAAGGATACATTTTCTGCTACAGCGACTTTTTGAGCTTTAAACCATGTTCTAACAATGTTCCGTCATCAAAAACACACCTGAAGTAGCATTCAGCTGCATTCACTCTGTTTTGAGGAATGTTTATCAGAAAATCCTCCCCCCTCAGCGTCAGACACACTTCCTGCGAACTCCTTCTATCCGGGACCTATTTTCGGATCATCTGCGTCGTTTATCTGAGAATATTCCGCTGTTTTAAGTCTTTAAATCATCGCTAAACTCATTCTAAGCATTTCTGCCTCTAAACACGATAACTGCTGATGCAAATCCACACCATAACTTCTTTCTAGCTTCACTAGATTGTTGATTGAGCTGGCGCCATCTGCTGGCTGGATGCACTCAGTGTCATTTCATAGTTGACTGATAACACAGGTCATAGAATGGATAAGACACTTTTTAAACTGATAACTAAAATTAACTGACAAATAATACTTTTTGTCTGTTGTATTAACATAAAACATGACATAAACATAAAAAATAAACTACACTGTTTAAAAAAATGGTCTAAAGATCGAATAGTGGCAATAAGTGACATTTGTACTCCAGCATGAGTGTAAAATGGGATGTGTCTTCGTAAATTCAGCAGAATCTATGGTAAACTCTGATACTTTCACAAATATAGACGATTTGCACATGACTAGAAACACTCACGACACACAGAATTATCCCAAAAATAATCCCATTCGAATAGGACTAAATTGAATAAAGAGATGTTTCAAATGCAAACACTTCCCGTACGTCTCAGCTCCTCTTGTACTCTTCTCCATGTTGATTAGCCCGCAGTGCGTTGTACATGGTGTATGTAGGGCAGTTCCCACAGGCCGGGCTCTATAGGTGTCCACAGGCCTGAGTGTCGTTAAACATGCACACTTTAACATGCATGAGGGGAAATGGATGATATCTACTAAAGATACACCGGCTCAAGGGTTTCTGGGAAATAATGTTAAGCTAATTGACTTATTTTGAGTGTTAAGTATCGGATAACATCGTTCAATTTTCAAAAAAACAGACCTGGAGTATTTAGCTTCATTTGCACTTGTTTCATAAATCTTGTTTGTGAGGTCGTCTTCCCCGCTCCTTCTGTGAATGTCATTAAAACACTCTGTTTCAAATTTCCCACTTTTGTGACGTCAGTGGTAGAGTTTTAAAGGGCCTGTACTTGATTTTAATGTAATCTAGTCCAGATAAGTGCTCTTTACATCATGCAGTGTACTGTAAAAGCAGGTGAATAAGAAAAAAATGGGACTGTAATCTATGTGTTTTGCAAATAAAAAATATAATAATAGAGAAGTTACTGACTTACTTTTCATCCAGCTAGGTTTATTCATCATTGTACTGACCTATCTCAGACACTTGAACCTTGATCCTGGTTCATTATCAAGATAGAGTAAAAAGTGAAATTACAGGTGAAGATTTGCACAATTTTGGAAACAACTGCATTTTCCCTGACAATTTATCTGTGTCATGGTCCAGTATCAGAGTGAGAGAAAGGACTACATGGGCGGAGTTAACGGTTCAAACTAAAACAGGTCTTTCACTCATGGTTAAAAATTTGGTACATGCCCTTTAAGTCTTGTACGACTTATTGTAAGCATTTCATCAACTCATTACAATTTCAAGTAACGCTTTAGATCAAGGTTCCTTAGTTAACTATTTATAAGATGTTAATAAGCGCTAATAGTTTGTTTATGCACTTATAATGCCTTATACATGTTTATAATCCATTGTTTGAGTGAATAAACCACATGTACAGAGCATCAATGAGCTGCAGATTACATTATTTTCAATTATCACTAGCTAATAAACGCTTGTAAATGCCTCATAAGTGCCTATAAGCACATGACAAGTGCTTATTGATGCATTATAAATAGTTTACTAAGGAACCTTAATCTAAAGCGTTACCCAATTTCAAGCTTACATTACTACATCAGGTGAAGCTAGTTTTTGTTTATTTCCCCATGGCAATACCCTTTGCTTCCTGTAGATGGAGCGCTAACACCAATCCCAATCAGGGAATGCCTCACAAATAGAAACAAATGTGTTCTTTTCAATGTTTGTGCGATTACAATTGATATTTTAGCCATTTGGTACACTTTTAATTATTAGAGACTTGATATTGTCATTCTGCAGATCTCCAAAACAACAATTCCGATATTATACACTTCTCGATACATGTCACACGTCTATCCTCCAGACGATGCGCGGCCGCCGTCTGTAAACTGAACTGTGACGCCGTTTTGTTGCGGGGGACGAGAGGTGAGGCTCATGTTCGCGGATGAAGTCGTGTCTGAGTCGTTCTGTTTGAGTTTCCTAAAAGCAGCCTGTTGTCGTGACTCCTCTGTCTCCGCTCTGACTCACTGCAAACTCGTGTGGAAATACTCTGTCTGCCCCTGCACCATTATGGACCTGCGGGAACTATTCACAAATGTAACGCAACGACTCAGGGGCTGGGTGCCTTTCAGCTCTTTTTGGAGGGACACGGCAAAGTAGACTTTTAACTGTGATATAACGTCGTGTCCTCGTCAAAACAAACCTGGAGCTGTGTTTAACTTCATTCACCTTTTTTAGTTTGTCCTCTTCCCTTTGAAACTTACAAAAACACAACATTTCCCAGTTTTGTGATGTAAAGGTCGATCATTTGATACGGTATTTTAAGTTCTAAATCATAAGAAGCCAAAGCAGAGGTACAAGAGCTTTAATTTAAAGTTTAAAGGCCAATAACAGTACAAATAATATATATGTGTGCTTTAAGGTGCTCCTGGTTTGAGTCCATTTATGCCTTGTTTTTGTTAAAGTGCGTATGACCAGTTTTCATGATTTTCTGATTTTGACTTTATTTCATGTATTAATACCTGTTGTAAATATAAATTATAGTTTTACACCAATCAAGCAGCCGTTTGTGGAGAAAAGTTGAAAAATATGTTGAAAATTACAGGAAGTAAACAAACTGATGACATCATACTGGGGAGACAACGGTTATGCATAATTTACACAAAATAATTCACTTTTTTTACCCTTTATACATGAATTCAGCAATATAAGGGTGTTCACACGTGTTTGTATTTGCGAGACATACAAACCTGTGACATCTGATGAGTTTGGCCCAGTTTACAGTGTGGTTGCTATGGTAATTTCCTAGCGTGATGTCATCAATTACAGCCAGGAAGTTAAACAAAATCTGAAAAAATAGCTAAACCGTGATAAAATTTGGAAAGCATTTTAACAAAATTTTAATATATTAATCTTCACTGCGTTTTTGTCAAATGAGTCGTCCAACTTGTCAGGGGCCCTTTAAAGTCTATATGACAGGTTCTCATTTTTCTCTAATACCGGCTTAGTTTGGTGGGAGGGTCACTGTGTTAAATATTTATCATAGTTTTACATCTGTGAAGTAGCAGTTTATGAAGAAAATTTGAAAAATAAAAGTTTAAAATGACAGGAAGTAGTGCTGAGTTCTGAAATGTGATCCCTCTCTCTGTGATGTCATCAAAAAGCGACATACAGTAGACGGTGAACGCTCAACTGAAACATCTTTCTGACAGTTTAAACGCTCATTCAACAAAATAAAGGTGTTATCAGGTATTATAATTTGTCAAATCATAACTTTTGTGTAATTTATATGGATTTTGCCCTTGTTTTTTAAATGGTTGCTAGGAAACAGTTGTGGAATTACCTCTAACTATGTCATATTTGCTGGCCATGACCAACCAGGAAGTAACATTATAAACTTTGCGAAAATAGTCAAAGTCTGGACAAAAGGAAAAACGCTTAGTAAAATCTTAAATATAATCATCTTCACTACATTTGAGTGAATTGTGACGTCTAACCTGTCATAAAGACTTTAAGTCCTGCTCCAATCCAGGTTTAGTTTGGAGTTTATTCCTTCTTGTGATGACGTTTGGGTGAACCCTATAACTTTTCTGGTTGGAGTTTGTCTCGGTGAAGATGTTATTTCTTTGGAAATTTCCGCAGTATTGCATCAAACTTATTTAAAATGACAGAAGGCCATATCACATCGTTCATGATATATCGTCAGTTAGTTTCGGGGCAATATCAAATGGAACATCACAATATAATTCCGCGTTCACTGCAGCAGATTTACCTCGTTGCGAAGTGAATCTGATATTGCAGCAAATTGCGAACGCTAACGACAAGAGACGCATTAAAGATCAATGTTGAGGCGAAGAATGGAACCAAAATCATTACAATTCAATACATATTAAATATCCTTAAAGGTTCTACGCTCTATAATCGCACACAGACAGCACACAGAAGGATCATTTTGACCAAATAGATGCTTTTACAACATATCTGAGCTGAGGCAGAATTGATTTGACTTTCTTACACGAAAAAATGGGTAAAGCTCCTTTAAACAAGTCAAATATTGGTGCCATTGTTAAGTATTTAGTCTTGAGTCATTTATATTGCCAATTATACCGTTATCTCTTTTACATCATGATAAAAATGTGGCCATATCTCCCTGCCCTAGTTGTAGTTGACTAAAAATTCTTGGTCGACTGCCACTTCGATGAGTTCAGGAGTTCATGCAAAAACAACTATTTATACAGAAAACAAGTGGGAAACAGTGTTTTTATATTTTAGATATATTAAGTGTAGACAGCCTGTTTCTGGGACGATTCATACAAAGGGAACCCATTTTTTCTGACATTCATTTAAGAAAATAAAGGCGTCAATCACAACTGTAAATCCTTGATTTTCAACCAGTGTGCCGGGGAACACTAGTGCGCCTTGAGGTTTTGCCAGGTGTGCCTTAAGAAAATGTCCAGTTGAATTAATAGATTGACAGTTGTGGATGTAATTGATTAATTTACTTTTTTGGAGTGTCCTGAGCTACTTCTGCACTAAAAAATAACACAAAATCATCACTATTACCAAATTTAAAGAACCAGACAGTGGAACAAACATTAGTTGGCTTGTTATACACCATATTTTTTACCTAAATGGTCTATTTTGGTAATGTTTTTGTAGAAGTTGGTGTGCCGTAGTAGCTTTTAAACCCAAAATGTGTGCCACAACTCAAAAAAGGTTGAAAAACACTGGTGTAAATTATCTGACTTTTGGCCCTTGTTTATGGCACATTTTATGGAAAACCTCTATGTCACATCCAACCAGGAAGTAACGCTGTAAACCTATACTCTGCAAAAAAATTCAGCAATGAATATTCAGTAAATGATTTTGTTTTTGTGAAATGAGTAATCTAACTCATTTCCGTGCGTTTGTCGTCGTTTGGCTCCGGTTTCGGGTGAATAGCTCCTGCCCCGACTGTGCTTCATTTACTCCGGTGTTTGGTGGTTATTTTTGGAGTCACTTTTCAGGTTCATTACATTTGGCTGTTTTTCACCTGGAGCCACTGCCACAAAAATGGATTTCCTGATGCGGCCTCGTATGACAAAATAGGATTATTTGTGCAAAGGAATATGGAACAGGCCTCTGCTCTGCGCTCCGATTGGTTCTGTGAAAGGATTTTATCTGCCCTCTTCTCTTTTCATTATGATTGTTGTAGTTTCCATCGACTCGTTTGTCATTTTAACACATCCTTTTGGTTCCTTAAAGCGCTTTGAATTACTTTGTGCTCTAAATAAACTTCCCTCGCACAGGACAAAACCCATGAGATCATAATATTCCTTGTTATCGACCAATAAGCGGTGCGTGTTTAAATAATGTGGCAGCATCAGGACACACTGTTCCTGCTTGTCTTCCTCCCACAAAGGCTGATGACGAAGTGTGTTATTTGACAAAGAAAGAATGTGAGCTGCAATGTCAAAACAAAACGCATATACGTTGAAAAAGACGGATTCGTTCTGTTAAAGTTACGCTACGCTTTTTTGTCCCAGTGAGGAAATTTGTCCTTTGAATACGGGGATGAAGCTGGTCCCTGTGACAATCTGCTGTTTTTGTGAAATCGTCGTATCGTGATTGACTGTTTGTCTCTTTAATGCTGCTGTCTGTTCAAACACACTTTTTCTCCTGTTGTTTAGCCTCTGAAGCCTCTGAGCTGATGACTTTATTTACCTCTTAAAGGCTCAGGGCTGCACAATTAAACGTGCAATAATTAAAGCAAACCGCATTCTGACACTTGTGTTTATAAAACAAAATGTCTTGCTTTGATTTGATTAAAACTGCTAACACTGTAGTTTGGATTTGTACAAACATGTTCTGAAACAAGCGACAAAAATTCGACCACAACAGACAAAAACACACCCACAAATAATAAACATGACTCAGTGCACCACAACGTGACTAAAAACGATAAAAACGCATCTAAAAGCGACAAAAAAGCCACTTAAAACAACAAAATGTGTCTAAAAACGACAAAGACGCAACTAAAAGTGACAAAGATGTGTTTAAATATGACAAACACAACTGAACGTGACAAAAAGGCGATTCAAAGCGACAAATTTGTGTTTAAAATGTGAATTTGAACAGAATCCTTTTATTAAAACATCTAATGACAATCACAAAACTGGTCAGAAAAATCACAATTAGATATTTTTCCCAATTTGTGCAGCTCTATTCACCTTATTCCTGAAGTTTCCGTACGCGTCGCCATCTTGTTTCCGTTGTATTAGTTTACATGGAGCAGACGAGCTCAACAGAAAATAAGTTCTACATGGACTAAAAAGACGTTTTCAGACTGACCAGGAAATCGTTGCGTTGTGACTTGTTGTTGCTCGTGTTCATTAAACATTTTACACAAATCAACCCTCTTTATGTAACATTTTAGCGGTGAGACTTTTCCCTCGTTCATCATTAGCTTTAACGGAGTTCTCATCAAACGGAAGTGCGTTTACAACAAAAGTGCAAAAAACGGCAAAAGTGGGCGGGGTAGAATAAGGTCAATTAAAGGCAACAGAAAAATACAAAGTGAACATGAATCGTGATAAAATCGAAATCATGATCTGGCCCCAAGAAAATTGTGATAATAATTTTTTGTCATATCACCCAGACCTACTGTGAACCCCATTGTTCAAAGCCGCTGGGGTTAAACCTGTCAAGCTTGAAGATTCTGATGTGGAAACCATGAGTGCCATGAGGATCTCACCCAAACACAGGGAGAAAATGCAAACTCTTCACAAAGTATTATTCAAAGATCATGTCAAACTTCCAGCAGTCGGTAAATGAACAAATGATCTGTTTCAGTGGATTATTAAAAGTGCAAAGATCCAAATGTCCACAACCTCGACGATGGGGATTTGTGAATGGAGAAAAAGTCGGGATTTTATTGTCCGTTATGTGTGTGGCAGACCAGGATCACATTTTGTTCAAAGATATGATTATGATGTAACCGTTACTGTACGAGGTCACAGTGTAATGAGTATTAAGTCGGTCGGTTTAATGCTTTGTTCGTCTTGGAGTGATTCATGGCAGACGAGGTTTGAGAGCGAACTGGACAGTGTTTTAACAGACATTTACACTTCCACCCAAAAGTCATTGTGTATTGAAGTATCTGCTGTGAGAGACAGTTGTGAGAGATACTGGTAGAGATAATTGTTTATTTAGTTGCCTCTAGGCCAGTGGTTCTCAAAGTGGGGGTCGGGACCCCTTGGTGGGTCGCGAGGGATGAACTGGGGGTCGCGAGATGATTTCAAGATCTAATTTTAATTATGTTTTATATTAAAAGCAGTATCTTTTTGTGAAATAAGGCCCAATAAGACTATAAACTATTCAAATAACCAGCATTAAACCTGATTTAACACACTGGGACACTTAAAACTATTACTACATTCATTTTCATTTCGCTTTGGGGTCCCAAGTTGGTTGCATGGCTATTATGGGGGTCCCGGCCAGAAAAGTTTGGGAACCCCTGGGGCCAAAAGGGGACAAGGGTAATTATAAGTCAAAATTAGGTCGTTTGACCATAAACTAAGAGTCTGTAAAGTTTGGGAATTGTTATGAGGGGCAATAAAGAAACATTTGGGAGTGATTTTTCTTATCTGAAAAGGGTTTGTCTCCTTTGAAGGAGCAGTTGTTCTACCATATATAAAGCTGTGTTACACTAGAATCGGGGAGATCCTAGATTTGGCCCCAGTGGGACTCCCAGGCTGTCTGTATGTGATGCTGCTCTCTGTAATAAACTTCCTTTAAAGGGCCCCTGACAGGTTGAACTACTCATTTAACTAAAATGTAGTTTAGATAAATATATTTCAAATTTTGTTAAAATACTTCACTAATTTTATCCCGGTTTCGCAATTTTTTTAGGTTTTTTGTCTCACTTCCTGGTTGTAAATGATGACATCACGCTAGGAAATTACCATAGCAACCACCCAAATTCATCTAATGTCACAGATCTTTTAAGTTTTTCAAATAAAAAACACATGTGAACGCCTTTTTTGTCGAATTAATGTATAAAGTATAAAAAAGACGCTTTTTGTGTAAATTATGCATAACCTTTGTCTCCCCAGTGTGATGTCATCAATTTGTTCACTTCCTGTAATTTTCGACGGATTTTTAAACTTTTCTCCACAAACGGTGACTCGATTGGTGTAAAACTATAATTTATATTTGCAAGAGGTATTAATACGCTGAATAAAGTCAAAATAAGAAAATCATGAAAACCTGTCATACGCACTTTAATATACAGAAGTTAGCGTCCACGAGTCTTTTTCTACTGATTGACACGCCGACCAACATCTTAAGAAACCACAGTATCTTTAGAACTTGTCAGATAAACTAAAAAACCTCTCAAACCTCGTCTACGGATGAGAACTAGCCCAATTTAAAGGAAAAATAATATGCATTTTTTTGTATAGTTTGTAAGTTTGTAGAAATGCTGCAATGATTTAATGAACTTAGGGTCCTCAAGAGCAGGTTTAAAGGCTAAAAACAAAAAATGCATCATATTTTCCTTTAAAGAGTATTTGAGGACGAGGAAAGGTCGGGGATGAACTGTTGGTGGACTTTCCCCCCACTGACGGTCATCCTCTGTCACGCTGAGAGAGTCTGGAGGATATCATCCGTCAAGTGTTAAAACCCACTGTTATTCTCTGGCTTTTAACACTGCTTGAGTTGTGTGCTTCTCTGTGTTTTTATTGATTTTAATTTACTGTTCTTATTTATGTCTATTCTGGATTAGATTTTACGGTAACACTTTATAATAACTCCACTTATTCATGCCTTAATAAAGCATGAACAAAGACTTAATTCATAATCAACAAATAGTTTATTAAGAATGATTCAGGCTTAGTAACTATTAAACAAGTATTCCAACCCTAATTTCTAACCCTAACCATTACCTTAACCTTAATTAAGTAGTTACTAAGCCTGAATCATGTTTAATAAACTATATATTAATTATTAAGTCTTTGTTAAGGCTTTATTAAGGCAAAATAAGATGTAGTTATTATAAAGTGGTACCGATTTTACTGGTTTTATTGTTTTTCAGTGAGTTGTAATATCAAATTGAGCAGCTATTGTGTATATTTTGTTGTTGTTTGGTGTTTTATGTCTGTGCAACTTTGGAAACAGTTGATTTTATACAATGTGCCATGTAAATAAAGTGGATTTGGATTTGAACTGGGAACTCTCTTGAGCCTTTTACAAATCTTAACGTATAAAGATATGAACTGCATACGCTCTAATGACATCGAAACTGTGACCTTGGTTTTTGAAAATGATGCTTTTGACATATGGCTTGTTTCTACATAAACTTTTCTTCCCAATCTGGAACCATGACAGAGGAGCAGTAGTTTGCACCAGTCCGGCCTCATTACTCGTTTGTCACTCACATTCCCGTGATGTATTATGGATGCTTTTGTGAATGGACTTTGGCTCCAAACAACGGACGACAAACTTCATTTTTCTTCCCTCTCAATAATGTCTGGGCTCTTGTCCAGCGGCCCGTCACATTAACAATAATTTATCTGATAAATGTCATCAATTAGCAAAGCGAAGATAAACACAAGTGTCAGAATGCGGTTTGCTTTAACCGGAGCCTGGTCCTCTCTGTTCATTCACATTAATCCTGCACGTTTTTGTCACGATGGAGCTCACGTGACATTAGATCTGGGCGATAAAAACCCATTCATGAGCTGGTCCCTGTGACAATCTGCTATTTTTATGAAATCGTCGTATCGTAATTGACTGTTTGTGTCTTTAATGCAGCTGTCTGTTCAAACACACTTTTTCTCCTGTTGTTTAGCCTCTGAAGCCTCTGAGCAGATGACTTTATTTACCTCTTACGCCTGCAATAATTCAACTCAGTGCACCAAAACGCAACTAAAAGCGACGGAAATGTGTCTAAAAACTACAAAGACGCGATTAAAAGTGACAAAGACTCACTTCATTACAACAAATACAACTGAATGTGACAAAAATGTGACTAAAAGCGACAAAATTATGCTTAAAATGTGAATCTAAAGAGAAAATCACAATCACAGAACTGTTGCAATTACATATTTTTTCCTAAATTGTGCAGCTCTATTCAAGGCAATAGAAAAAAAACACAAATCATGATAAAATCGAAATCATTATCTAGCCCCAAGAAAATAATTTTTTGCCATATCTCCCAGCCCTATGTGAAATATCAAAACAGACCGGGTTATTCAGCTTTTTGCCTGAGATGGGAATCTTTCAGTCTTTTAACATCTAACGCTAAGGTAAGTGGATAATGTTAGCAACCATGACAGTTAATATAAGAGTGGTTTATTCATCAGAGGTCGTCAGTGCTTTGTTAAAACGGCTCTGCTTTTTCTTTAAGTCGTATTGTGTCTGGTTACAGGAAAAATATTCTGCATTTTTCCATTGTTATTAGCCTTTAAACATGCTCTTGAGTGCCTTACATTTGGCATTTTCTGTTCTGTATCTAGTTCTGTCCTGGTACTTACTGAGTTTAGGCGCCATCTACCCGCTGCATTGCGCTTACACAAGGTAGAAATACATTTGACAGGAAATAAGAGTTAAGCTAGTCAGTTCGGAGTGATTGTGTTTAAAGGCAGAAACGCTCCGAACGAGTCTGGTGATGATTTAAGGACTGAAAACAGCAGAAGATTCTCGAAAAAGTGACGTTTAAAATCGTGAAAAAACGTCAGCGATCGAGGGAGTTCAGCAGGAAGTGTTTTTGACGCTCGGAGGGAGAGGATTTTCTAACTAGCATTCCTCAAACTACGTGAATGAAGCTAAATGCAACTCCAGGTGTGACAAAAAAGTAACTGTAGCAGAATATGTGTCCTTTAAAAGCTTTACATATTCTCCCCATGCATTGTGGTCTGTACTTTTACGACATGTACAGTACCTCACGTTGGGAATAGTGTTCTTCATTCATCGTTCAAAATCAGGTATAAGACATTCTGTTGCCCATATGTTCAGCTTTTGCACAAATTGTACTTTTGATTTCTTGCAGTCTTAGCCATCTGTTTGTAACTTTATAGTGGCATACTCTAGTTTAAAGAGCACATGATGCAAAATGTACTACTTTGAGAATTAAAACATTGTTCCCTCACAGCACGTCGTTGTTGGGGGCGTGGTCTGCTGTGGGGAAACTCAACAACAACAAACAAAATTCAATTGGAGACTACTCTTTTTTCCTTTTCTAATATGTTTCCTGGAGAATTGTGTATATTTAAGCACAACTAATTAAAGCCTTGTCACAATCTTGATGGAGGTTGTTGACGTGGCGTTAGCTCAGTAAAGTAAACTAATCACAGCAGGTGTTTTTTGTAGTTTTTTTCTTGCAGATAAGGAGGGTCAAGGACAGGGGGCGCTCTGGGACAGTTATCCATTTGCTAGATTCTCTTGAACATTGTTTATTTCAACTGCGTTCTACCTGTGGCCCATCAAGGCTGCTGTACAAAAAATATATTGAATTGAATTGAATAGCATCGTGGTAGCATTTAGCCCGCAGCTTACGTTAGCATTCATGGATACACATTTGGGCTGTTCGACCACTTCATTCTTCTCCATGTGTGTGTCATTATTTCACAAATTATAACTCCTTAACTCAGTGTTTGCTCTTGTAGTTGTTGAACACCGGGTGACGAAGCAGCTCATCGACATTAAAAGCAATGGATCGTTTCTCCCACATAGGTTTGTGAGTGGGTCTTCCCTCTGATGCAGACTGTATCCACACCTGGAGTTGTATTGAGCTTCATTTACGCTTGTTTGGCGAATGCTGTTCATGAGGTCCTCTCGCTCTGACCCCAAAACACTCAAACCATGTTCATTACAACTGAGTGATTATGTTTGCATGTCGGTCGAGTAGCTTTTTTTCATGGTTCATTCCCACTGCTGCAACATTTGACAACAACATCCTCCCCGGTTAAAGAGCCAATCTGACGGAACAGAATGTGTGTTTTCTGTATGGACCCTTTGAAAGTTCGTAAACAAAAACATTATAAATTCAGAATGGAGGCAAAATTGAAGTGGAACATAATGCGATTTCATTGGAGAAACTGGGATTAACCTCAGAATATCACAACTCACAATGGTTTAGTGAAATGAAAACCACACAGACACATGTGAGTAACAACAGAGCGTGGTTTAAAGATGTTTACGATTGTATTTTACATGATTTGTTTATTTAATACGTGATTATGACAGACACTTGGCACTTTTGATCAAGACAAAATCCAGATTTTTAGGTTTTACGGGACAAACACTTAAAGAAATTTTGACCCCCACAACAGTTTTTAATCTCTTTCACAGATTTATTACATACTTTACCACTAATTATATTTCTGAATATAAAAAAAAAATGTTGCGCATAACAGAAAAGTGGACTTCATTACATTTTCACACTGATTTTGCTTATTGTTATTGTCGTTATTGTTATAAAGGCTCAAAAACCATTAGTATTTAGATCTGATGTCACTTATTAATTGAAAATGTTTTATGTTCTACTTCACTTTTCCTCAATTCTGGAGTTTGGGTTGTTCTTTTGACATAGCAGAGTCTGCACAGAGGCATTATTTGAAGTTTTAATCACTTTTAAAGGCCAATAACAGCACAAATAATGCATAAAATGTGTGTGCACCTTTAAATAGTCAAACGTGTGCGTCCACAGAACACGGTGGAGGGTTTTCAGGTCTGTCTCTATAAATACGAGGGTTATATTTGAGCCGAATGTGGAACGGCCGGCTGCTCCGTTTTATCGCACGTACTCGCACACGCAGGAGCAGAAATACACCGCGCTCCTGGGAGACGGTCGCCATGGCAGCCGTTACCGCGGCGACCGCTCGTCCTACACAGGAAGCAGGAAGTGAACTAGAAAGGGAGCCGTTAACAAGGAGGCTTTGACGGTTGACTTGACATTATTTTTGCGTTTTTTTTTGGAAAGTGACAATGAACGAGACAATGGAGTTTGTTGAGGCACAATATTTTGAGTTCTTTGCTTTGTTTTTGTGTCATTTTTTTGAGTGGGAACCTTTCTGTGCCTGTTTGTTTATTCAAAGTCTCTGTTCTTTAATGTTGTTGCGCATATTTTAGGCTTTTTAAACTTGTTCTCTTTAACCTTGGTATTTTCTGTTGTATAAAATTGTTGGTTTGACGATTGCACACTGTTGTTGTGTCCTCGGGTAAGACACTTAAAGGTGCTCATGATATTGTAATTATGACTTAGTTTGGTGGGAGGGCGCCTTTGGTAAGTATTTATTATAGTTTTACATTTGTGAAATTGCAGTTTGCGAAGACATTTTGAAAAATAAAAGTTTTCAAATTACAGGAAGTAGTGCTGAGTTCTAAAACGGAATCCCTCTGTGATGTCATCAAAAAGCGACCTGCTCTTGTAAATGCAGAGATCAGACTTTTTTTTTTCACAGTTTAAACAGTCAATCAACTAAATAAAGGTGTTATCAGATATTACCGTTTGTCAAATCATAACTATTGTGTCATATACATGGATTTTAGCCATTGTTTTCAAAATAGTTGCTAGGTAACAGTAACAACTCTATCTATGTCATATTTGCTGCTCATGTCCAACCAGGAAGTAACATTATAAACATGAAAACTGTCAAACCGGGGACAAATAGGCAAAATGTTTCGTAAAATCTTAAATATAATCATGTTCAGTACGTTTTAGTGAAATGTGTCGTATAACCATCATATAGACTTTAAGCCAGCTTCACTGTAGACCAGGGGTGTCCAAACTTTTTCCATCGAGGGCCACATATTGAAATATAGACCAAGCAGAGGGCCACAAATCAATCGCGAAACGTTAAAAAAAGCTGCATTTATCTGATGTTTTAAGCACCACCACATCTACATTCAGTCTCAGTGCCTTAATATCAGGTCTGTATTCCACCAAAATGTTAGTTATTTAGGTTGGAATTGTAGAAAATCTGAAATGTGCTGTAAATAGTACTTATCAGGACAATGTGGGCCAGTTCACCAGGAAGCCTGAGGGCCAAGAAAAATTGGTCTGAGGGCCGCATTTGGCCCCCGGGCCTGAGTTTGGACATGCCTGCTGTATATGAATGTTATAGTGTTTGTTATGGTTCTCAATTTTGGAAATGACGGCGATTTGCGATGTGTCTGTTAAATGCTGTGATATTTTAACACACATTTTGACTCAGTGTTTTCAGTTATATTCAAACCAATGTCTTCCTGCCTTAATCCTCTTTGCCAAACTCTGACAAAAGAAAAACTCAAGCTAGTAAAGTGTCTTGAATGTGTCAGATTAATCCATTATTATAGTATTATTAGGGGTTGGGTGACACTGCATAAATGAATATCTCAAAATGTGTTGTTATTATTATCACAGTGCTGATGTTCAGACAATATTTTTCCAATCTAGTGTGCTAAACGTGCCGCAAATGTCTTGATTTAGGTTCAAATATTGCACCAAAAGTTAATGGACTGTAAAATTAACTTGGATGGCAATGTCGGGGAAATAAATTAACCACAAAAGAGCTGAAATATCACTTTGTACACGTGTTTGAAAGAAAACTATGTTAACTTAAGGGTCACTAAAGCCCCATTCACACACAGATCCCATTAAATAGCCGCGCACAGATTACAGAACGCTCAGCACTGACCCTCATTCACACTTTCCTCATCTCTGTTCACACTTGACATTTGTCTCCCTGCGTTCTATCACAACAGAAATGTGCTGCATCATTTAAACTGAATAAAATGGAAATTCTTAGCTCGTAACCAAAGAAACGAGCTGTGCTGCTGGGAATTACAGTATTTTCCGCACTATAAGGCGCACCTAAAAGCTTTCAATTTTCTCAAAAAACTGACAGTGCACCTTATAATCCGGTGCGCTTTATATATGGATCAATACTGAGCCGCAACTACGCAACCACAGCCACTACTGTAGCTTCTATTCTATGCGCCTTATAATGCGGTGCGCCTTATATATGAACAAAGTTTTCAAATAGGCCATTCATTGAAGGTGCACTTTATAATCCGGTGCGCCTTATAGTGCGGAAAATACGGTATCTGCTTTATTCACATGTACGTCTTCCCTGCATTAGTTCTTTTCAGTTTACCAGGGAAACTGCATGTGTGAATTGAACTTAAGACTTTGTGACCAGATCTGTTTTTCAATTAGAGCTGCACGATATTGGACATTATTGTGATACGGCTATTAAGCTCTGCGATATCGATGTTATTCTTATTATTTAAATACACTTTTTGACTAAGGCTGAAGCTAACGATTGTTTTAGTTGTCAACTTGATTGTTTCTATTGTAGATTAAGATTTAGAATGAATTTTTAACCAAATAAATGCTGAAATATTGTAAATGAATGAATGAATGTTTATATGGCTGTCCATATACCAAACAAAATTATATACAATTACAATTATATTTGTTTGCAACCAAAAGGATTGGGCTGAAGCAAATTGCTTATATAAGCCCATCCTGAATAAAAAATAAATGAAGGCTTCTAATAGAGAATATTTATGAATAAAGTGTATAATTTAGGAAAATGCTAAATGGTCTATTCTTTTTTTCTGGCATTTTTCTTTAATAATGTCACTGTCTTTGTTATAAAAGTCTTTAAGTTTGTGTTTTAGAGTCTGTTTAGTCCAGAGAACGACGACCATCAACAAAATACGACTGTAATTCTTTAAAGTAGACTTCATGATTATAATTGTTGCAGCTCTATTTTTGAAGCAATAATGTCTGTTATATTAAAATAAAAACCCACAAATACAAAACTGAGACACATTTTATTCATGATTTTCCCTTTTCATTGCTTTCATTTAAAAAACAGAACATTTCTATCAGACGAAGACTTTGGTGTGACTGTGATATATTTTGGTTTTTTTTTGCGATATCGTTATTGCATCAGACATTATTGCGATATCGATACTTTTGCGATATATTGTGCAGCATTATTGTCAATCTCTGTTATCATTTTGGGCCTGTTGTTGTGTCCTTCGGCAAGTCACTTCACTCACAGAGGATGAATCTGGTGTGAGAGCGACTGGTGGAGGTCGACGGGGCAAACGGTGAAGTTTGGCAGCCACACGTCCATCAGTCTGCCCCAGGGCTATAATGAATCAGAATCAGAAAAAGGTTTATTGACATTCAGAAGTAGTCGTGGGCGCCGCCATCTTGTTTCCGTTGTATTATTTTACATGGAGCAGACGAGCTCAACAGAAAATAAGTTCTACATGGACTAAAAAGACGTTTTCAGGCCTCGAATCGTTGCGTTGTTGACTTGTTGTTGCTCGTGTTCATTAAACATTTTACACAAATCAACCTACTTTATGTGACATTTTAGCGGCGAGACCTTTCCCTCATTCGTCTATTAACATAGAACTATAATAAAACCTGGAAGATGAATCCAAAATGGCGCCCTGTTTATCCCTATGGCGTGTGCTCATTGGCGCATGACCCCAAAAAAGTTTCTTACTTCCACATTTACTTCCTGATACGGAGGCGGCCATCTTTGTTTTACTTCCTGATACGGAGGCTGCCATCTTTGCTTTACTTCCTGATACGGTGGCTGCCATCTTTGTTTTACTTCCTGATACGGAGGCTGCCATCTTTGCTTTAGGGCACCACGTGACGACAATCCCCCACTTCATATAAAAACGGTAATTTCGGTGATTTTAGAAACGGTAGAAAAGAACATTTTCTTCTATTTTATTTAAATACCGATAATAATTCAGTCCTGTCTGCAATTATAATGTGAAATTATAGAAAAAGGCTGGTTCCAAGAGGCTGCAGTACCTCGCACGGCCACAAATCAATCTGGGACACGGACAGAGGGGGCGTGCCTTATCCAGTTCTTTTAATACATCCATGTTGTCAAACCGGAAGTGCGTTTACAACAGAAGTGTGTATCTGAGGCAAAAGTGTGCGGCGCGGAATAAGGTGAATACACAGAAAATGTACAGTTGGACAGACAGTTCGACAAATTTGACAGCGCAAACAGCTTTTATTATATGATTGCTAAAGCGGCAGGTGTTATAAAGTGTTCATTCTATAATAAATAAAGAATTCTAGCTCTTTCCAGATGCTCAAAGTCACTCACAATGTTCAGAACAAGAGCGTTACCAGTTTGACTCTCAGGGATTTCTGTGTCTGGGTGGGTTTCCTCTAGATTCTGGTTTCCCCCATCAACCCAAAACATGCACAAGTCAAACCCTCCAGCTCATCTCCCACGGGTTTAAAATGTATATGACTGCTTTTTATGATTGTCTAGTTTTTACTTTATTTGCTGGAATAAAATCTGCTGTAAATATTCACGACGGCTTTACACCAACAGCTGAAAAATACGTTGAAATTTACAGGAAGTAGAGCAGAGTTGATGCCACCATGACACTACACTCACCCAACAGTTTACGCACAAGAAACACATTTTTCTGACCCTTTAAACATAAATTCAAGAAAATAAAGGCGTTCCCATATATTTTTATTTGTCAAAGAATAATTTCTGTCACATTAGAGGAGTTTTGACCCCGTGTATGATAGAATTTCCTAGTGTGATGTCATGATTTACAACCAGGAAGTGAAAGTTTAAACCCCAAAAATGAAACTTGTTAATTATTTTGCAGAATCTTAAATATAATTATCTTAACTGTGTTTTAGTAAAATTAGTATAGGCACTGAAGGATGGGTCAAATGCAGAGGACAAATAAAGAGTACCTTAAAGTACCCATTGAACTAAAATGCAGTTAGGATCAATATATTTCAAATTCTGCTAAAATCTTTACAAATTTTACCCCAGTTTAGCTATGTTTTTAGGTTTTATTTTTACTTCCTGGTTGGAAATGATGACATCACACTGGGAAATCAGAATCAGAATCAGAATTACTTTTATTCATCCCCAAGGGAAAATTCTTATTGTTACATGTATAAATCGACCAGTAGAGACAGTACAGTATTAAAAACAAAATAAGATGTATATAAAATAAAAATACAATACAATAGATCTATAATGGTCAACCCCATTTAACTTAACTTATTATTAACTTATTAAATTATCTTTAGTAATCAACTAAACCCCCGATATGAGCAATTTACAATAAACATAACTCTACTAAGGAAACTAGTCGGAGCGTTTGTAACAGGCTGCACACGTGTTGACGCATGCGCACAAAAATGACCAAGAAGCCATCCTGTACAAAGCACCAAAACTCCTCTAATGTCACAGATTTTTTCATTTGACAGAGAAAAATACATGGGAGCACATTTATTTTGTTGAATCAATGTTTAAAGGGTCAAAAAAGTAGTTTCTTTTGTTTAAATTATGCATAAACTTTGTCTCCCAGTGTTTACTTCCTGTAATTTTCAACACTTTTCTCTCCAAACGCTTTCTTGATTGGTGCAAAACTATAATTTATATTTACAACAAGTATTAATACACTAAATAAAGTCAAAATAATAAAATCCTACAAACCTGTCACTTTAAACTTCCACACTATTGCACACAACAGATAAGAGCCTTGTGTAATCTCTTTGTGTTTCAGAGCGTCTTCTTTCTTTGTGCATCTCTGCAGAGTCGGTCTGCTCACTCATTCAGTTTCCATAGCAGCAGCCGGAGCCTCGGCCAATCGCAGCTCACTTCCTGGTGGGTTCAGATTGGTCCGGCTGCTCTGACTCTGGGCTCTCAGTTCTGCTGCTGCACTTTATGTTCAGACCAGACTCAGACAGCACCAGGCACAGACCCACGAGCACCCAGCACAAAACAGAGGAGTTCAATCATTCCAGTTTTAGTTGTTTTGTCATTTTATGACTGTATATTGCTTAATTGTATTGTGATTTAGGGCTGTTTTAGTTGTCGACTAATTTGCAATTATTTTACAGATTAGTCGACAAGTCAAATGATTGTTTCTATTGTATATTTCAACTTTTAAATACAATTTCAGCCAAATAAAGGTTGAAATATGGGACAAAAGGCTTCTAGATCAAGAATATTTTGATGAATTATGTGTATTTTTGATTAAAATAAGCAAATATTCTAGTCTGTGTTTACATTTTGATGTGTTAATGTCAGGGTCTGTGTTATAAAAGGTCTTTTGACATTTAGTTCAGTTAATGATTAGTCGATTATCCATTTGTTTGTTTTTGTGTTTTTTTTATTGCCGACTACTCATAATTACCGTAAAATTCGGACTACAAGTCACTACTTTTTTCTCATGATTTCAACCCTACGCCTTATACAGCGATGCGGCTAATTTATGTATTTTTCAGGGAACGGCCTCTAGGGGCGCTCTCGCTGGAAGCTCTAGAGTTGATATAAGTGACTCTATTAATGATGAGTTGAGTGGAAATTATTTTATAGTTGTTTCTTGTGCTTTAACTGAAATTATATATGTATTTTTCTTATTTTGAACGGTCTATGGTTTGTAAATTCCAGAAGTTGCACATTTATGTTCCTTGGTCAAATGTTACTCAAACTTCAGTAGTTCTTTTGTCAAATACTTTTTACTCTTAGGATGTGTACTTTTACTTCTACTCCAGTACCAACATTATTAGAAAGTAACAGTGCTATGTTTGTTATTTGAGCGCGTTGTGCTAAAAGGAGAGTAGAAGTCTCCAAAAATAAGTCCAAACAGTTCATTCAAAGAAGTAAACAAACTGGTGATGTAGTGATTACGACTGGACCAACTTAGAGACATATTTTCTGTTGTTTTTATTGCTTTTGTTCACATTTTTATTGAAGCTTCGGAGAGAATTAAAAGTCATTCTGGTCACATTCAGTCGCAACTATAACCTCTTTAATGTCAAGACTATTCTGTGAATCAAATATCATGATTATTTAAATAAAAAGTAAAAATTTTGGAAGTAAAAATATTTAAATTGTATTTGCTTTAAATTTTACAGCTATAGAAAAAAAAAATTCTATTGTCTGAACATTTATCTCAACATATAATCCATAAGACTTCCACTTTCAAGTTCTTTGCTTCAGGCAGAGGCACAAAACTGATAGTTCGAAACATAAGTAAATTCCTGTTGTCAATTAGAAAACAAGAGAGAGACGGACAAACAAAACATGTTGGCTTTAACAGCCGACGCTCTGAAACGTAAAGAGCGCAGAAAGCAGCGCAGAGCCATAATCTACGCAGCAGAGGCGCTGAACAAGACATAAATAACATGGCTGTGGACCCAGACGGAGAGGTGTTCCCTCAGCAGTTTTTTCTGCAGGAGAACTCTCCCACAGACTCCTCACGACACAGAGGAACAGGAGAGCCAGGCCTCCAGAAGATCTGCTCAACCAGAACAACGAGCAGAAGAGGAGCAGGAGAGCCAGGCCTCCAGAAGATCTGCTCCACCAGAACAACGAGCTGAAGAGGCAGCAGGAGAGCCAGGCCTCCAGAAGATCTGCTCCACCAGAACAACGAGCTGAAGAGGAGCAGGAGAGCCAGGCCTCCAGAAGATCTGCTCCACCAGAACAACGAGCTGAAGAGGCAGCAGGAGAGCCAGGCCTCCAGAAGATCTGCTCCACCAGAACAATGAGCTGAAGAGGCAGCAGGAGAGCCAGGCCTCCAAAAAGACATGCTCAAAGGGATCTGGGGATTAAGGACTCGCCACCAAGATCAGTGTGACGTGTGGATGGAAAAGACCCTCAATGAACACAAAAGGAGCTCCAAGACAAAGACGCAGAGGTCAGAAAGCTGCAAAAGAAGTCCTCTGCCTTCGATGCACAGGTGGAGAAAGCCAGGAGAGCCGTGAAGGAGGAACTGGAAGAACTGCACGACATCCACGACCTTAAGGACAAAGTGGATATGCCAGGGTCTTCTGAATACAACTGAGACCAGCAGATGAAAGCTCTGGAACAGAACCTGAGAGAGGAGCACGAGGAGAAGGAGGCTCTGAAAAATCAACTGACCCAACTGCAGAGCTCCTTAACCAGAAAGACCAGGCCACAGCAGCTCTGACCAAGGCCCTGGACCCAGAGAAGTTCCTCCAGAGCTTCAGAGCCAACTGGAGCAGCAGGAGAGACATCCACCCCGACCGAGCAGAGGAGCACCACCAGAGAGGCTCCGAGCAAAGTCCACCCCCCACAGGACGAGGAGGTCAGGCTGGAGTCTGTGGAGAAAGAACTCGGCTGCAGAGTGACAGCAGGAGACGATCAGGAGCAGCTGCCAGGGCACAAACTCTGAACCAGGGCCTTCAAACAGAGAGAGTCACGTCTGCTGTCATCATCAAAAAATGCCTCTGCTCTGGGACAGATAAACAAACTCAGAAGACGAGTGAAGGACAGGAGCCGAGAGAGCGAGAACCTCAAGAACATCCAGAAAGAAAAGCAGAGGAGCAGAAGAGGCTGGTCTTGGAGCAGGAGATAGAGGCGCTGTCTGAGGCTCTGACCACATCACAGGAGAAGCAACAGACCAAAGAGCTCTTGGTCACTCTGGAGGTAAAGGAGGAGCAGCTGCAGGAGGAGAAGAAGAGGAGGAGGAGGAGCTGCAGGAGGAGAAGAAGAAGAGGAGGAGGAGCTGCAGGAGGAGAAGAAGAAGAAGAGGAGGAAGAAGATGAAGAAGAAGAAGAGGAGGAGGAAGAGGTGGTGCTTCTTCAGACGCACATAGACACCTCCAGAGATGTTACACGTACTCTTCAGGACTAACCTCATGCTCCTCTTATACCCTTTTGTTTTATTTTTTTTTTTTTAACTTAAAGGATTGATAGATTGACATATTTTTATAAAATGATGCAACATGTCCTTCTTTTGTATTTTCTGTTCAGTAAAGACATCTCTTATAATGTGGTAAAACATGCAGGAGTCGCCTTCTCCAATATTTCAGTTTTTTTTTACTTTATTCATAATTTTCTTCATGAAAATATGTGATGCTCTTTTTAGCGCTCCGTGCCTTCATGTTTTGGTCTTCTGTGTCAGTTTCTCTGAATCACTTTGTTTAAATTGTGTGGGGACATGTTCCTGTCATAATGTGAACCTGATATTATTCTATCTAAAGGTGCACGAGGGGCAGCCCTGGACAAATGCTTGTAAAGTGTTTAGGAAGTGACACCTCAAACTAGAACGCTAAATTTGAGTGTGCTTTGGAAATCAGCCAGTAGTCGTTCTAAAACATGAGATGCCAAACTTAAAGTGCGTATGACAGGTTTTTATGATTTTCTAATTTTGACTTTATTCAGTGTATTAATACTTGTTGTACATATAAATTATCGTTTTATACCAATCAGGTCACTGTTTGTGGAAAAAAGTTGAAAAATATGTTGAAAATGACAGGAAGTAAACAAACTGATGACATCACACTAGGGAGACAAACTTTATACACGATTTACACAAAATAAACTACTTTTTTGACCATTTAAACATGAATTCAACTAAATAAATAAGTTCAAATATATTTTTATTTGTCAGGTAAAAGAATTGATGACATTAGATGAGTTTTAGCCCAGTTTACAGTGTGGTCGCTATGGTAATTTCCTAGTGTGATGTCATTATTTACAACCAGGAAGTGAAATTAAAACTTATAAAACTGCTAAACCGGGATAACATTTATAAAGAATTTTAGCGAAACTTGAAATATATTTATCTTAACTGCATTTTACGCAAATGAGTGGTCCAACCTGTCATGGGCCCTTTAAGGGGCTCAAGAGCATGTTTAAAGGCTAATAACAATCCAAATAAATGCATCATATTTTTCCTTGAGGTTGTTTCATGTAAATGCTGTGCTTCACTGACACACGAGTGTGGGCCTCTCATTAAAGGGCCTCAGGCTGATCATCGATGATTAGAAAGGACTGAATCTTAATCTTGATAAAAATTCAATTAATTGCGCAGCATATAAGCTCTAAGATCTAAGATTATTATGGCACGTTTGTGGAGTCTGTCTTCGACTCACACTGGCCCGTGCTCTGCCTCTGAAAGTACATCTGATTCTACACAAACACATTGAACAGTTCACGCGTGACAGACACGGGGCTTTCACTGTGCGTTTTCTGCTGTAATAAAGACATTTCTGAGCTTGTGTTTTCCCTCTGGTGGATCCATATGAGGCGCGCCCCGCTGTGACGCTCTACATCGCCTCTCGTCGCTCTCGTCTTGATAAAAAGGAGCTATTTTTAGTCCGGGCTTCTATAGAGCAGAGTGCAGCATCAGCAACAACCTGACAGCGGCAGATAACGGCTGAATGCAGATGATTTAGACGTACAAGAGGAGACGCCACCTCTGGAGCAGGGCTGGGCGATACGGGGAGGAAAGTGGAATGGTCCCTGTGACAATCTGCTGTTTTTGTGAAATCGTCGTATCGTGATTGACTGTTTGTCTCTTTGATGCAGCTGTCTGTTCAAACACACTTTTTCTCCTGTTGTTTAGCCTCTGCAGATGACTTTATTTACCTCTTAAAGGCCAGAGCTGCACAATTAAACGTGCAATAATTTCTTCCACAAATAACAAAACATCTTGCTTTGATTTGAATAAAAACTGCTGACACTGTAGTTTGGGTTTGTACAAACATGTTCTGAAGCAAGCGACAAAAGCACGATCAAAAGTGATAAAATGTGTTTAAAACAGACAAAAACACACCTACAAACAGCAAACGTGACTCAATGCATCAAAATGCAACTCAATGAATCAAAACGTGACTAAAAGCGACAAAAACGCGACAAAATGCACCAAAACATGACTCAATGCATCAAGCGTGACTACAATCGACAAATAAATCAACTCAAAAGTAAATGTTTTGGCTCCTCTTCCCTCTGTGAGTAAATCTACAAGTGAAAGCGTCATGTTGATCGTATGAAATGGTTTGTGTTTCTTGCTTCAGATATGATTTATTGTATTTTATTCTTACTGTGATATTTAAATCTAGCCTCTTTGTTTGGATTATTTTGTTTCTTCTGCTGGTCAGTTGCATTTCTGTGACGACTATAGTTCAATTCTGATTTTTCACCATATTTTGTGCATTATTTAATGTTTCGTCCTTCAAATGACATTTACTTAATCAGATGTTAAGTCCAGACAGTTACTCTGCTTGTTTTACACGGGAGTCTGAACTAAAGATTGAATGTTCTTTGTCACGTTGTTGTTGCTTTTCAGCTTTGACTTATTGTTTTGTTGCTTTATGTCACGTTTTTGTACTTTTTAATAGCATTTTTGTTGCCTTTAGTCTAATTTTTGTCGCTTTAAGTCAGGTTTTTCTTACTTTCAGTATCAAATCAAATCAAATCAATTTATTTTTATAATGCCCAAAATCACAACAACAGTTGCCTCGATGGGCCACAGGTAAAAGCAGTTCAGATAACTGTCCCAGAATGCCCCTGTCCTTTGACCCTCCTTCGCGGCAAGGAAAAACTACAAAAAACCCCCATGGGAAAAAGTAGAAACCTCGGGGAGAACCACAGTGAAGGAGAGATCCTACTCCCACAGACGGACAGGCTGCAGATGAACTAGGACTGACATCCACTTGGACTGTGGAGCCAGAACCACTCAAGAGGGAGGTGGCTTTAAAGAGTTCCTCCAGGCGGACGAGGAGCAGTCCACCAGTGTAGAGAGATCCCTCCAGCAGGAGATGAGGAACAGTTCATCTAAAGTAGAAGGAGTTCGTCCAGGCAGACGAGGAATGGCTAATCCAGCTGTCCAGGCGGGTGACGCATAGATCCTCCAGTTTAGAGATCGATCCTCCAGACAGATGTTAGTAGTGTTTTTGATACTCTTAGTGTTGTTTTTGTCGCTTTCAGCTACGTTTTTGTCGCTTATAGTCTAATTTTCATCACTTTTAGTCGCGTTTTCTGCAGCATTTTTGTCTCTCTTAGTTTTGTTTTTGTCACTTTCATGCACGTTTTAGTCGCATTTTTTGACACTCGGCTTTGTTTTTGACCATTTTAATTGCGTTTTTGTTTATTTTAATCGCATTTTTGTCTCTCTTAGTTTTGTTTTTGCCGCTTTTAGGCACGTTTTAATCGCATTTTTTGACACTCAGTTTCGTTTTTGACCATTTTAATTGCGTTTTTGTTTATTTTTATCGCATTTTCGTCGCTTGCAGTTGCATTTTTGGCACTTGTAGTTACACTCGTTTCAGAACATGTTTTTACAAATCTAAAGTTGCCGTTTTCATGCAGAACAAAACTGGATATTTTGTCGTTTGTGCAGGAAATAATCGCACTTAAAAATGACAGCCTTTGCTAATTGCGTCCGCTCAGATTGTGATTTCGATTAGATTACTCGTGCAGCCCTGCGGTTCTTTGACCTGCTGCAGTCTGGGACAAACCGACCTGAGCGTTTCTCTGGAGAAGTGGGACAATAACGGGATCGGGAGCGTACTCGGACTCACCTGTGCTCGTGATCGCCGTGACTGAAGCCGAAGCTGGTCGTGGAGGCTCACCGTTTTAACTCTCTGCCTGACTGTAGCTCCCTCTGGTCTCATTAGAGCATCTGGAGCATCTCTGATAAGACTCCCAGTTAATGGTCCGGCCTCTTCAGATAAACAGTCCTCTGGGTCTGTAGCTCGTGTGAGGTTTGATCGAGTTAGTGTTGAGCTGTGGAGATAGAGCCGAGCCGTCTGTTTATGTATGTCCTCCTCGGCGTAAAGATAAAGTACACTGGATCTAATCTGTCTGTCCTCACCGGGTCCCCGTTTGTCCTTTTGCCGCCCTTTGCTTCGCGCTTTCAAGCAATGGCAGTGATTTTACTGTCAGCGTCTGATTTTCAAACTGCAAAAGGAAGAAGGATGTATTTAAACTTGTCAAACTTCCAGTCGGCAACACAATTGATCAAAATGGAGTCGAAATAGCGATTTTGAATGGATACAATTTGCAAATCTTAAAGGCTGTAATATTAAGTGCAGTAGTTTTCTCCACAAACAACAAAATGTGTTGTTTTATTTTGTTTAAAAACTGCAGTACCCTGTCGTTTGGGTTTGAACGAACATGAACAACTAACAGCGACTAAAAGCGGCAAACACACGGCAAAGCAATTTTATTCATTTCATTTTAATTAATTTATTTATTTGGAGCAAGTCAATGAATAAAGAAAAGGGTAAGTATAACATGTCTCCAAAACAAACGCTATAGGCACATTCAGCAGGATGACACTTCAAAAAGTGAGATAAAGGGCACTAAAAGCGACAATAACACGACTAAAGTGAAACTGCTTTTACAAGATTCTCTTTGAGGCTGAATACAAAATAATACATAAAAAAAGAAAAAAGTCAGGTACCCCAGCTTCATGTTTTTGAGGCCTTAATGCTTTATAATAAAGCTGTATGTTGTTTCATGGGATTCATTTAAGAGTAAAGTAGTGTCGGCCTGCAAGATCACATCGACATTAAATCACAATTTGAATGAAGACTGCAACTTTTGAAGTACAGCTTTATTATTTTCTATTTATTTTATTATTTGTTTTGAATTTTATTGGTCTTTTTGTCAATTCTCCCCAGTCTTTGAATTATGAACATTATTATATTATTAAAACATAAATTACAAATCTAATCACAATTGCACTGCCTGTCAGTAAATCAGTGTAATCCCTCATTCATCCAGGAGTGTTCCATTCATTGCACGTTTGTGTTAAAGTTGATGATGATGGTTTTTATTTATAGAGCACTTTTCCAAAGCACCCAAAAGCGCCTGAACTTGATTTAATAACAATTAAATCAAGTTGTTTATCTTGATTTAATTGTTATTTATGTCTGCATGTTTCTGTTTTTCTGCTGTGCGCAGTTATCACAAAATGGTAAATGGGCAATGGTTTAGCACCTTTCTGTTAGTTTTCTCAGACAATAATCTCAATATTTATTTATTTTTTTAGAAAATATGTCACAAACTTGGGCCAGATCTGGAGAACTGTTTCCTGCTCATTTGTTCTTGTGAAAAGTTTGGCACCACTTTATAATAACTACGCCTTATTTTGCCTTAACAAAGCATTAACAAAGACTTAATTCATCATGAACAAATAGTTTATTAAGCCTGATTCACGATTAGTAACTACTTAATTAAGGTTTGGGGTTAGGAATTAGGCTTGGATTATTAGTTAAATAGTTACTAATCTTGAATCATTCTTAAACTATTTGTTACCTTTGAATTAAGCCTTTGTTCATGTTTTATTAAGGCAGGCATACGTGTAATTATTAGGGCTGTAGTCGTTTAGTCGATTAATCGGTCGATGATGTTTTAGTCGACCAACATTTTTATTAGTCGACTAATTATTTTATTTCAATTAAAAGGATTTATACGACAAAAAACGTGAAAAAGTGAAGATATGGAGTGAGTAAACTAAAGATCTGAGTGAGTTTAATCTAGTTTATACATCGAGCTAACATTTAAATACAGTTTCCTGGTACGTTTCTTTATAAATTGTTATTTTTTTGCATTGACTCCTGTGCAGTTCTGATTTTTTGGTGCAGTTTGGGTCAGATACGGAGAGATACTTCACAGTTTTGCCTTCACACCCCTTTTTAGTCGATTAATTGGTCTTTAGTCGACCAAGAATTTCTTTAGTTGACTACAGCCCTAGTAATTTTTCTTGTTCCTTGTTGAGATTTTGACTGCAGTACAACCTAATTACCCTGAGCTATTAGCAAACACCTGAATGCTACTCCTCAAGCTGAAAACGTTGATTGTCGAGTCCACTTTAAAGTGCGTATGACAGGTTTTAACGATTTTCTAATTTTGCTTTTATTTGGTGCATTAATACATATTGTACATAAAAATTATTGTTTCACACCAATCAAGTCACGGTTTGTGGAGAAAAGTTGAAAAATCTGTTTAAAATTACAGGAAGTAAAAAACTGATGACATCACACTAGAGAGACTCTTGCCATCCAAAGGTTATGCATAATTTACACAAAATTAACAACTTATCTTACCCGTAAAACATCAATTCAACAAAATAAAAGTGTTCACATATATTTTGATTTGTCGGACAAAAAAAATCTCTGACATTAGCCGAGTTTTAGCCCAGTGTTCAAAGTCATCTCCTAGTGTGATGTCATCATTTACAACCAGGAAGTGATATTACAAAACTAAAAAAATTGCTAAAATTGACAAAATGTATAATTATTTTTAGCAAAACTTTCAATATATTGATCTTATCTGTGTTTTAGGTACATGAATAGTCCAACCTGTCATAGGCACTTTAATATCTCCTAACGTACCCACATGTCTTTCTACTCGCCTGTGAAAACCTCAAAGCCCGAGCCGAGTTTGTCTCCAGATCTGCTTCATCCGCGAACAGAGAAGAGCAGCGATTGTGCGCCGCGATAAATCTCCGCTGGAAGCTTTTAATCAGGCTGTTAACCCACTTGTGCCACTCAGAGTCAGAGGATCAGTGCGGGAGCGACACGAGCTCAAACCAGACCGCCGCGTCCAAAAAAAACACTTTCTGCACTTACTTCAATGACATTTTGTGCAGATTTAACGCACTGTCTGTCTAAAAAAACATGTAGCCATAGAAAAATAGGTCACACGCTGTAATATTTGTGGTTTCTTTGGGTGTTTGTTGTTCTGAATGACTGTGTTTGACGTGCGCTGCTGCTGTTTTTAATCTCAATGAGTGTGGGTCCCGGTTAAATAAAGGTTTGAATGAATGATTGAATTTGGTTTGAGTGAATTTAGCTTTGATTACATTAGGGCTCGTGACTAGGAAATAGTAATAAAAATTGATAATCGACTAATTGCGAAGTTAAACACATGTCAAAAGACCTTTTATAGCAAAGGCTGTGACATTAACGCATCAAAATGTAAAAAAGAAAGAAAGAAGAAGAGCTTTTTGCTGATTTTCCTCAAGAATACACTTCATTCATGGATCTAGAAGCAGTCAGTCGCTGTATTTTAACCTCTATTTGGCTGATAATGTATTTAAAAAGTGTGAATATACAATAGAAATGATCATTTGACTAGTCGACTAATCGGAAAAATAATCATTGACTAGTCGACTACTAAAATAATCGTTTGTGACAGCCCTATATTACACACACATTTGCTGTGGCATGTAGGGCTGTAGTCCTTTAGTCGTTTAGTCGATTAGTCAATGTTATCTTAGTTGACTATTTTATTTAAATAATAAGGATTTCAATGGGACAATAGCAAAATGAGACAATAGCTGAAGATTTTGGAACTAATCATGTGTTTAATCTAACTTATCTGACACATAAATACTCTGTTCACGAGTACTTTTCTGCTTTAATGGTTGTTTTTGTTGTGGTCTTTTGAGTACATTTTGGGTCAAACACATGAAAACGCTTCATAGTTTTGAGAGCTTTTGCCACCCCCTTTTTTAATCGATCGACTGGACATGTCTTTAGTCGACCAAGGATTTGTTTAGTCGACTCCAGCCCTAGTGGTATGGTTTAAATAAACTTCTGACAAGCTTTATTTTATACCAGTGCTGCATTAATATTTCAGGATGCTCTTGTGTTGATGATGAGGAGAGTCTGAACACAGAGGAGGGTTCAGATCTGGAACAAGTAAAGACCTGGATTCATCAGACAACATCACCTTCTTCTATTGCTCCATCTTTAAATAGATGCGTTTTCTTTTCTTTTTTTTTTTTGCTGATTATTTGTTTTCTTAAGGCTGCACAGCTTTTCGGGCCCAATCCCTTGAGTTCCCTTAATATTTTTGTGGAAATCCACTTACTTTCACTGTTAAAGTCCATATGGTTCTACTGATGTTCTAATTTGGACTTAGTTTGTTGAGAGGGCATCAAAAAGCGACGTGCCATTGAAAATACAGGGACAATTTAAAGACAAATGGCACGTGTTTCTGACAGTTTAAACGGTCATTCAACAAATAAAGCTGTTATCAGATATTATTATTTGTCAAATCCTAATTATTGTGTAATTTATATGGATTTTGGCTCTTGTTTTCAAAATGGTTGCTATGGTAACAGCTGTGGAATTACTGTGTCATATTTACTGCTCATGTCCAACCAGGAAGTGACATTATAAACTTTACAAAAACTGTCAAACTGGAGACAAAGAGGCAAAATGTTTAGTAAAATCTTGAATATAATCATGTTCACTACGTTTTAGTGAAATGTGTCGTCTAATCTGTCGTATAGACTTTAAACATAACCCTGAGATGTGCAGTTTCCGACCACGTATTATCTTTGAAGATGATGGTTCCACTCCGTCCAGTGAGTCGTGTTCATGTGGTGGAGAGGCCAGTCACAATAATTATTATCATTCAGTAAATGATAGAAAGAACCATATTTTTGCGGCTCAATATTTATGTGTGCACCTTTTTAATGCACTTTGGAGGAGTTTAGATTTGGACTCCAGAGAGTGAAATAAGTAACGTTTATTATTCATTGTCAGCACCCACTTACTGGGGACGGCAGTAGCTCAGTTGGCAGAGTGAGCGCCTTCTGATCCGAAGGTCGGCAGTTCGAATCCCACTCCAGACATGGAGTAGTTGAGTGGTCTGATCCTCTGACCCGCAGGTTGGTGGTGCGAGTTCAGCTCCTTCAGATGAATAATGCCGTTGTGTCCTTGGGCAGGACACTTAACCCACCTCGCCCTCAGTGTCTGCATACACTGGTGTATGAATGTGTGAGTGGATGGGTGACTGGTTCCTTGATGTAAAGCGCTTTGAGTGCCTTAAAAAAAGGTAGAAAAGCACTATATAAATGTGACATTTTACCATTTGTTCATTCTGCTAATTACTTATTTTAGTCCATGTTTTTAACTGGTCATTCCCTAGAAGAATATTTAAGAAATCAGACCATGTTTCTCATCTGTTTGTACATTTTAACACGTTCAGCCGCTTTACATACACGTTATTCACCTGTAAGTTTATAATGTTATATTCTATTTACTGTTAATTAATACTTTTGACAATCCCTGACTCCACTACTTTATATTGATATTGAGAGGAAAGTCGTTTCAGAGCCTTGTGTCTGATGACCGGGAGGTGTTTTATTGGGGCCCCTTCTGGTTCTGGGTTAAACAAAGAAATGCTACTGTTTAGTTTTTCAAAAATAGTGATATATTGCAGCGTGTCAAGTGCAAATCATAAATTACGGCGTCTGCTGCTGCAAAACTGTGACATTATTGTATCGTTATTGCCCACAAAGCTTTACAATGTCACAATTTAGCATCTATTGTATTGGATTGTGAAGGACCTTGTGATTCCCAGCCGTATTTGTTTAACGCTTGAACTCGTGTGAGCTTGTGGTCCTGACAGTGCAGTTCAGTTTGGCTCAGATAAATTGTCAGAAATGGGATATTGTTCAATAAATAACAGATGGAACAATCATTTTTGCGGTCGTTATTTATCGTCTGTACCTTTTCTTTGCATTAACGAGGGACTTTTTGTTATTTTTCTTGATTTGAACTGCAGACGGTTGAATAAATAACTTGTTTGACTCATTATAATTACAAACAAAGTACTTAAGAGTAGTGCTGTAGTTAAATATGACTGTAATAACTGATAATCGTAGTTGTTAACTGGATGTTGTGATGTTTCTGTAACAATATATCGCACATTAAAAGTTAAATTTCTTTCTACGCTGCCAGTCCAAAAAAAGTTGCCGCCTGGATTCAGCTGTGGTCCTCTCCTCCTGTGGGATCATTTCTGTTTGATTGATTGTCTTTCAGCTGCAACACGGTACTTAAAGTGCGTATGACAGGTTTTCATGATTTTCTAATTTTGACTTTATTTGGTGCATTAATACCAGTTGCATTTATACATTCACTTTTACACCAATCAAGCAGCCATTTGTGGAGAAAAGTTGAAAAATATGTTGAAAATAACAGGAAGTAAACAGACTGATGACATCACACTGGGGAGACTAAAGTTAAGCATAATTTACACAAAATAAACGACTATTTTTGATCCTTTAAACATTGAATCAACAAAATAAAGGCGTTTGCGTGTATTTTTATTTGTAAAATTAAAAAAATCTGTGACATTGAATGAGTTTTGGCTGGTCGCTAGGTAATTTCCTAGTGTGATGTCATCATTTATGACCAGGAAGTAAAACGAAAAAAACGAAAAAATGGCTAAACCGTGATCAAATTTGTGAAGTATTTTAACAAAATTTGAAATATATTTATCTTAACTGCATTTTTGTCAAATTAGTGATCCAACCTGTCAGGGGCCCTTTAAACCCAGCTGATGCAGCGAGCGGCTTCTTATTTCTGTAACATTTGTGGAAAGACCAATCAGAAAAGATGTTTGAGAAGCGTCAAACCACTGGCATCGAACAGAAGATTGTACAAACGACTAAAATTGTCTTAAGAACTGTCCGATTCATTATTAAAAACTGGAAAGATCGTACCATCGTCGTCGAGAATGAACTCTAGTTTGAAAAAAATCCTGAACGATCGAGACTGACGATCACTTTTGACAAAATCAAAGAGGAGAAAAAGAACTGTACAACTCAGGGCTGTGTTTCAAATCAAATCAAATCAATTTATTTTATAATGCCCAAAATCACAACAGTTGCCTCGATGGGCCACAACTGTGAAAGTAAGAGGATTTCCACAAGAACAATGTGAGGGAACTCAAGGGATTAGGCCTGAAAAGCTGTGCGGCCTTAAGAAAACCACTATTCAAAGGCTTCAGTTTGCTCGGGAGCAATTAACAGATGGAACAATCATTTTTCAGAATCAGAATCAGAAGCGGTTTGTTGCCATTGTCAGTGATCAAAATTCACAAACATAGGAACTTGCTTCGGTGTAAGGTGCAACATAAAACAATGAATAAAATATAATAAAATGTATAAAAGAGGCATGCATAAGATTAACAATGAAATAGACTAAGATAGATAGACTAAGACTATATACAGAAATGTATAGTTGGCAGTTGACAGTGCAAATGTGCAAATATAATATATTGGGGTCATTATTTATCGCCTGTGCTTTTTCTTTGCGTTAGTGAGGGGCTTTTTGTTATTTTTCTGTGCTATTATAAGATTTGAATTGTAGATTGTTCAATAAATAACTCGTTTGACTTGTTTAATTATGACTCTGAGGCTTTTACTTTGTCAAAACCACCTGGATTTTTCATGCTTTGTGATATTCTAATGTTAATCCAGTGAAATAAGAGAATAACTGACATTTATTTTAATCGATTTGAGAAAGGTACAGGGTTTATCAGATGTATCTTCTTCCTGTTCCTTTTGTTCATGCCAATAATGCATGTAATCATTTTGCTGTAATTGGTTTGATTTCTGTATTTGTGCTAATGACAGTGAATGGCATGAACAATCAATCAATTAAAAAAGAAAAAATCTCATTATGTTCCACTTCTCTTTTGCTTCCAAACTTTCAAAAGGTCCACATAATCGCACAAAAGTTGTAATCGTGACAAACCTAACCCTGTCGCTCTCTCTTGTGTGTCCTCAGTGCAGTGTCTGGAGATGACCACGAAGCGGAAGCTGATTGGTCGGCTGGTGCCATGTCGCTGTTTCCGTGGCGAGGAGGAGGTCATCTCTGTGCTGGACTACTCCCACTGCAGCCTGCAGCAGGTCCCCAAGGAGATCTTCAGCTTTGAGCGCACTCTGGAGGAGCTCTACCTCGACGCCAACCAGATCGAGGAGCTGCCCAAAGTAAGGACACGAGCGTGTGAGGGCAGCCGCGACAGTCAAAGATTTATATGTCACACTTTATCAGAGCTTTGTTTACTAGTTCAACTGGATATATTTTGATTTTATATATTTTATTTTATATTCTGGCTGTGGATGTGTCACCTTTTTCTCTTTATATTGACTGATGACAGTTTTCAATTCAATTTTATTTTGCCTGAAACTGGATTAATCGCACAGCCTTATTCACCTTATTCCAGAAGTTGCCGTACGCGCCACCGTCTTGTTTCCGTTGTAGTTTACATGGAGCAGACGAGCTCAACAGAAAATAAGTTCTACATGGACTAAAAAGCCGTTTTCAGACTGACCAGGAAATTGTTGCGTTGTTGACTTGTTGTTGCTCGTGTTCATTAAACATTTTACACAAATCAATCTACTTTATGTAACATTTTAGCGGCGAGACTTTTCCCTCGTTCGTCATTAGCTTTAACGGAGTTCTCGTCAAACGGAAGTGCGTTTACAACAAAAGTGCAAAAAACGGCAAAAATGGGCGGGGCAGAATAAGGTCAATATTGTGTATTATTAAAGTTTTGAAAGGTCCTTTATTATTTATGCATTAGCAGAATCAGAAAGGGTTTTGTTGTTGCAAACTAGGAAAAGCGCTTCAGCGGTGCAATAGTAATAATAATGATAATAGTAAATGAAAAAAAGTATAGAACAATAGTGCACACAAAGTAAAAGGTGAAGTATTATTTACATTATTATATAGGTTGAATAACACATTTCACTAAAAAGTAATGAACATCATTTTATACGATTTTACTAAACATGTGCAGGTGTAAAACATATCTCGTTTACCATTTAGTTCATTTGTCAGTTTTTCCAAAGGAACGGCTGAGGAGCTGAGGAGCCACACGTCCAGAGTGGCATTCACTTTAACAGAATACGTTTTCGTGCTGGAGACATAATGATCATTAACATAGACTGAGTGACACCATCAAAACGTTTGTCAGGCAGAGATTTAACAGCTCGAATGAAGACGACGCAGCAAAGTTTTCACAGTTATATGTTGAATTGCAGAATGTACATCTTTCCAAACGTTCTGGACATGTTCACATCCCCAAAACAAATGCTCCAATGTGCCTTTGTGCTTTTTACATTTATAACATTATAACAAAGGTCAGAGCTGTCAGGGAACATTATCTGAAGGCGCACAGGAGTGTAATGAACTCTATGAATCAGCCTGTCATTTTGTTCTTGTATTGATACAGGAACACACTTTGGATTTTTTTTCAGACCTTTCTTTTTGACTGTAAGTCGTCTCCCACAACAGATTCAGAGAATGGTATATATTCAAGTTGTGATGTGATAAAATATAATATAATACTGCATTTGAAAAGCAGGTGAAGACTTTTACTCAGGACAGACGCCTGCAGAAATAATGTGTGCGGCTGTGAAGCAAGAGCCGTAACCACTGCACCACCGTGTTTGGATAATAATAATATTTAAACCTTTAACCAAGACTTAAAGGGCCTCTGACAGGTTGAAATACACAGTTAAGATAAATATATTAAAATTTCTACTAAAATCTTTACAAATTTAACCCCAGTTTAGCTGTTTTTTAGGTTTAAATTTGTAAAGTATGACATCACACTAGGAAATTACCATAGCAACCACACTGTACATTGGGCCAAAACTCATCTAATGTCACAGATTTTGTTCATTTGACAAAGAAAAACACACATGAACCTTTATTTTGTTGAATTAAAGTTTAAAGGATCAAAAAAGTAGTTTATTTTGTGTAAATTATGCATAACCTTTGTCTCCTCAGTGTGATGTCATCAATTTATTTACAGATTTTTCAACTTTTCTCCACAAATAGCGACTTGATTGGTGTAAAACTATCATTTGTATTTACACAAGGTATTAATGCACTGAATAAAGTCAAAATTAGAAAATCATAAAAACACGTCATACGCACTTTAAACAGGACTGAACCAAGATTACTCCAGAACTAAACCAGGCCTCAACCAGAACCGGCCCGACACTCAGAGCGAAGTAAAGCTCGTCTAAAGCGCTTTGTTCCAGCCTCTGCTTTTGTTCCGTTGTATTAATAAGCTGTGATTTCGCCGTCTTCATTATGCGCGGGCTGTTATTCTCTGTGATGGAGGTATTTTTAGCTGAACCGTGGCTGTATTCTGCTTCGGCGCTCGCTCTCTGTCGCTGTATCCGGTTCGGCACAGGCTGCTCCTTCATGTAAATCCCGTTTTATCTGGCGTCTGTGTTTTCTGTGCGCCGTGTTGAGCCCCGGGGCGAGGCTGTACATGGAGAGGATGAAGTCTGCATTATTCAGAAAACAGCAGCTTTTCCACAACATTAGGGACGTGCCTCCAGCTTTCTGTCTTATTTTGGGCTTTTTATTGCGCCGTTAAAGTTTTATGTTTCTGTGAACAATGCACGAGGCGGGAGTTTGGCGGGCGAGTTTACATGGATTGATATCTCCCTTCGCTGAAAGTACAAATGTTCTGTTTGGATTTAGTTTGAAACAACTTGCTGTGCCTTTGACCTTGATAAACAATAAGTGTTCAGGGTTTTGAACCAACGGGGCAGTTTTTCATCGAGATTTCAGTTCAGTTTGGGTCTTTTTAATGCCTTAAACTGAACCAGAAGAATTGGCAAAAAGACTGAAATATGAACTGACAAACTAATAAAAGAATCATGTGTTTTTGTCACTTTTAGTCGCGTTTTTGTCACTTTTAGTCGTGTTTTTGTCACCTTTAGTCACGTATTTCTCACTTTTAGTCGTGTTTTTGTCACTTTTAGTCACAAATTTGTCACTTTTAGTCGTGTTTTTATCACTTTTAGTCACGTATTTCTCACTTTTAGTTGTGTTTTTGTCACTTTTAGTCGTGTTTTGTCACTTTTAGTCACGAATTTGTCACTTTTAGTCGTGTTTTTGTCACTTTTAATCATGTATTTGTCACTTTTAGACGTGTTTTTGTCACTTTTAGTCACGCATTTGTCACTTTTAGTCGTGTTTTTATCACTTTAGTCGTGTTTTTGTCACTTTTAGTCACATATTTGTCACTTTTAGTTGTGTTTTTGTCACTTTTAGTCGTGTTTTTGTCACTTTTAGTTGTGTTTTTGTCACTTTTAGTCGTGTTTTTGTCACTTTTAGTCACGTATTTATTTTCTGTTTGGATTTAGTTTGAAACAACTTGCTATGCCTTTGACCTTGATAGACAATAAGTGTTCAGGGGCAGTTTTTCCATCGAGATTTCAGTTCAGTTTGGGTCTTTTCAATGAAGAGGTTTTTTAGCCAATCATCAATAAAAGACTGTGGTTTTGAGAACAAAGATACTTGACTCATAATTACTGTTGCCTCGATGGGTCAAAGCACACACCCAAATAAGAAAGCTGCTCAATCATGTACGAATTATTTAACAGAAAAAAAATACAAGTGCCAAGACATTGTACACACAGGAAGCACACTGAGTCTCAAAATATTTGTCCCATTCATGTCAAACTCCAAAGTTTGTTAAATAAGTCAATTTTCAAAATTCATTTTTTCCCGTCCTGAGGATACGTCATTATACCATGTAAGCGCTGTTCTTGAATAACTTTTAAATAAATTCTTAGACTTGTCTTTTGACACCATACTTTAACTCAGTGGTTCTCAAACTAGGGGTCGGGAACCCAACGGGGGTCACAAAATGATTTCCGGGGGTCCCCAGATAATGGGAAAAACTGATACAATCGTCTTAAACAAGGCCTGGCACCTTCAAATGCAGTGGTAAATGTAGATTCCTATTTGTTGGTCAATCAAAGTCATTTTTCTGGCTCTATTCACCTTATTCTGCCCCGCCCACTTTTGCCGTTTTTTTTGCTCTTTTGTTGTAAACGCACTTCGTTTGAAGAACTCCGTTAAAGCTAATGACAAACGAGGGAAAAGTCTCGCCGCTAAAATGTTACATAAAGTAGATTGATTTGTGTAAAATGTTTAATGAAAACGAGCAACAACAAGTCAACAACGCAACGATTTCCTGGTCAGTCTGAAAACGGCTTTTTAGTCCATGTAGAACTTATTTTCTGTTGAGCTCGTCTGCTCCATTTAAACTAATACAACGGAAACAAGACGGCGGCGCGTACGGCACCGTCCGAAATAAGGTGAATATTCTCAAAATAAAATCAAACATTACATATAAGGCTAATTTATCACTTTGCATGTCGCCTATTTTAGTGTTTGGGGGTCGCGAATGTGAACTATTTTTATTTTTGGGGGTCGCAACTAAAAAGTTTGAGAACCATTGCTTTAATTGAGTAACATTTAGTTTGAAGTAACAAAACTTTAACTTGAGAAAAAAGCTTTTGGTTCCTGTTCACAGTGAGTGGAATTATGCGAGAGAAAAGCTTTATGTTGACGATATTAACTGATTCAAACTCCTCTAGTGACTCTTACTTGAGCATCAGCTTCTCTTAATACTTTTTTACTTCTTGGACCAAACTTTGTGCTTCGACTTGAGCAAAATGATTTTAAAGAACGGTGTCTTGCAGTGTGAAGAATAAGTCATTATAATATTATATGAGGCTGCACATTAACATCCACCGCCCTGACTCACAGCGAGAGGGTTCTGTGTGTGGCCTTTAAGGAGTGTCGGTGCTGCTTCACCTCCAGATGCTCTCGTTTCCCAATTAACTTAAAAAAAAAAAGAAAAACACACAACAGAATCCACCGTAGACGCCTCGATTTTCAACCAGCGTTTGCCGGAGAACACAGCGAGCCTGAGGTAGTGCCAGATGTGCCCGAGTAAACAGATTCTCACATGAATTTATCGAATAATCGATAATATTATTTTGGAGTGTCCTGAACAAATGTCGGCTCCAAAAAGGCAAACAAAGCCACTGTCATCGCCAAATTTAAAGGTCCCATATTCTGCTATTTTCCCCTTTACATAGTCTATTCTAAGGGCTTTGTTGATACATTTTTGCGTTGTGCAATATCCATAACATAACAGTTTCCAAAAAACACCCATTTCTTGGACTGGCCCCCCTCCTTGCAAAAGCAAACGGCTCACTCTGAGATCTGACCCCCCCGAACAGAGAGCAGGCTGCCTCCCCCGCCCAACTCGCGCACCTCCCCCGCCCAACCCGCGTGCTTCCCCCGCCCAACCCGCACGCCTCCCCCTTCCAACCCGCGCGGCTCACCCTCCCAACCCGTGACGAAGCCTAGAGCGGAGATGTTGCGCATGCGCCGTGTGCTCCGGTAAACGGCGATACACAAACACAGGAATAAACCTTTTCTCGTCCTGACGGTGCGTCGTGCTGAGTCCTACGTCCTGGATCTGACCTGGAGTTTGACGTGCTCCAGTACCTCGACGACGGACGTTGCCGTTTGGTAAATAACAAGCTAACTCTTCTATCTGTCGTATCCATCGTGTAATTACTGTGTAGCATTAGCATTAGCTGTGTTTATTCTTGCGGCTGCGCGCTTCCTGGAGGCGTGGCTTAAACACCGCGTCATCTTAGTGAGGAGCCCCCGTCTGCTGCTCAGCTGAGGGGGACGGAAAAGACAGTTCTCTAGCAAAAACATGCGGGAATCAATCAAAAAACACTTTGGGCACAACATACGAGGCCCAAATAGCACTGGAGGAAGGTTAAAACCTCTGAAAAGTCGATTTTGCTTGATATGGGACCTTTAAAGAAACAGACAGTGACACAGACATTATGCTGCGTTCCAGGCGTCTCGGAGGTCAGATTTTTCGAGTAAAGTCACACTGGAACTTCACTGAATTCTTATTTTGAAACTCAGGCAACATTTCAGAGCCCTAAGTTTATCCTAGTTTGACAAAGTTGTTCCTTAAAATGCAGTGAAGTGTCACGTTTGTACTCTTTTTGGTTCAAATGATAGTAAATACGGTTACTGATTGTATGTTTTTTTTAGTGTTTTCACATCAAAAAATCAGACGTGAGACCAATATGTTTGAGAAGAAATATCATCTTCTGTGTGAAATATTTTCTTTCTCTCTCTCTCTTAAAATAGACATCTAAAGCTTTCCAAAAAGGTACAGACATTGGCACTTGATTTAAAACAAAAAGTGGCTTCTGTGTCCTACTTTACACGTATTCTTTCTATATTAATAATGTAAAATAGAGCTGCACAGTTTGGGAAAAATAGCGAAGTGTGATTTTTATGACCAGTTTTGCAATTGTGATTAGATTTGCGATTTTATGTTTTAATAAAAGGATTCTGTTCAAAGCTCATGTTTTAAACTGAACCAGAAGAATTGGCAAAAAGACTGAAATATGAACTGACAAACTAATGAAAGAGTCATGTGTTTTTGTCGCTTTTAGTTGTGTTTTTGTCACTTTTAGTCATGTATTTGTCACTTTTAGTCGTGTTTTTATCACTTTAGTCGTGTTTTTGTCACTTTTAGTCACGTATTTGTCACTTTTAGTCGTGTTTTTGTCACTTTTAGTCGTGTTTTGTCACTTTTAGTCGTGTTTTGTCACTTTTAATTATATTTTTGTCACTTTTAGTCGTGTTTTGTCACTTTTAATTATGTTTTTGTCACTTTTAATCATGTTTTTCTCACTTTTAGTCGCATTTTTGTCACTTTTAGTCGCATTTTTGTCACTTTTAGTCGCATTTTTGTCGCTTTTAATTGTATTTTTGTTGCTTTTAGTCACGTTTTTGTCACTTTTAATTGTGTTTTTGTCACTTTTAGTCGCTTTTGTCACTTTTAGTCGTGTTTTTGTCACTTTTAGTCGTGTTTTTATCACTTTAGTCGTGTTTTTGTCACTTTTAGTCACGTATTTGTCACTTTTAGTAGTGTTTTTGTCACTTTTAGTCGTGTTTTTGTCACTTTTAGTCATGTATTTGTCACTTTTAGTCGTGTTTTTATCACTTTAGTCGTGTTTTTGTCACTTTTAGTCACGTATTTGTCACTTTTAGTCGTGTTTTTGTCACTTTTAGTCGTGTTTTTGTCACTTTTAGTCGTGTTTTTGTCACTTTTAATTGTGTTTTTGTCACTTTTAGTCGTGTTTTTGTCACTTTTAGTCGTGTTTTTGTCACTTTTAGTCGTGTTTTTGTCACTTTAGTTGTGTTTTTGTCACTTTTAGTCACGTATTTGTCACTTTTAGTAGTGTTTTTGTCACTTTTAGTCGTGTTTTTGTCACTTTTAGTCACGTATTTGTCACTTTTAGTCGTGTTTTTGTCACTTTTAGTCACGTATTTGTCACTTTTAGTCGTGTTTTTATCACTTTAGTATTGTTTTTGTCACTTTTATTCACGTATTTGTCACTTTTAGTCGTGTTTTTGTCACTTTTAGTCGTGTTTTTATCACTTTAATATTGTATTTGTCACTTTTAGTCACGTATTTGTCACTTTTAGTCGTGTTTTTGTCACTTTTAGTTGTGTTTTTGTCACTTTTAGTCATGTATTTGTCACTTATAGATGCGTTTTTGTCACTTTTAGTCACATTTTTGTTGCTTTTAGACACGCTTTGTCATTTTACATTGCGTTTTTGTCATTTTTTGTTACATTTTCATCATTTTACGTTGCGTTTTTGTCACTTATAGTCACGTATTTGTCACTTTTAGATGCTATCACTTGTCAAATTTCACTTGTCACTTCTTGTCAAATTTTTGTTGCTTTTAGACGTGCTTTGTCATTTTACATTGTGTTCTTGTCATTTTTGTTGCATTTTCATCATTTTTACATTGAGTTTTTGTCACTTATAGTCATGTAGTCACTTTTAGTCACATTTAGTCACATTTTTGTTACCTTTAGTTGTTTTTAGTAGCATTTTTGTTGCTTTTAGTTGCGTTTTGTCACTTTTTTTTTGGTCAACATTTAACAAATCTGAACTACAGGGTTAGTCGATTTATGCAAAATAAAACAGGACATTGTGTTGTTTGTGGAGGAAATTTCACTCCTAAACATTTTCAGCTGTTGCGATTAGCTGATTGCGTTCATTCAAATTGCGATTTCGGTTTGATTTTGCTTAATTGTGCAGCACTAACGTATTCTCCGCTGTGTTTTTTCAGCAACTGTTCAACTGCCAGGCCTTGAAGAAGCTGAGCATGCCCGACAACGACCTGTCCAACCTGCCCACCACCATCGCCAGCCTCGTCAACCTCAAGGAGCTCGACATCAGTAAAAACGGTAACCAGACGCTCAAACGTGCAAGAGCAAGCTGATCTGACTCTGAGCTAGACACACACAGGGAGAAACTGGAGTCATTTGAGTTTAGACACTACGCTACAAAAGATATACTCTTGTGCAATTGTAAAACAAGCTGTGCAGCAAACTTAATGCTCTCTACACTTATTTATTGGCTTATTCCCTCTTAGTATTGTGCTAACTAACATTCACTTCAAATGTAAAAACAAACAAACATTTAGTTCTTAAAAAGTAGGGATTAACAATATGCTTTTCATGATATGATATTTATTGTGATATTGTTGTAAGGCTGTAACAGAATATATCGTATAAATTACTGAAGAAAATACTTTTTCCTTTAAAAATGCCTTGACAGGGCTTTAGTATGAATCTTTTCAGTCCAATTTCCAAACAATTAACGGTAAGGCTTTAGATTAAGGTTCCTTAGTTGTTCCTTTATAATGCGTTAATAAGCACTTGTTATGTGTTTATGAGCACTTATCAGGCATTTATAAGCATTTATTAGTGTGATAATTGAAAATAATGTAATCTGCAGCTCATTGATGCTCTGTACGTGTGCTTTATTCACTCAAACATGTTTTGGCTGATGGATTATAAACATGTATAAGGTGTTATAAGTGCATAAACAAACTATTAGTGCTTATTAACATCGTATAAATAATTAACTAAGGAACCTTGATCTAAAGCGTTACACAATTAACATATAAAAGTGTTTCTTAACTGTTATTTTTTCATACTGTCTGCACTGAAATGGAGCAGAGGATCATGGTCTATGTAGTTCCCTCTGATACTTTAGCTGTTACTGCATCAAAACAATGCATTTAAGCAAAAAAAGCTTGTAATTCACTGTATGGAGCTCAACAGTCCCTCCCACTTCAAAGTTTGCTGCGGTTCCACAAGTAAATTTCTCATTCATTTTGCCATAGAGATCTAAGACAATTCAAATGTTAAGACTTAAAGAGCACACGTACCACTTAAAAACTTAAAAAAAAAACAGTGGCTTATGAAATAAAATCATAGGTCTTGTGCTCATTACTGATTCGCCTCAACGCTCGCTTTTACACATTTAATAAACATATCCCTTATGGGGAAAACTAAAGGAAAAAATGTACTTCTATAACCAAGCAATGGGCGCTGTTGAGCTCCACAGCCCACAGTATCATTGTGAGACTTTTGTCAATACAATAATGATGATGATGATGATTTTTATTTCTAGAGCATTTTTCCACCTAACAGGCTCAAAGCGCTATATCACAAGTTTTGATTATTGGTACATCCGTACTAAAAACTCACCTAACCTGCTAACTTAATTTTGTGTTCCACATTGAATAACATTTCCTGTGAATTGTTTCCTGTGATTTTATTTGGTGTATTACGTATTGTATATAAAACATATTGTTTTACACCAAACAAGGCATGGTTTGTGGAGAAAAGCTGAAAAATCTGTTTACAATTACAGGGAGTAAAAACTGATGACATCACACTGGGGAGACTCATTCTAGCCAAAGGTTTTGCATAATTTACACAAAATAAACAAATTATTTTACCCTTAAAACATTCATTCAGCAAAATAAAGGTGTTCACATATATTTTGATTTGTCGGGCAAAAAAAAAAATTCCGACATTAGCTGCGCAAAGTAATTCCCTAGTGTGATGTCATCGTTTACAACCAGGAAGTGATATTACAAAGCTTGAAAAAAATGCTAAAATTGCTAAAATGTATAATAATTTTTAGCAAAACTTTAAACATATTTATATTACCTGCATTTTAGGTAAATGAGTAGTCCAACCTGTCATAGGCCCTTTAAGATTAGAGCCTGGTAGGATTATGCTTAGACTAGAGCCTGGATTTGACATTACTGTTGCGGATAGGGCCAGGGTGAGGATGGGAGCTGTAGATTTACTTTCAACAGTTTATATTAAAGCGCTGTGGGAACATAGATCTTTCTGACCCTCGAGTCGTGCACACAGATTATTGCGATTCAAGAACACAACCTTCCACAGATTATATGCTGACATCTGACCAGAACTAACCCCGGACTAACCCTGTGTGTTGATAAAAACAGGGATCCAGGAGTTTCCCGATAACATCAAGTGCTGTAAAGGGCTGTCTGTGGTAGAGGCCAGTGTTAACCCCATCACCAAGTAAGACTCTAACACCATTCACACTGTTTTAACCCACAAATGTCATAAATCTGTCTCTGCTGCTGAAATACTGTACGACTGTGTTCATAAACGGAGCCTAAATGAGACAAAATGCAGATTTAAAGTTCATTTTTCAACCTGGAAAAGTTATAAAACTAAAACATGAATTTTGCGTTAGACGTTAGCAACATTAGCGACATTAGCGACCAGGGCTGCACGATATTGGAAATTATTGCAATATCGATGTTATTCTGATATTTAATTACACTTTTTGACTAAGGCTGAAACGATTATACGATTATTTTAGTCGTCATCTAGTCTGCGATTATTTCTATTGTAGATTGAGACTTAGAATAAACTAAAATTTTTAACCAAATAAATGTTGAAATATTGTGAGTGAAGGCATCTAGACAGAGAATATTTATGAATAAAGTGTGTAATTGAGGAAAATCAGAAATAGTTTTTCTTTTTTCTTGAATAATGTCACTGTCTTTGTTATAAAAGCCTTTAAGTTTGTGTTTTAGAGTCTGTTTAGTCCAGAGAACGACAACATCATCAAAATACGACTGTAATTATAGTTAATAGTCAACTTCACGATTGTTCTACTAATTATTACAGCCCTATTTTTGATGCAATAATGTCTGTTATGTTAAAATAAAAAACAACAAATACAAAATCAAAGCTAATTTAGTTTGGAAAAGCTAGATTTTATGACTTTTCAGTGTTTTCATTTTAAAAACAGAACATTTCTATCAGATGAAGACTTTGGTGTTACTGCGATATATTTTGTTTGTTGTGACAGACTATTGCGTCATAGATACTTTTGCGACATATTGTGCAGCCCTGTTAGTGATATTAGTGATATTAGTGACATTAGGATGGCGTCTTCACCGTTGAAACTGAAACTAAAACCAGAGCTAATGGTACGCTCCAGTTGTCCTCAGAGCTCGAACCAGGACCAAACAGGACCAAAGCAGGACCGAACCAGGACCAAACCAGGGCCAAACAAGGGCCAAACCAGAACAAAACCAGGACTAAATTAGGATCAAACCAGGACCAAACCAGGGCCGAACCAGGACTAAACCAGGACCAAACTAGGACTAAACCAGGGCCAAACCAGGGCCAAACCAGGACTAAACCAGGACCAAACTAGGACTAAACCAGGACCAAACCAGGGCCAAACCAGGACCGAACCAGGGCCAAACCAGGACCGAACCAGGGCCAAACCAGGGACAAATCAGGACAAAACTAGGACTAAACCAGGACCAAACTAGGACTAAACCAGGACCAAACTAGGACTAAACCAGGGCCAAACCAGGACCAAACCAGGACCAAACTAGGGCCAAATCAGGGCCAATCCAGGACCAAACTAGGACCAAACCAGAGCCAAACCAGGAACAAACCAGGACTAAACTAGGACCAAACCAGGACCAATCCAGGGCCAAACCAGGACCAATCCAGGACCAAACCAGGGCCAATCCTGGACCAAACTAGGACCAAACCAGGACCAATCCAGGGCCAAACCAGGACCAAACCAGGACCAAACCAGGACCAAACCAGGACCAAACCAGGACCAATCCAGGACCAAACCAGGACCAAACCAGGACCAAACCAGGACCAAACCAGGACCAAACCAGGACCAAACCAGGACCAAACCAGGACTAAACCAGGACCAAACCAGGACCAAACCAGGACCAAACCAGGACCAAACCAGGACCAAACCAGGACCAAACCAGGACCAATCCAGGACCAAACCAGGGCCAATCCTGGACCAAACTAGGACCAAACCAGGACCAATCCAGGACCAAACCAGGACCAAACCAGGACCAAACCAGGGCCAAACCAGGACCAAACCGGGGCCAAACCAGGACAAGAGCACAGCACAACTGAATCTTTTACATCTGCTTGAACAGTGCAATCAAGAAATCCAATGACAATTTCTCCACCTGTTTTCAAAAAATCCATCTAAATTGAACCCTAAGACGATAAATTACTCGCCCATTGTAATTTGACTGTCCTTCACTGTGTAATTGCCACATTATCTTTGACCATGACTCATCCGCGCTGCTAACGGAGCTAACGGCGCTAATGCTTCCGTTGTCATGGGAACGCAAGGGCTGTTCAAGGCCACCCCGGCGGCTCTGAATCAGTGTCTTTTTAATGTTTCACTTTCTCCTCTCGCAGACTCCCAGAAGGTTTCACGCAGCTCCTCAATCTCACTCAGCTTTTCCTAAACGACGCCTTCCTCGAGTATCTGCCCGCAAACTTTGGCAGGTAAATATTCCACCCACAGCTCTCGGTTTGGCTAAATATGTACAGTATGTTCTGCACCCAAATACTGATCTATAAACGAGTGCGTGAACTAGAAAAAAATGAATATCTAACCTGCCTTAAAATAACTTGAATTCATCATTTTTGTCTGGGATTTAGTATTTTTGACTCGATTGTGATTTAATTGCTGATATGATCTAGAGTTATCCCCTGGTTTCAAGTTAAATCTGACTGATCATTTGATAATTTAACTCAAAATAAGAACATGCCTGTGGGGTAAGTAACATTATCTTAACCCCATTGACAAATAATTTGTCTTAATTCACTGAATCAAGATGTAATTGTATTGAAACATCAGAAATGGTGTGAAACAATTAAAATAATCTATTTCCACTAAATAAATAGTCTTAACTAATATTAATTGGTCAAAATATCTTAAATTACTATTAACATCCCAAAATCAAGACCTTTAAGTGTCTGAAACTTTCCTTGTGTTTGGTATTAGAGCTGTATTCAATATTTATTACCTTTTTATGTGCTTTTGAGTGCTTGCTTTGACCTTTAACTTCCACTTTGCCAGTTAAAAGTCGTGGAAAAGACATTCAAAGACCTGCAACAAGTTTATTATACATAATTACTTGCAACTAATTGATTATGGAAATAGTTGTCAACTGATTAAGTTATCGAATAATCCTTACTGGTGGATCAGAAACATCTCATGAACTGAGAGAAGAGGTTTAATTACTCAGAAAGGGCAGGAATCACACGAAAATGACCCGGGAAATGTGTAAATGTTGTGTTTTTGTTGAAATCAGCTTTTCATCTGTAAATACTCTCCACCAGGATGAGCTCAAAAGGCTTCATTTCAGCTTTTGGGTCAAATTGAGTAAAAATCTTTTCGTTCTAAACAACTAATCGAATAATCAAAAGGATAATCACTAAACTTATCGATCACGAAAATAGCAATAGCAAAAAATTTACATCTATAGCCTCTTTTAAAAGGATTTGAATTTACTATTTTTATCTGGATTTGAATAGATTTCACTCTTAATTTCTTACGTGATGCAGAATATTTCACTGGTTTGAAGATATTTCTGACTGATTATACGATAATTTAGCTCGAAATAAGAAAATAAAAGTGGGGTAAGTAAAATCATCTTAAACCACTGGCAGATAATTTGGCCTGAAGTAAGAAAGTAATGTCAGTCAGAAATGGTTTGAAACAAGTAAAATAATATAGTTCCATCAAATAAATAGTCTTAACTAATCTAAACTCATCAAAACTTCTGAAATTGAGAGTAATCAAGACATTTTAACTCATCTAGAAGTGATTTTTTTGCAGTAGAGTTGCAGCCCCAATAGCAATCTATATTTTACACACAATGAGACAGTTTTACCACCATTTTTATGCCTTTGTTTCATTCTGTTTTCTTCTCTGTCAGACTCTCCAAACTACGAATCCTGGAGCTGAGGGAGAACCACCTGAAAACATTGCCAAAGTAAAGAGTTTTTTACGCTTCTTCTACACGTGTCGTCTTTCAGAGTATCTCTTTTATTTTTACACCATGCATTCGCTAAATCTGATGCTTCAAAGATCATTCCCAGTAGTTCTGTAACAGTGACCCGTTTGTCTTTACGTTTGCGAGTTTCTTTGTGAAATCTCTGGCCGTATGTGCTACAACCTACACTCTGGTGTTTGCCTTCGTGTTACAAGTGTTTTTCTGTTCACAGGTCAATTCACAGACTCACACAGTTGGAGAGATTGGATTTGGGTAGCAATGAATTCTCAGAAATGGTAAGAATCTTATATTTTTGTGCCGTTGTTTTCAGAAATAAATAGGTTTAAATTGTAGAGCAGTCGTGCCCAACTTAATTTTGTCTTGTGTAGCCTTTTGTTTGTAACTATAAATCCAATAAATAGTAAATTACCAGGTATAACTATTATTTTTCATTGTTTTACTCATATTGACATCGAAAATTACGCTAAATAAACCTTATTAAAGATGTAAAATCTGCGACAAAGAACGTTTTATATTCAAACGAGAGCTGCGCAATATTGGAAACTGTTGTGATACATGATATGGACATTAACTACTGCAATATTTATATTTTTGCAGTATTTAAATATACTTTTTGACACAATAATTTCAGTTCTTTTGTAATTAAAAGTGTCATGGCTTAGTTCACTTCCAAGTCAGACTCAAAACAAAAGCTTAAAGTCCATATGACAGATTTTCATGTTTGTCTAATTTAGTTTGGTGGGAGGGCACCTGTGTTAAATATGTATCGTAGTTACATCAGTCAAGTTGCAGTTTGTGAGGAAATTTTGAAGAATAAAAGTTTAAAATTGCAGGAAGTAGAGCTGAGTTCTAAAATGGAATCTCTCTGTGATGTCATCAGAAAGACAAAAAAACAATTTAAACACATTTTTCTGACAGTTTCAAGCATCATTCATCAAAATAAAGGTCTTATCAGGTATTATTTATTGTAAATTCCTAACTATTGTTCAATATATCCATGTTGGCCCTTGTTTACAGTCTGGTTGCTATGGTAACAGTTGTAGAATTACCTCTATCTGTGTCATATTTGCTGTCCATGTCCAACCAGGAAGTGACATTATAAACTTCACAAAAACTTTCAAACTGAGGACCAAATGGGCAAAATGTTTAGTAAAATCTTAAATATAATCATGTTTACCACGTTTTAGCGAAATCTTTAGTCTAACCTGTCATATGGACTTTAACATTGACAAAACCAAGATTAAACCAAGGCTAATTCAGGACTAATTAAATTCTTTTCATTTAAGAACACATATTTTCATTAAGAACAGTGTATTTCCCTCAGATGGAGGAGCTTGCTGTTGGTTTATCAGTACTTTTGCGATATATTGTGCAGCCCTAATTCAAATACTATTCAATTTCACCTTTCTTTTCAATTTGTGTGCAAAAAATGTTTGTAAAAGTCTTGGTTTCACAAATAAGACTGACGTGACAGATGTGGACCGTAAAATTAAACACGTAAAGGAAGAGATAGCCCTTTATATCCTTTAGTTTCTTTTCATTTTATCAAATATTTTTGCAGTTTCTTAGTAGGTTTTTTTGGGACAAATATTTTAATTTCAAATCTTCAAAAATCAACAACATGCTACCTAGGTTAAATTGTACTCGAGTGACAACATTGACACTTTTTTAATACATTTTTAACCAAATAAAGGCTGAAATATAGTGACTGGAGGCTTCTAAATAGAGAGTGTTTACAAATAAAGTCTATTATTGATCAAAATCTGAAATTGTTAATTCGTTTTTTGATCTTTTGATTTAATAATTCCACTGTCTTTGTTATAAAAGGTATTTTCGCTGGCATTTTAGAGTCTGTATAATCCAAATAATAACACAAAATACGACCACAATTCGTTTTCATAGTCAACAAGTCATAATTAGTTGATAAATCGGCCTCAATTATACCCAGTATTTAGTCTGAAATGTCATATCACATCATTAAATATGTTGTTTTTCTGTTTCAGCCTGAAGTATTAGAACAGATCCACAATTTGAAGGAGCTCTGGATGGATAACAACTCTCTACAGAACATACCAGGGGTAAAACACACACTATCCCGTTACACTTTCACACTCGTCTAAGGTCTTACTTCCTGCTCCTCTCTGTGCAGTCGATAGGAAAGTTGCGGCAGCTGCGGTACTTGGATTTAGCGAAGAACCGAATCGAGACGCTGGACTCGGACGTTTCTGGCTGCGAGGCGTTAGAGGATCTGCTGCTTTCTTCCAATATGCTCCAGCAGCTCCCCGACTCCATAGGTAACAGCTCAGAGACGCACACACACGGGTTTGTGATGAGGGAGAGTGAAATCGCTCGTCTGCAGATGCTTGTTGTTCGATTTGGCCGCTTTTTATGTAGGGTTTTATTTATTTTATTAGTTATTTAGAGTTAGTTGTGTATTCTGTCCATAGACCGTACATATCAGTGGACAGCGTTAGCATGCTAGCCTCCGCGTGCCCTTTACTCTGTAACTGTTTCTGTCAAGCTCACCATCTGGAGCTAAAATGTCTGTTTTGACTCACTCTACATGAATCGGGTGTTTTTTTTTCGTTAGGTTGTTCATAAATCAAGTTTTTAGCAATAATAACTGACCAATCAGGTGCTTCCTTTTCCAGGGGCCGTTTTCGCTCGTGTTAGCAACAGGTTTGATTGACAGCTAGCGCCGCACGTTGCCGTCTATGGTTGGGTGACCAGACGTCCCTATTTACCCGGGACAGTCCCAGTTTTGAGCCGTGTCCCAGAAGATGTGTCCAAAATCATTTATTTGTCCCAGTTTTACACAAGTCATGTCCCAGTTGTCCCTATTTTTGGCCAATTTGATACCAGCCAACAATAAAGAGGGGAATAAATTGCCAAAATAGAGAAAATTGTTCTTGAAAATGACCAGAAGACAAAAAATCAGAACACTATAAATAGAAGTTTCTCACATTATACTGTTTACTGAAGTCGTGAATGAGCCGTGAATGGACCAAGTGTATAATAATGTACTTTATCACCTGCTGTTTTTAAAATTTTACTGTAACTCCCCGCTCCAACCCGGCTGTGTCCCAGTTTTTAATTATGAAAATCTGGTCTCCCTAGTCTATGGTTGCCGCCGTCTCCTCTCACCGAGGGGCGGATACCGTTAGCAAGGTCTATGGTTCTGTCGCACAAAGTAGTGTTCAGTTTAAATGTAGAGACACTACCTGGACAAAAAATAATAATAAAGTCAGCACAGAATAAAAGATCACATGCTCTAAGATTTGGTTGGACAGTTTAGCACACATTCTCTAAGCCAGGCATGTCCAAACTAAGGCCCGGGGGCCAAATTCGGCCCACAGCCCAATTTTTCTTGGCCCTTAGGCTTACTAGTGAATTGGCCCACATTGTCCTCAGAAGTACTATTTACAGCAAATTTCAGATTTTCTACAATTCTAACCTAAATAACGAACATTTTGGTGCAAGACATACATGATATTAAGGCACTGAGACTGAATGTAGATGTGGTGGAGCTTAAAACATCAGATAAATGGAGCTTTTTTGAAGGTTTCACAACTGATTTGTGGCCCTCCGCTTGGTCTATATTTCAATATGCGGCCCTCGATGATAAAAGTTTGGACACCCCTGCTCTAAGCCATTGTTTCTTCTTCTGCAATGTCAAAAATTATATTTAAACCCAGTGTTTCATTAGTTTTTGCACATTTATCAAAAGTTTAAACACACACTGTAGTTTGTACAGACTTTGCATAAGTAATTATCAGTAAAACAGTTTGTAAACCAAAACTAAATCTGATTGAATGAATGTCAAAAATATATGTACGGGAATACTTCATTTGAATGGAAAGAGAGAGCCGTTCGTGACCAGGCGATGAAGAAAGTTCAATTGTTCTCCCTGTTTGTCAAAAAAGTAAAACAAAAAAGTCCAGCAGAGATGGTTCTCAGGACATAGCAGTGATTAAGAAATGCTCTGCTGCTCTTTTTTCTTCAGATGTGTCAAATATATCATACAATCATCAATGGCTAAGGTCACATTCACACCAAAATCTGATTATTATTATTGTTAGTGGACTTCAAACATTATTTAAATGACATGCAAACTGCAAAACTCAGAGGGGCCGTGATCAGAAGGAAATCAGATGCATTTACTGTTTACATATCTTTTCAATCATCTAAATTTTGAGAACAATCTGATTTTAATGTGTCTGTAAGTGCAGCCCGGGTCTACAATGTGCATCATACGCCCACCAGGCTTTACGCTCCTCAAACAGCCCTCTGCTCCCTGTGTTGGCTCGTTCCATTCATTCTCGTATTTAACTGCTCAATGTGCTTAAATGGCACCTTTAGGGACACATGAAGTTATATGGATTCATTGATTTGTTGATTAAGAAAAGGATGCGGGTTAATTTTAGTTGGTTTGTGGACATGGATCTGGAATGGAACAGGCCTGTCACAATAAATACTATCGACCTATCGTTCAAAATGTGAAAGAAAGAACAATATTTTTGGGGCTCAATATTTATCATTTGAATGTTTTGAAAGCCCTTTGGAGAAGTTTTTCTTTGTTTGTGTTAAGCTTTAGATTGTAGAGAGTTAAATAAATACGTTTAGTTTAGTTTATTTGGGCTCTTTTTTTCTTCTTATGAGTCTTTTATGACTAATAATCTGCATCAACTGATTGAAAAAGTGTTTTATTCTGCTAAGTATTTATTGTAGCTCCATATTACATTTACATCTACTATGACTATGATTTGGATTTTCCATCTTTAGGGTAGGGATGGGACAATAAACAATAATATCGTTTATCGTGATAAAAAGGGAAGACAATAATCGTTTGTGCTACATTTTGTTTAATCGTGATCATCGCCAACAAAGATAATCCCCATTTTCTCACCAGATTGTGCAGGAAAAAACAACTTACCCATTATGTTCTCTTCTAGAGCGTTTTTACTTATAATAAAGTACAAATATGTCAGAAGTTATTTATAATGAGAAAGTAATGTCTTTATACGTCACATTTTCAAACTGTCAGCGATTTTAATGTGATATTATCGTTAATCGCAATTATTTTGGCCATGATAATCGTGACATAAAATCTCAATATCGTCCCGTTCCTACTTTAGGGTTAGTATATCTGTGACATAAAGTAGTTTCAATATTATCGTTTATCGTGATATCTTCCCTAACAATATATCGCACTCCAAAATGTGTTATCGTGACAGGTCTACCTTTGAAAATACAGTACTTCACAGCTACTTTTTATTTTTTTATTTATGTATTTAGTTGATCAGCATAAATTTGAATTTAAACACACACTTTACATAAAAAAAATAAAATAAAAGAAAAACACAAAAGACAAGCTTATGCTAATCAACAAGGTCTGGGGGAAGCCAAAGCTTATTTTCCCCACCCTTCCCTCCCAACCATCACAGCACCCAACTCAAAACATCTAATCACAACAATTTACAATATTAAGATAAAAAAAAAGCATCATAATATATAATAATAACAAAAGAAAAAAAAAAAAAAGAAAGAAGAAAAGAAAAAAAAGCAATAAAATAATAAAGAATATTTATTCTAAATAATATCATTTAATTACATTTATTTATGAAATTTCTTCTTTATAATATTCTAATATTTTATTCTTTTTATATACCCTTTTAAGTTCATATATTGATTTGACATTTTTAATTCCTCACTACATTTATTCCATAGTTTTACGCCTATATTTGAAATACATTGTTCTTTTAGTTTAGTTCTTATTTTAGGTTTTTCAAACATAAATATTCCTCTTAAATTATTATTTCTCAAAGTAAATTTATCTTGTAACATTTTAGGAATTTTATTTTGTATAACTAAAAACATTTAATTATATATAAATCAACCAAATCATAAAATTTAAGGATTTTTGAATTTATGTACAATTGATTAGAAGGAAAATTATGATTCTTCAAATTGATTAATCTAACCGCCTTTTTTTGTAACATAAAAATTGGATTTGTTCTAACCCTATATGTGCACCCCCAAATTTCAATATCGTATATTAAGTATGGTGTGAATAGAGAACAATAAATTAAATATAATGCAAGCTTATCCAAAAAAAATGTACTTTGTATAAAATTGCTTTTGAGTTCAAACCTTTTCCAATTGCTCATTTCAGGGATGTTGAAGAAGCTGACGACGCTGAAGGTAGACGACAACCAGCTGACCTCACTGCCTAACTCCATCGGGAGGTAACTTCCGCGCAAACTCACCCTCAATTCCACTTTGATTTGACATTTGGGTCGGCCTCTGAGTTGTCTTTGTGTTGTGTTTGCTGCCACGGCATTAGCCCAAAGCCCAAGCAAGGGTGAGTAACTGTAGTGTCAAGTCTCCCCGGGGTGCGTTCAAGGACAGACGATCAATAGTGACACGCTAATCTGGAACTGACTATTGCTTTTTGATTGCACTGCGGACATTTTAACTTCCCGCGTGTATTCGGCTTAAAGAAATGCCATTTTAAATGAAGTCCTTGAACATATCCCAGGCTTTAGTTTGATAAGTTCATAATTAGACCCTCTCAGCCTGAACATTTCCGGCCCCGCAAACTTACCCTCTCTTTTCCCGTGTGTCGTGTGCTATAAATATACATAAAATCGTATTGTTTTGGTTAATTGGTGTTCCCGACAATGAGCTATAATCAAGACTAGTTATACATTTGATAATATAGACAATATAGAGGTTATGCACTGGCATCATTTTATGAGTTTATGCAGTTGATGACAGCATTTGGAAGCAGCTTTTCTCCTGTAAATGCTCAAAACACAACTAAAATGTAGAAAAAACTGCTAAAGTGTGAAAAAAATGTAAAGTCTAGAACTGTATCTGACGTCTAAAGAAAGAAAATCAAGTAAATGGTTGTAGAAAACCAGATAAACAACAGGAACACTGCAGTTACGCTCACATTTATCACCGACACAGACTTTAGGATCACACACAGTTGAACTCATTACCTTTCTCTCCGTAAATAAGATGTTTCTCGGTCCAAGTTTTGAGGAAATGATTAGTTGTGCGGCAGTTGAAGTGTCCTAAATCTCCAACTGTTGTTTGCAAACAAGCTAGCTAAGCTCTGCACAATCGGCACAACAACGGGAAACCACTTTCAGTTTATATTTTACCGTATAAAGTTCATTTGAGCAAAACAAAAGACATTTTAAAAAGCAAAGAAAGACTTTTATCAGTTGTTTTGCCCATTACTCTGTCACTCAAGTCAAAACATCGAGGAGGATTTTTGGACTAAAAGAATGTCTCTGCTTAACCTCTTTGGGCTTTTTCACCTTATTTTTATCTGTGGAGCGTTTGTTTCGCTCAAATTAACATTACATATCGCAAAATGGATACAGAAAATAGTTGCTTGACTGTGCAGAGTTCAGATAACATGTTTGCTAATGATACTGGGGAGATAAAGGACACTTCAACTCACCCAAAAACAATGAAATGAGCAAATTTCCTCAACAAACGCTTTCAGAAACATCTTATTTAAGGACAGAAATGTAATGAGTTCAATTGTGTGTGATCCCAAAGTCTGTATCAGTGATAAATGTGAGAGTTCCTGTTGTTTATCTGGTTTTCTACAACTGTTTACTTGATTTTCTTCTTTTAAGTGTCAAGTACAAATTAAATATTTTGCAGAGTTATAGACTTTTATATTTGCTCTTAGACTTTAGTAGCTTTATCACATTTTAGTTGTGTTTTGAGCTCATTGCGAAAACTCTGGATGCTGTAATGTCATCTGCATAAACTCTATTTTAGGGCTGCAGCATTTGTTATTTAAGTGACATAATTTCATCCACAAACACCAACATGAGACCCTATAGTTCACACCTCTACAAACATCTTCTGAAAGGCATGAGATTTAGTTTAGCGGTTCATATTTCTCTCAAAAGTTAATGCTCTTGTGCAATGTACAATGTACTCTTCCCATTCTTACAGCAAATACAATGCAGATAAAAGTAAACAACCCAAAACGCTTCTGTATGAAAATAATTAGTTGCTTTTCATAGTGTATGCTCGTCTGAATGTTAGCGTAAATCCCTGTGGTCTGGTGCAAATGGAGCGACACATTAGCACAGACTTGTAACAAAGCTTGAAGTGTTTCTCGGGTTGTTTTTTGGAGCTGATGGGGATTCCAAAAATAGGACTTTCACACTGCGGTCACGTGTTATTATGACATTGAGATGGCAAAAGACTCTTGATATTATTGCACATTGGGGCTGCAAGATTTAGCGCGATGAAAATGGGGTTCGAGTTTTCACAAAGGCTGCGATTCTGTGAGTAAAGTGAGTAGTTTATGCAGTGTTTCTGATTAAATGCATGCGATTATTCCTTTAACAAACTGCATTTCTAATCGTAATCACAATGTTTATCAGACATACAGCTTCTCTTTAATCCAAACTGCACGGAGAACTTTGTGGGTAATAAATTCAAAGAGTTCAGTACAAGCATAAATACAAAGCAGCGTTGGATTCGACAATTTATCACCCAGATCATTTTAAATAAACTATGATGTGTGCGCCTTTACACTGCTCTGCTTCACAGCCCCGCCCACTTTGAAGCTCGCTAATGAATTACTGTTATGGCCCTCGACAAAATGAGAGACACAACTCATATAAGACAATCATATTAAGGCTCAGAGACAGATTTATTTGCAGGCCAGAACATATAATTACGTAAAATTGGTGGGAGGTGGCGGTTGTGCAACAGAACAAACTCAAACAAATAATAACAAAAGAGGGCCTGACTAAAGCTGGTCTAAGAAAGAAAGCAAAAGCCAAAGATAACTGATCGAAAGAAAGACTGTGGTGCAAAAACAACAAGGGTGGCAACAACCGATAACCGAGAGTATATACAACAAATAATACTACGTGATGAAAAGTGCACAGGGTACCCACTCACCTAACCAGCCTCCCAGCCAAAATGACTCCAGAGAGAGAGAGAGAGCAGGCCATGCAGCTCTCCTTTTAAGAATCCCTCTCCTTCCTCTGGTTGGCTACTAAGACACCAATCAGCCAGTCCTCAGCCAGATCCCAAGGTTATGCACTGGCATCATTTTCATAATCTACATTCTAACTGAGCAGAATAGAGTTTATGCAGTTGATCACAGCATTTGGAAGCAGCTTTTCTCCTGTAAATGCTCAAAACACAACTAAAATGTGGAAAAAGCTGCTGAAGTCTGAAAAAAATGTAACGTCTAGAACTGTATCTGACATCTAAAGAAAGAAAATCAAGTAAATATTTGTCGAAAACCAGATAAAGAACAGGAACACTGCAGTTACGCTCACATTTATTTATCACTGATACAGACTTTAGGATCACACACAGTTGAACTCATTACCTTTCTCTCTGTAAATAAGATGCTTCTGAGTCCAAGTTTTGAGGAAATGAATAGTTGTCCAGCAGTTGAAGTGTCCTATATCTCCAACAGTTGTTAACAAACAAGCTAGCTAAGCTCTGCACAGTCGGCACAACAACGGGAAACTACTTTCCGCCCACAGCACCTTCACACAAAAAAGCAGAGGGGAGGCAGGAGCAGCACAGGACAGGAAACTACTTACACGTAACAATTACCCATTATTCATTTTTTGAGTTCTGTAACATTTTATAATAACTACACTTATTCCTGCCTTAGTGAAACATGAAAAAATACTAATAGTTAAGTTTTTTCTTTGTCTGAAAGGAAAAACTAATGGGAAATCTACTTCTGGAGCGTGTAGTGGGCTGTTACTATTGAGCTGCATTACCCTAAAAATAAAATGTATAGTAAAGCAGGGGCGTAGCAGCAAATTCTGACCCCAGGTACAAATTTTCTCACTGGGCCCCAATACATAATTTTGTTTACAATTTATTTATCCCAGCAAATTTGGTAATTATCGTTTTTTTTTTCATTCACGTTTGCAAGAATATGCTGTCCACCCTGTGGTTTCTACGTACACTTAACAATAACTCGCTAATGTACAGACATCCTGTGTAGCTACCGGCTCATATTATGATGAAGTACTATTTGTTATTGTAATAATCCCCAGACCGATTTTACAAACATCTCAAAACATATTATTACAGTAAGAAAATACATGAACTGCAAATTATAATCATTAGTTTTATTTATTAAAGGTCCCATAACATGCAAAATTTCAGAGGTTTTAACCTTCCTACAGTGCTATTTGGGCCTCGTATGTTGTGCCCAAAGTGGTTTTTTGATTGATTCCCTCATGCTTTCACTAGAGAACTGTCTTTTCCGTCCCCCTCGGCTGAGCAGCAGACGGGGCTCCTCACTAAGATGACGCGCTTCACAAGGATGACGCGGTGTTTAAGCCACGCCTCCAGAAAGCGCGCAGCCGCAGAATAAAAACAGCTAATGCTAATGCTACACAGTAATTACACGATGGATACGACAGATAGAAGAGTTAGCTTGTTATTCACCAAACGGCAACGTCCGTCGTCGAGGTACTGGAGCACGTCAAACTCCAGGTCAGATCCAGGACGTAGGACTCAGCACGACGCACCGTCAGGAGGATAAAATGTTTATTCAGTGTTTGTGTATCGCTGTTTACCGGAGCACACGGCGCATGCGCACTATCTCCGCTCTAGGCTTTGGCACGAGTTGGGCGGGGGAGGCAGCCTGCTCTCTGTTCGGGGGGGTCAGATCTCAGAGTGAGCCGTTTGCTTTTGCAAGGAGGGGGGCCAGTCCAAGAAATGGGTGTTTTTTGGAAACTGTTATGTTATGGATATTGCACAACGCAAACATTTATCAACAAAGCCCTAAGAATAGACTGTGTAAAGGGGAAAATAGCAGAATATGGGACCTTTAAACTTCACTAATATGTGAGCAATGGTTTTCCTCCTAAAGGGGTGATGGGACCCTCAGATGTCACGTATAATTATTTAGTCTCTAGAAGGACTTTGTTTATTACAACAAAAATCGATTTAAGAGTAGAAAATGCAAATGAGAAAAAGAAAAACAAACATCACACACTTTTGAGGGCCCTTCGCTGTCCTGGGCCCCGAGGAAACCAGCCCCCTTCACCCCCCCAGTCCGACGCCCCTGTATAAAGTGGTCCACTCTAAAACCAGCTCTTTGTTCTTCCTCCTTCTGCCGTCGATGTGCCTCAGACGCTTGATCTCCGTCCTCGGCGTCTCATCTTCAGAGGGACATTTGCTCAAACATTGAATCAGTGTCGCGTCCACTTCCTGCTGCTCGTTCACCTCTGCTCCTGCTGCCCGAGCGGATGGTGGCCCAGATGGTCCAGTCCGCTGGGAGTAATAGCGGCAGACTAATGCAATGTTTGCTGTGACATTACATTATTGTGAAAGTGCCGGGTCATTAGCATTAGCCTGCTGTTAGCACGCTGGGGGTCAGGTCTGCCTCCACGAGACCTGAATGTGTGAGCAGAGAAACCTGGAGGGAGACGCAAGAAAACTGAACTTTAAGTAAATCTAAAGCTACTATCGGCGTTAGAAACCTAGCTGTTCTGGGTAATATTATGGCATAAAAAGTGTGACTATTTTGTATTGTTGTAATTGATTTGACTTAATCTGTTGGTTCTGGTTGAGTGTCGATTTTTCCAGTGCTTGTGTGTGTGTGTTGTTTAGGCCTGTCACGATAATCACTTTATCGACATACAATGAATGATGGATTTAACAATATATTTGGGGTTTAATATTTATCATATCTACCAGTTTTTGCATTATTGAGGACATTTTAGGTCATTTTTTGCATTAAGATACTGTTTCATTGCATTATTAGGGACATTTAGGTAATTTATTTCTATAACTTTTTTTTTTGTTATTCATTTGGGACATTTTAAGTCATTTTTTGTATTAAGATATTTTTTCTTTGCATTATTTGGGACATTTAAGTAATTTTTTGTGTTAAGATACCGTTTCTTTGCATTATTAGGGCCATTTTAGGTCATTTTTTGTGTTAAGATACAATTTCTTTGCATTATTAGGGACATTTTAGGTCATTTTTTGTGTTAAGATACCGTTTCTTTGCATTATCAGGGCCATTTTAGGTCATTTTTGTGTTAAGATACAGTTTCTTTGCATTATCAGGGCCATTTTAGGTCATTTTTGTGTTAAGATACCGTTTCTTTGCATTATTAGGGCCATTTTAGGTCATTTTTTGTGTTAAGATACCGTTTCTTTACATTATCAGGGCCATTTTAGGTCATTTTTAGTTTAGTTAAGATATATTTTAGGACATTTTTGTCTAAAGAAACTGTTTCTTTGCGTTGGAGAGGGCATTTTAGGTATTCTTTCGTGTTAAGATACTGTTTCTTTGCATTATTTGGGTAATTTAGGTAATTTATTTATATTAATTTTTTTTTTTTTTTTTTTTTTCATTTGGGACATTTTAAGTAATTTTTTGTATTAAGATATTTTTTGTTTTCATTATTTGGGACATTTAAGTAATTTTTTGTGTTAAGATACCATTTCTTTGCATTATTAGGGCCATTTTAGGTCATTTTTTGTGTTAAGATACCGTTTCTTTGCATTATCAGGGCCATTTTAGGTCATTTTTAGTTTAGTTAAGATATATTTTAGGACATTTTTGTCTAAGGAAACTGTTTATTTGCGTTGGAGAGGGCATTTTAGGTATTCTTTCGTGTTAAGATACCGTGTCTTTGAGGTAATTTCTTTTGAGTTAAGATATATTTTAGGACTTGTTGTGTTAGGATACTGTTTCTTTGGCATAAGTGGGGACATTTTAGGTATTTTCTTGTGTTAACAGACCATTTCTTTGCAGCATACCATTTCTTTGCAGATGCTGTTTTTTTGCATAATAGAAGACATTGTAGATTTTTTATTTTATTAACTTTTTTTTTTATAAGATAACGTTTCTTTGCATTAGTGAAGACATTTTAGGTCATCTTTTGTGTCAAGATAAGATTTGAGCTGTAAAGCGAATGAGTAACTTAATACAACTGAATTTATATTTTCATTCTGCTATTTATTTGTTTCAGATCATGTTCCTTACAACTAATATTGTACGTCTACATTTTTAAAGATTGTTCACTGGGTTGATCCTGCTTTATGGTTGTTCTGCCAGTTGCATAAAGTAGTTTCAATATTATCGTTTATCGTGATATTTTCTGTAGCAAATATATCGCTCTTCAAATAGTGTTATGGTGACAGGCCTAGGCTGCTGTGGACAACAGTCTGATATCCTGAAAGTGGCCATTTTTATGTTTAGAAGTATAATGATACTTTACATAATGATGTTAATGTAAAAAAAGTGTTGTTTTGTGTGTGTTTTCTTTTCTTTCTTTCTTTTTGTAAGCTTATGATTGAGCCGTTTTGTTTACAATAGGCTCTTTTCACTAAACCGGGCGGATAGTTCTGGTGCCCATAAACATGCAGACCTTCACTTCCTGCTCCGTTTATTCTTTATGGAGAATTAGCAGTTAAAATGAATCAATAATCAATTAACATAAAGTGGAGAGCGAGTAACAGCTGGATAATCACTGGCAGCTTGTTAGACTTAGACGTACGATATAAATACTTCACCGGGGGAAAGAGAAAAGCTGGTGTTTCAGTCTCAAAGCTAATGCTAATGCTAACCTACATTAGGGTGACCAGACGTCCCTGTTCACCCGGGACAGTCCCAGTTTGGAGCCCTGTGTCCCATGTCCCAGAAGATGTGTCCAAAACCATTTATTTGTCCCAGTTTTACACAAGACACGTCCCAGTTGTCCCTGTTTTGGATCAGTTTGATACCGGCCAACAATAAAGGAGGAATAAAGAAATTGCCAAAATAGAGAAAACTGTCCTTGAATATGACAGAATACAAAAAATGCACAAATAAAAGTTTCTCATACTGTACTTGAGTCGTGAATGAGCCGTGAATGGACCAAGTGTATAATAATGTACTTAATGATCTGCTCTTTTTACATTTTGACTGTTACTCCCCACTCCAACCCGGCTGTGTCCCAGTTTTTTATTTTGAAAATCTGATCACCCTAACCTAAACTGAATCAATAATTTCAAACTAACACCCCAAAGTGAACTAACCCGTTTACAAAAACACTCCACTTTGCATTCTATGTATATTTAAAGTGCGTATGACAGGTTTGTATGATTTTTTAATTTTGACTTTATTCAGTGTATTAATACCATGTGTGAATAGAAATTATAGTTTTACACCAATCAGGTCGCTGTTTGTGGAGAAAAGTTGAAAAATCTGTTGACAATTACAGGAAGTAAATAAACTGATGACATCACACTGGGGAGACAAAGGTTATGCATAATTTACACCAAATAAACTACTTTTTTGACCCTTTAAACATTAATTCAACAAAATAAAGGTGTCCACATGTGTTTTTCTTTGTCAAATGAACAAAATCTGTGACATTAGATGAGTTTTGGTCAATGCACAGTGTGGTTGCTATGGTAATTTCCTAGCGTGATGTCATACTTTACAACCGGGAGTAAAATTTAAACCTAAAAACAGCTAAACTGGGGTTAAATTTGTAAAGATTTTAGTAGAAATCTGAATATATTTATCTTAACTGCATTTTAGTTAAATGTGTATTTCAACCTGTCATAGGCCCTTTAAGTCAGTTTATGTTAGCCTTTAGCTTTGAGACAATAACACGTACTTTTATAAACACAGTGATTCAATTTGCGTCGTACATAAAGGTCTTAACATGCTGCCAGTGATTATCCATCTGTAACTCTCTCTGCGCCGTGGGATCTTTTTCATTTTGATTTATTTTAACCAGATCTGTCTAATTTAGAGAGTGAATGGAGTGGTAAGTGTAGATCTGCACTTTTACTGTAATCAGAACTAGCCGGGCCCCATCGTGAAAAGGGCCTATGTTAGCTTAGACCAGTGTTTCCCAAACTGGAGGTCGGGACACGATGATTTCAAGAAAAAAGTCAATGTAATTAATCTGTTATTTAATTGAACACAGAAAACACACTGAAAGCCATATCTTTTAATGAAATTGGGTCTAATAACACGACAAACTATTGAATTTAAACAACATTCAACCTGATTTTACACGTTTTCCAGAATTATCTTCGCTGTCAATCGCATTTCGCTGTCTCAACTCTAGTCTTTTGGGCCTGAAAAGTCTGGGAAACACTGGCTTTACACTGCAAAAAATTAATTTCTAGATGAGTTAAAACGTCTTGATTTGAGGATATTAATCTGAATTTCAGACGTTTTGACTCGTTAAGATGAGTTAAGACAATTTATTTGATGGAACTAGATTATTTGACTTGCTTCAAACCATTTCTGACTTATTTCAACACATTATTTCTTATTTCAATCCAAATTATCTGTCAGTGGGTTAAGATTATTTTACTAACCCCACTGACAAATGTATTTTCTTATTTTAAGCTAAATTATTAGCATTATCAGCCAGAAATACTTTGAAACCAGTGAAATATTCTGCATCACATCAGCAATTAAATCTCATCGAGTCAAAACTTCTCAAATCCAGATAAAAATGATCAATTCAAGCCATTTTAAACTTTACAGATTTACATTTTTTGCTGTGCAGGAAGATAATTTGGACTGAAATAGGAAATAATGTATTGAAACAAGTCAGAAATGGTTTGAAACAAGTCAAATAATCTAGTTCCATCAAATACATAATTTCCACTGATCTTAAAAAGTCAAAACGTCTGAAATTCAGATTAATATCCTAAAATCAAGACATTTGAACTCATCTAGAAATTCATTTTTGCAGTGTACTTTGTGGTAATGTACATCAGGCCTGGATTGACAAAGCTAGTCATTAAGAATCCTTTGACCGACAGTAGGTTTTTGTTCTCCGTCGCGTGTCGTTAACGTAGAAAGCCGTGCTCTTGGCTTTGACTTTTGCGCTGACTGGTTGCTCTGTCTCGATGTTTGTGCCTCAGTCTGTCTCTGATGGAGGAGTTGGACTGTAGTTGTAACGAACTGGAGTGTTTGCCGCCCACCATCGGTTACCTGCACAGTCTGCGGACATTTGCTGTCGACGAGAACTTCCTCACGGAGCTGCCACGAGAGGTAAACGTGCTCTTTATGTTGAGATGCAACGTTAGACTTTTAAGTACGGCTGTCTGACTTTCAACCTGGGAAAAAAGCACACACTGGAAAAATGTACAACTTTAAATAAGAAAATAAGTTAAAAAGTGATTGGATTTGTAGTATTTATCTTGATTTGAATACAGTTAGACAGTCTTAAAAGAAGATTTGAAGTACATTTGTTCTTATTTCAGGTGCAGTAGTGTCTTTTTTCTAATTTCAAGATAGAAAATGCTTGTCTTTTTTATAATTTAACTAAAACAAGATATTTTATGCTTGTTCCATTGGCAATCTTACTTCAAAATATACTCAAAACAAGTTAAATACTACTTATTTCAAGCACTTATTAACTTGTTAGTTTATTTAAGACCATATTTTTTCCAGTGCAGCAAAAAAACTATGTCCAGCCTAGTTTAAAATGACTTGAATTTATCATTTTTATCTGTATTTTAGTAGTTTTGACTCTCAATTTCATGGTATTTCTAACTGATCATGCGATAATTTGGTTCAAAGTAAGAAAAATAGATTTGCCGATGGAGTAAAGTGTAAAAAAAGTAAAATTATCTTAATCTACTGGCAGATAATTTGGCTTGAAGTAAGAAATAACGTATTGAAACATGAAATAGTCCAGTGCCATCAATTAAATAGTCTTAACCAATCTTAACGCGTCAAAACGTCTGAAATTAAGTTAAATTTCCTGAAATCAAGACAGTTTAACTCATGTAGACATCATTTCTTGCTGTGAGGAAATAGATGTTAAAGTGCGTATGACAGGTTTTCATGATTTTCTGATTTTGACTTTATTCAGTGCATTAACACCTGTTGTAAATATAAATTTTAGTTTTACACCAATCAAGCAGCCGTTTGTGGAGAAAAGTTGAAAAATCTGTTGAAAATTACAGGAAGTAAACAACTGATGACATCACACTGGGGAGACAAAGGATATGCATAATTTACACAAAATAATTAACTTTTTTTTTAACCTTTTATACATGAATTCTACAAAATAAATGTGTCCATGTGTGTTTTTATTTGTAAAATAAACAAACCTGTGACGTCAGATGGGTTTGGCCCAGTTTACAGTGTGGTTGCTATGGTAATTTCCTAGCGTGATGTCATCATTTACAACCAGGAAGTGAAACAAAAAACCTGAAAAAATGGCTAAACCGCGATAAAATTTGGAAAGCATTTTAACAAAATTTGAAATATATTTATCTTAACTGCGTTTTCGTCAAATGAGTCGTCCAACTTGTCAGGGGCCCTTTAAATCTTTTGGGTTTGTAAAATACCTAATACTAGATATAAAAAACTAGTCCTCATCTATACAAGAGAAGTTAAAGTGCCTATGATAGATTTTTATGATTTTCTAGTTTAGACTTTATTTGACGAGATAAAACCTGTTGTAAATTTACAGTAAATTATTGTTTTACACCTGTTAAGTGTCAGTTTGTGAAGAAAAGTTGAAAAATATGTTTAAAACGATAGGAAGTGTTCCAAAAATGATGACGTCACTCTAGGGAAACTGTTATTTGGGACAATTTGCACTCAACAAACACATTTTCTGACCCTTTAAACATTAATTCAACAAAATAAAGTTTGTCAAATTATAATTTCTGTGACATTTGATGATTTCCTGATGTGATGTCATGATTCACAACCAGGAATTACATTTTGAAACCTAAAAACTTGTCAAACTTGAATAAACGTTGTAAATTTTTTAGCAAAATCTTAAATATAATTATCTTCACTATGTTTTAGAAATGTGAGTGATCCAACCTGGCATAGGCGCTTTCAGTTTGGATACTGCAGCTTCAGTGGTTGTGATTGTGTGTTTCAGATCGGTAACTGTCGGAACGTGACAGTGATGTCTTTGAGATCCAACAAACTGGAGTTCCTTCCAGACGAGATCGGGCAGATGACCAAACTCCGAGTGCTCAACCTCAGCGACAACAGGTGCAGAGTCAGAGCGTGGACCTGTGTGTCCCTGAGCTCGTACTGAACAAACTGAACACAGCTTCCATCTGCGCTCTGGTTCTCGGTGACTTGGCGTTCATTGACAAACCACAGGCAGTTCATACAATTAACAGTGATGAGAGGAGCTCAGGCCACACACCGAGCTCTGAGTGGTGCTGGAGGACGAGCTGTGACGCTTCAGGATTTAATTTTCCATCCGCAAGCCTTTTTCTTATATTAATGATAAGTTGCCATGTGAGTCAAACAAGTGCATGAGACTAATGCCTTGATTTTCAACCGGGGAACACTAGTGTGCCTTGAGGCTTTCCCAGGTGTGCCTTGAAAACATGTCACATTCATGGATTTAAATGAATAACTGACAAATTTAGTGTCTTTTGAGCAATTTCTTCACAAAAAACTGAAAGGTAAACTGCCACCATTGCCAAATTTAAAGTGCGTATGACGGGTTTTTATGGTTTTCTAATTTTGACTTTATTCGGTGTGTTAATACTTCATGTAAATACAAATTATAGTTTTACACAGATCAGGTCGCTGTTTGCGGAAAAAAGTTGAAAAATCTGTCGACAGTTACAGGAAGTAAACAAACTGATGACATCACGCTGGGGAGACAAAGGTTATGCTTAATTTACACAAAATAAACTACTTTTTTTGACCCTTTAACAAAATAAAGGCGTTCAAATGTGGGTTTTTTTGTCAAATGAACAAAATCTGTGACATTAGATGAGTTTTGGCCAATGTACAGTGCGGTTGCTATGGTAATTTCCTAGTGTGATGTCATACTTTACAACCGGGAGTAAAATTTAAAACCTAAAATATAGCTAAACTGGGGTTAAATTTGTAAAGATTTTAGTAGAAATTTGAATATATTTATCTTAACTGCATTTTAGTTAAACGTGTATTTCAACCTGTCAGAGGCACTTTAAAGACACAATGACATATTGTACACAATATTTGCAACGTAAATAACACTATGTTTTAGTTGGGGGTGTGCCGCAGAATATTTTCCACCAAAAAAGTGCGCCATGACTCAAAAAAGGTTGAAAAACATTGGACTAATGTATGTATTGTACTTTCTCTCAGTCAGGGTTTGCTGTTAGCGCTCCATCTACTGGCAGATCTACTGTGGGGAAATAAATAAAAGCATTAGCAACCTGCCCCGACTTGCTAATGTAAGCGCGCAGATGTCATTTCATTTGATGGATTCATTTGTGATTCAGACGATTCTGGAGATGATTTAGGAATTCAAAAACAGCACAGGATACCTCCGATTTCATTCATTCATTTTCTACCACTTATTCCCGTTAGGGGTCACGGGTGACTGGAGCCTATCCCAGTGACTTTGGGCCTTAGGCGGGGTACACCCTGGACAGTGGCCAACTCATCACAGCTGACACAGAGAGACAGAGACATGGACAGACAACCATTCACTCTCACATTCATTCACTAGGGACAATTTAGAGTTGTCATTTAACCTACACAGTCATGTCTTTGGACGGTGGGAGGAGCCAGAGAACCCAGAGAGAACCCACGGTAACACGGGGAGGACATGCAGACTCCACCCAGAGAGATCGTGGGATGTTGGGGTAGTCCGGGATTCAAACCCACAATCTCCTTATTGAGAGGCAGAAGCTCTAGCCGCTCTGCCACCGTGCACCCCACCTCCAGATTTGCCAGATGAAACAATTGTGAATGAAGCTGAACTCCACCAGATCAGCCTTGAAAAAGAGGCCTCGATCTCCATGAGTTCTCACTAGTAAAACAAGTAGGAAAAAAAAAAGGTTAAAAATCAATCAATATAAGAGTATGTTTGATTAGTACGATGTGGTTTACAGTCTGTACTTGGGGGAAAGCCTAATAGTAACTGGAGTCATGTGACCAAACAGTGAGTCATTCTCCGTTTGTCAATGAACGCTCGGCTTCAGCGCCAAGTCGCCGAGAACCAGAGAGCAGATGGAAACTGTGTTACCATGGCAGCAGATGGGAACCACTGTGTTGCTACGGAGACGGTGGAAGCTCAGTTACCATGGAGATGACGCAGACTGTGTTACCATGGAGATGACGCAGACTGTGGCCAAAAATGAGGAAAAAGTGTGTGTTCAACGGTCGCCGTGTGCTGTGTTTTCAGGTTGAAGAATCTGCCTTTCACCTTCACGAAACTCAAAGACCTCGCGGCTCTGTGGCTCTCCGACAATCAGGTAAATAATGTGTGAATCAAAGAGGCGCAGATTACAGCGAAAAATATTAAAGCCCCATCACGTAACATTTCAGCCCATAAATAGACTGATTGTATTTATTTAATTATGGATGTTGTTATTGTTCTAAAACATCTGAAAGCATTCATCTGGGTTTGTATTTCCACAAAACTGACTCATAACTGTCCGGTGGGGGTTACGTTAGCTTCTTGTGGGGGTTACGTTAGCTTCTTATCTCCACGGAGATGTTATTGCTTTGCCTGGGATGTTCCGCAGTGTGGTATTAAACTTAAGGATGGTCCAATGTGGATTTTTTGAGTCGATATCTATTATTTGACTTGCTACTGAAGCCGACAGCTGATATTTGCAGATATATTACACTTTTAAAATCCATAGCAAGGATCACAAAGTCACTATAACAACAACAAATTTACTTTTGTAAAAATAAAAACAGTATTTATGTGGGATATTATTTATCTCCGGCGTACCATGCATCTCCAGTTGTGGAATAAGGCGGGGAGAGGGGCACAATGACACATGTTTAGGGGTGTAAGACGGCCCTCTCTCAAGGAAGATATACGATAAAGTTTTGAAAGCAATGGCAGAAACATTCGAGCAAGAAAGACGAAAGAAGAGACAAGTTCAGGGGAAAACACTTAGACGCTTTTTGAGAGAGGGAGAACAACCACCAGTTGAAGCAAAAAGAAAGAGCAGCCTTTTGCAAAGGGCCCAAGATTGGAGCATGAGGAGGGTGGATCTGGGGAAGAGGCTGCAATTTCCACAAGTAGTCCAACCACTCTGAGGCCAGATGCAGTGCTTTGGTCAGAGGAGGCGAGGAAGAGTATCCTCATTGAACTCACTGTCCGTCGGGAGGAGGGATGTGACGAGGAAGAGGGCTAAATATCAGGCCTTGTTGGACGATTGCAGGGGAAAGGTTGGCAGGCATGGCTTTTTCCTGTTGAGGCTGTACAGGGTTCCTCTGAATGGAAAAACTAACCCTAACCCGAAGTTTTTTAAGAGTGAATATATTTTGTCACTCTTATTCACTCTTAACAAACTTGACAGAGTTCTATTTTCTTTTACAAACCTTTCTGGACGACTAAGGAATTATAAGGATACAGCATTCATATTTTTAGCCTGATTACTCTTCTATTTCCATTTTTACTCTTTAGTCTCTTTAATAAAGAAAACAAATCTGATCACACGGACAGTGCCATGACAGTTTTCTATATTGACCTCTGATATCTGCAATAACCAATAACCCAACCCTTATAAATGTATCCTAATCAAACAAGGAATGTTGTAAAGAATAGTTTTAACTCTCTAACTCGTTTTGTCCGGTCTTTTATCTCTAGCTTTAGTCTTTGTTGATGGATTGGTCGGTTTGTAATTATGAAAGAATAAAACAAAACATCGACCAGGGTTTCTGCAGGCATTAAAAGTCATTAAATGAATTTTGGCAAAAGGCTTTAAAATGCATTAAAAAGCATTAAATTCAGTCCCCACAGGCATTCAATCTAAAACCATTTTGACGGAAAATATCAGAATAATGAGTATAAACGTATAAAAGCAAATGATTATTACTGTCCCTGTCTCCACAGAGTCGCAGTATCAGCCAATCACAAGTGCGAGTTCATGAATGTTTACTTTGAAATTTAACATTCAAATATATTTTTATTCCCAGACCAGATTTATTGAATCTAGATGTTAATAGCTTGATCCAAATTATCTAAAAAGTAAAAGACTGGGTTCAAAACATACATGTGCATGCTTTAAACTTGATGTAAATCAGCTTTTTGAATTTTATAAAGTTGTTTATTATATTCCCGTCGTTCTGTTGCCCAATGGAAAGGTTAGAAGCCAATAGTTTTGACATGATAAAAGTGTAAATCCTCTTGTTTTGATTCATTATGGCATTTAAAAAGTTGAAATTTGGCATTAAAAAGCATTCATTTGATTTGCTAAAACATGCATAAACAAAGACACCACATATTCCTACATATTTTATAACAAGTGCCTGTACTTTTTGTAGAAGTATTGATGAATTATTCTAATGTGTCTGTGCAGTCCAAGGCTCTAATCCCGCTGCAGACTGAGGCTCATCCTGAAACCAAACAGAAAGTTCTGACCAACTACATGTTTCCTCAGCAGCCCAGGCACGACGAAGGTACAGCGCCATCTGCAGGCAACCTTTTCCTCCACGCTTTGTCTGTGTTTATATCTATCTTTGAGGGTTTAATGCTGCTTGAATCGACAGCGTGCTTTGCTTGGTGTGTCCAGATTACCAGTCGGACAGTGACAGCTTCAACCCGACGCTGTGGGAGGAGCAGCGGCAGCAGAGGATGACGGTGGCGTTTGACTTCGAGGACAAGAAAGAAGACGAAGACAACTCTGGGAAGGTCAAGGTTAGATTTATACCTCTGCTCAGCGTCTCTGTAAATGTCTCTACAAACTGGAAACACAGGCCCAATTCAGTACTTTTTCTTTTGTGTTGTTGTTTTTTCGCAAACTGGCTCAGGTTATATTTGTAATAATCTATATCAACAGAGACGTATTAAAGGGCCTGTACCTGATTTTTAACCGTGAGACAGGAACATGTTTTTGTTTGAGCCATTAGCCCCGCCCACATAGTCCTTCTGTAGAGGCTGATTAGCCCTGCAAAACAGCCACTACTGGTTGAAGGTGTACAGAAGTCTTTAAGCACGCGTGTCTTCCAAAAGCATCAAAGATAGTCCAGTGAATTGGTTAAAATGAATTTATTTGGCTCACCTTTGCCACAAGAGCACATGGAACTATATTAGACACGGTCAAAAATCATATGCCTCTGCACCTTCCAACACCTGGTGCCAATTTCCTGCCTCCTTTTTACCTGGGGTTTCCACTCCCAACAGTTACCCTACAGTGCCCCATAGGGGTTGGAGTTGCACATTTGAAAGGCAGTCAAAATGGCTCCTACACCTTCCTTTCGCTTCATAGACATTCACAGAGGCGAAATTCTTTGACTTTGACTTACAAATCAAATGTTCCTTCACAAACAAATGAATGGAGAAGCCGATCCCCATTTTAAAGTATACAAAAGTTTTATTTCATGATATTTATGCCATTTCTCTGCTCTCCTCTCCAGTCACGTGTAAAAGAGGATGTTTTGCAATCACTAGATGCTCATCAGAAGTGCACAAGTTCAGAAATCTCAACTCAAAGTCAGTTAGCCTTTAGCTCAGATGACAGTTTTACACGCTAATTATTATCTGGTTTACACACTGAACAATGAGGCTCTGACTTCATCTAAATGTGCTCGATGGGTTGGTACCAGCTGACACTCTGGATTATTCAGAACTTGCGTGTTTTGCGGGCTAATGCTAACGGCTATAGGGAACTTAGACTAAAATTGAAAGCCATATTCATAAGTTAAAAAGTATAGTTAAAAATCAATATAACTTTTTTGGGTTTGTTTTATACCATATTGCCCAACACTTTCATTCTTTCATTTGGTTTTCGTCTGTTTAGCAGCAATTGTCATCACTGTTTTCATTCTAATTGTGTATGTTTTATATTAAGGCAAAATGACTACAGTGATCCCTCGTTTATCGCGGGAGTTGCGTTCCAAAAATAACACGCGAAAAGTGAAATCCGTGAAGTAGTCACAGCTTTATTTTGTATTATTTTACAATGCAATACTGAACTATGGAATGAAACCAAAAATCAAAACCTGTTTTAAAGCCCAAAATGTGTTTAAAACAACAATTTTAATATAGTAATACAAGGTTGTAAACATTGTCACTGGTGTATTTCACAGTCTGTGCCTCTTGGTCCTGACTCCGCTCCGCTGTAGCCTCTGTTTCTACTGAAGACGCACGACTCTTTCTTTAGTTGTTGGCGCTCTTTCTTTTTCTGAGCAAGAAGATTTTTATAAACGGATATGCCACCTTCGATTATATTTGAGAACTGCAATGAACGACTCGTCAAAGGGTCCCGTTCTTGTGCGTGCGCTGAAGTTCAGTGGACGCACTGTAAAAATATCCGCACTGTAAAAAAATCCGTGAAGCAGCGAAGCCGTGAAAGATGAAACGCGATATAGCGAGGGATCACTGTACTTTGTTTTTTCTTTTTCCCTTAAATCATTCCTTACTAAAGATGTACTTTTGCTGTGTTCAGGTGGAGATAAACCTGAAGCGTTACCCCACTCCGTACCCTGAGGATCTGAAGAACATGGTGAAGTCGGTGCAAAGCCTCGTGGGTAAGAGCGTGCACGCGGGTCACGTGCACCAGCTCCAGCATCAGCACCACCAACAACACCAACAGCACCAACAGCACCAACAGCACCAACAGCACCAACAGCATCAACAGCATCAACAGCATCAACAGCATCAACAGCATCAACAGCACCAACAGCACCACCAACACCAGCTCGGCGGCGGCACCGTCACCTCCGGAACCAACATGGAGCACTCGCACATGGGCAAAGAGCCGTACGAGCCGCCCTGGCCCCTGCCGCCCAAAGAGGTGAGAAGGCGCGAGAAGACGGTTTGTAGGTCACATGACATCACAACCCTGCATCGGCCAATAGAGCCTTTAAAAGTGTGTAAACGAAGACATTCTAAGTCCGTAATGGAGGCAAAAGTGAAGTGGAACATGGAAACTGGGATTAACTTTAAACCAATTAACCTATTAAAGTAGAACTAAGTAACATTTTTATCTTATTAAACGTCTTCATAAGTCCGTGTGGTGGTTGTAAATGTATTTCTGGGGCGTTTGAACCCCCTGCTGTCGCCCCCTGCTGTCTCTGAGCGGAAAACCAGCTACAACTTTCCTGACGCCGACCTGAAAACAACTCTCCTAAGAAACCCTGGCGCTCTTTTTTTTATATTTAGCGCCATTACATGATTTTATAGGTGATTAAACTTCCTTATTTCAATAAAAAGGAAGGGAAAAAAGAAAAAAGAAGCTTTTGCCGTCATTTTACTGGGAGTGTATGTTCTCAAGAGACCTGCAGGGGGAGCTGTGTCGCTGAAGTTACTGAGTTCTGCTTTAAAATATGACAAATTGTGATGATTTTAGAAAATGAAAAGCCTCAGACACATGTGAGTGACATCAGAGCTGCTTTAAACACATTTATTATTGTACTTTACATTATGTTTTAGGAAATTATAAATAAACTCTTTGCATTTTTGATGAAGGAACAATCCAGATTTATGGGTTTTACTGGAAAATACTCACAGAAATGTTGAGCCTGCGATATTGTTTTATTTTATCTAGAGATATATTAGATACTATTCCATAAATTAGATTTTTTGAAGCTAAAATACAATTTTAAGGCTAGAAAATTGTATTGTGTCCATCGTTTGTTATAGAAAAGCAAACTAACTGACCTTTCTACTCTGGAAATTCAAATGTGTTGCTTCTTTTTTTTACAACACAAACACTTAAAACCAGTAGAATTTAGGTTTAATGTGAGAGAATCATTGAAAAACGTAAATTAATTTTGCCTCCAGTCGCCTCCATTCAGGACGTCACATTTTAAAGGGTCTATAATATTTACTACAGATGGTGGGCAGTTAAAATGAACACTGTTAAAATGCAGAGTTCTTGGGTCTAGTCACTGAAAGAAATGATCAGGTTCAACATTTGTGAATTTGCTTTTGAGATATTCCATGTCAAAGTCCAACGCGATCAATAGACGTTGTGCAAAAGACATCACAGCATTCAGAGTTTTAGCAGTGAGCGGCAAAACACATGAGTCAGTGTTGAGTAATGACATTTTCTCCTGTAAAAGCTCAAAACACAACAAAAATGTGAAAGAGCTGCTACGTGGGATCCTCTTCAGTTGTATGTTTACTTCGTTTAGAGTGCATTTTATTTATTTGTTGCTCTTCCTTTAGTAAATTTCTAGTTAAAACTACTGTGTCAATGGTGTATTTCGGTAACGCTTTAGATTAAGGTTCCTTAGTTAACTATTTATAAGCTGTTAATAAGCACTAATAGTTTGTTTATGCACTTATAACGCCTTATACATGTTTATAATCCATTGTTTGAGTGAATAAACCACATGTACAGAGCATTAATGAGCTGCATATTACATTATTTTCAATTATTTCACTAATAAATGCTTGTAAATGCCTCATAAGTGCTTATAAACACATAACAAGTGCTTATTAATGCGTTATAAATAGTTTACTAAGGAATTTTAATCTAAAGCGTTACCTGTATTTCTCCTTAAGACCTGGTTTATCCCTCATTTAGACCTGAAATAGTCCTGTTCTAGACGCGGTTTAGATTTGGTGGGACTCAGAAAGCCAGATCTTTTCTTTGGTGGTACTTGGGGTAAAAAGTTTGACAACCGCTGGTCTACAACTCTGCTAAATATTTAGTTTGTTGATTTGGGCAAAACAAATGTTCAAAAGTTACCAAAGAAAAGCAAAGAAACACATTTTATAACAAGTTAGACGACACATTCCACTAAAACGTAGTCAACATGATTATATTTAAGATTAAAGACTAAATATTTAATATCACTACCTAATTAAGATATATTTATTTTAACTGCATTTTAGTCAAATGAGTAATCAAACCTGTCAGAGGCACTTTAATTAATTCAGGATTTCATGAAGTGGTTCGACATTAAAAGAATCTCTCAAACTCAGCGACAGAGCTGCTGTTCTACATTGAAATGAATCAGTTTGTGGGCGCTCCCTCAGATGAAGTATTTCACCTGGACTTAAAGGACACACGTTACACAAAATGGACTCTTTTTGTAGAGGTTTTAATCTTCTTCCCTCGTCAGAAACATATCTGGAGCTTCATTCACACTTTATTGATGAATCTTGTTAATGAGGTCCTCTTCCTCAGAAAACAACACTTGGTTTCAAATTTTCTAGATTTGTGTTACGTTAAACAAACAAACAAACAAAAATGGTAAAGGAAAAAATGTGAATAAAAGAAACTTAGTGTAATCTAATTTGAATATAAAGTGATATTTCTGTACTTTTGTGTTATTTTAGAACCTCAAACATGACATTTACAGGCACATTTTAGCCCATTTGTGATGAATTGTCATTATTATCTAAATATCGTCATCACAATAAAATATATGAGTGTCATTTTGATTTATCTTATCAGGAAGTTTCATTATGATTTGAAACCTCATGCACATCACAAACCATGCATTAAACATGTTCATTTGTACATTTATTTATAGCCAGTTTTGTAAATTTCTCAGATTCTGTGTTGGTTGCTTTCAGGTGACAGATCGAGAGATGCAGGAGTTTTCTCAAAGCCAGCTCATGGACCAGGGCCAGATGCACAACTCGGGCATCGACATCCCCAAACGCAAAGACAAGGAGGACCTGACAGAGAGCTCCGAGGTCAAGAACTCACACCTCATTAAATGTGCTTTTGTTCTGACGCATGATAAACGTTAAAACCGACTCTATAAACAACTCTAAAATCAGTTTTCTGCATACACAATCGCCCGAGCACGCTTCATATAACCTTCTTTATGTTTTTTTTAATTGCAGGTGTATTATTCTCCCCAGGACTCGATGGGGGGCTCTCCAAACGACATCCGCATCTCAGACATGAGGCCCACTCTGGTGGAGCCGCCCATGTACAAACCAAAGGTGGTGCTGCTCGGGAAAGACAAGAAAGGTACATTTACTGACTCCAGAGGCAACACTTAGTTATAAAACGAAGTCAAATGTGCAAAATGTGCAATGAAAGTAGTTATTGATCAAACAAATATCTCTATTTTTTCTGTTACCAACTTCTACACCTAATAACCATTAAATTTTTGGAGATTTTATAAAAGGGAAATGGAATAATAGTTTGATTGCATCCAACAATGTACTTTTTAGAACCAGTGGGAGGTGGAGTGGAGCGTTTTCATGCGTTTTGGTGACGTTATATTGACTTCCATGTATTTCCTTACTTTAGCCATCATCAAATAAATAGTCTCCAATAATCTTAACAAGTCAAAATGTCTGACATTCAGATTAATATCCTGACATTTTCACTTTATAATAACTACACTTATTCATGCCTTAATAAAGCATGAACAAAGACTTCATAATCAACAAATAGTTTATTAAGAATGATTCAGGCTTAGTAACTATTTAAAGGTCCCATATTCTGCTATTTTCCCCCTTTACATAGTCTATTCTAAGGGCTTTGTTGATACATTTTTGCGTTGTGCGATATCCATAACATAACAGTTTCCAAAAAACACCCATTTCTTGGACTGGCCCCCCTCCTTGCAAAACCAAACGGCTCACTCAGAGATCTGACCCCCCCCAAACAGAGAGCAGGCTGCCTCCCCCGCCCAACCCGCGAGGAGGAGGCGTGGCTTTAACACCGCGTCATCCTTTTGAGGAGCCCCCGTCTGCTGCTCAGCCGAGGGGGACGGAAAAGACAGTTCTCTAGCGAAAACATGCGGGAATCAATCAAAAAACAGTTTGGGCACAACATACGAGGCCCAAATAGCACTGTAGGAAGGTTAAAACCTCTGAAAAGTCCATTTTGCATGTTATGGGACCTTTAACCCTAATTTCTAACCCTAACCTTAACCTTAACATTAATTAATCCTGAATCATGTTGAATAAAATATATCATTATTAATTAAGTATTTGTCAATGCTTCATTAAGGCAAAATAAGATGCAGTTATTATAGAATGGTACCCTAAAATCAAGACATTTTAACTCATCTAGAAATTCATTTTTGCTGTATGCTGTTGACATAATATTACTAATATTACTAATACTGAATCATGTTTAATAAACTATATATTCATTATTAATTAAGTCTTTGTTAATGCTCTATTAAAGCAAAATAAGGTGTAGTTATTATAAAGTGGTACCAAATGTCTTGATATTAGGGTACCATTCTATAATAACTGCATCTTATTTTGCCTTAATGAAGCATTGACAAATACTTAATTAATAATGATATAGTTTATTCAACATGATTCAGGATTAGTAACTACTCAATTAAGGTTAAGGTTAAGGTTGGGGTTAGAAATTAGGGTTAGAATATTTGTTAAATAGTTACTAAGCCTGAATCATTCTTAATAAACTATTTGTTGATTATGAACTAAGTCTTTGTTCATGCTTTATTAAGGCATGAATAAGTGTAGTTAGTATAAAGTGAATATTTCAGGATATTAATCTGAATGTCAGACATTTTGACTTGTTACGATTATTGGAGACTATTTATTTGATGATGGATAAAGTAAGGAAATACATGGATAAAGTAAGGAAACACATACAGGCCAAGTATTCATAACTTGGCCCCTGAACCAGTCAGTGTGTTTATACAGAGACTAAACTACAGCAGAGTGACCAGAGGCACCGCAAACCAAAACTGTCAAACCCCTCAGTGCAGGACGTCATTTGGTCAATCAACCTTTTCCTACAAAAGCTGCAAACTGTGGAACTCATGACCCGCTGAAAACAAGTGCATTTCTGATGTAAAAATGTTCACGTCTAGACTTAAGTTGTAAGAAAACCCAAACTGTACCCACCTGTAAATGCTATGAAAGTGCATGAGTGAGACTGAAAGAAGTATAAAATGTGCACTGATCTATTTATTTATTAGAAATGTGTTTTAATGTGTTTTGTTATTGATTGTAGAAAAATGTAGAAAAGTCCAACCAGGGACGGGAGTTGAAAATTAGCACTTGCTATAAACTCTGTATGCATTGCATCAGCTACAAGCTTTGTTCTGTAACTATGTATGATTGCATTGTCCCTGCCACATAAATAAATAAATAAATAAATACATGGAAGTCAATATAATGTCACCAAAACGCATGAAAACGCTCCACTCCACCTCCCACTGGTTTAAAATATCCCACTTTGACGCACGCTTTAGCTCCTCAGCCCTCAGTATTCCAGTTCTAAGCCACTCCACGTCTGTAAACGGCGTCGCGAGCTCCAGTTTCGAACCTCGAGGTCTTTCCAAACCGCGGCCCACCGTCAAAGCGCCGTATTGTTCGCTTCGGGCCAAACTTGGTTCCGTCTCTTCGCCTCCAGGTGCGAGCGCAGACAGAGACAGGGTCGGGTTTTAAATGGACTCGGCTCAGATTAATCCTCCTCTGTGACTAATTCATGGACACTATTACAATCGGCCCAGGGCTATGTACATTATCCCGCGTTAATCACCGCCGTGTGGGACGTGGACCGCTCTGCTCCTCTCTGTGGATGAAGATACAGCAGGATTATCATCACAAAGGGCTCATAGCAGACTTCTTAAACAGCGCGGCACAATGAAATGAAATGTAATTGTTCTGAACTTCTCGGAAAGTTGGATACAATCTCACTATCTCACATTTTATATCACGATTAATACTGAAACTCATACAGTGCAGTAACCTCAGAGCAGGAGAACCATTTCTAAACATGCATTATTATCAAAAAAATATGAATTGCAACATAGAAATAGCTAGGGCTGCACAATATATCACAAAAATATCTATTGACTGAAGGCAAGGCAAGGCAAGGCAAGTTTATTTGTAGAGCACAGTTTGTACACAAGGCAATTCAAAGTGCTTTACATAAACAGGAAAAAGTTGCATTAAAATCACAAAACACAAAAAGACACACAGAATCATTTTTAAATCATTTTAAAATAAAGCGCTTTAAAGAGAAGAGTGCAGATAGATCTTTCAGTCGTTTGCACGTCTAAAGAGAACTGTTTTTAACCTGGATTTAAACATTGCCAGAGTGGAGGCCTGTCTCACATCTTCAGGGAGACTGTTCCAGATTTTAGCTGCAAAAAACTGAAATGCTGATTCCCCATGTTTAGTCCTGACTCTAGGCACCAGCAGGAGGCCGGTCCATGTTTAGTCCTGACTCTGGCACCAGCAGGAGGCCGGTCCATGTTTAGTCCTGACTCTGGCACCAGCAGGAGGCCGGTCCATGTTTAGTCCTGACTCTAGGCACCTGCAGGAGGCCGGTCCCTGAGGTCCTCAGAGTCCGAGATGGTTCATGTGGCACTAACATGTCAGAGATGTACTTTGGTGCTTTGGAGAGACTTGAACACAAGCAGAGCTGCTTTAAAGTCTATTCTCTGAGCCACAGGAAGCCAGTGCAGAGACCTGAGCACAGGACTAATGTGATCGTACTTCCTGGTTCTTGTCAGGACCCGAGCAGCAGCATTCTGGATGTACTGCAGCTGTTTTACAGCTCGTTTGGAGAGGCCAGTGAACAGGCCGTTACAGTGGTCTAACCTACTGGAGACAAATGCATGGATAAGTCTCTCCAAGTCTGGTTTAGACACTATACCTTTAATTTTGGCAATGTTTTTTAGGTGGTAAAAGGCTGTTGATGTTATTGATTTGATGTGGCTGTTAAAGTTCAGGTCTGAGTCCATTATTACCCCCAGATTTCTAACTTGATTTGTCGGTTTTAGAGCGAGAGACTGGAGGTGACTGCTGACACTTTCTCTCTGTTTCTGCGGCCCAAAGATGAAGCACTAACGATATCGCAACAAGCTAAATATATCGCTGTAACAACAAAGTCTTCATCTGATAGAAATGTTCTGTTTTTAAATGAAAACATTGAAAAGGGAAAATCATGAGAATCTAGCTTTTTCAGCAGCAGCAGTATCTTTTCTTTTAAACAAAGAATGTACAAAAAGTTTATGATTTGAAGATTTTGGTGTGTGAATGGAACAGGTTGTATGAGAGTTTTTGTATTTAAAACATTTTCATTTCTCAAAAGTTTCAAAGGCAGATGAAGTTGAAAGAGGAAGTGGCAATTCCGGTAGTTTGTATGGACTTTGAACCCCATGTTTTCAAACTAAATGAGCCTCAGTTTTGTATTTGTTTTTTTAAAATTGTAATATAACCGACATCATTGCGTCAAAAATAGGGCTGCAACAATTCAGAATCAGAATCGGTTTAATTAATACAATAATCAACTATAAACAATAATTACAGTCGTATTTTGATGATGTTGTCGTTCTTTGGACTGAACAGACTCTAAAACACAAACTTAAAGACTTTTATGACAAAGACAGTGACATTATTAAAGAAAAATGGCAAAAAAAGAACAGACTATTTCTGATTTTCCTCAATTATACACTTTATTCATAAATATTCTCTATTATAAGCCTTCCTTCAGAATATTTCAACACTTATTTCATGAAAAATGGTAGATATTCTAGATATTCTAAGTCTCAATCTACAATAGAAATAATCGCTGACAACTAAAATAATTCAGCCTTAGTTAAAAAGTGTATTTAAATATCGCAATAATATCAATATCGCGGATCTTCTGGGCCATATCACACATCCCAATCATTTCCAATATCGTGCAGCTCTAGAAATAGCAGGATTAAACATTTAAACACTTTGTTGGTATCTATGAAGAGTCATAAACGTTACTTATTCCACTCTCTACAGCTCAAATATTTATTGTGTTTGTGTGAAAATTAACTCTGATCTCCCCACTATTAAAGATAAATACTGAGGCCCAAAATAAATCGTCCCATCTAGATCTGTCACGATAATTACTACATCGACTTATCATTCAATTTATGAACAATGTATTTGGTGCTTAGTATTACACTTTTGTTGCCCTTCAGGGAACTTTTTCTTTGTTTTTTTGATACGATGAGTTGTAGAAAGTGAAATAAGCCAAGGGTTCTTAACCTTTTTTACCTTGAGGCCCGACTTTTTCCATCTAAAGTAACTCGAGGCCCAGTGTCATATTTAATGTATTATATTTTTGTGATTGTGCGGCCCTCAAGGAGGTGCTCGCGGCCCTACTTTGGGCCCCGGCCCTATGGTTAAGAAACACTGAAATAAGCAACTTTTATGACTCACGATCGACACCAACTAACTACAAAAGTGGCTTTATAATAACTACACCACAGCACTTTCTCTGCATCTATTTATAGAGCGTTTTATTCTACGAGAAGCAGGAAGTGCGGCGTTAACATGCTAATGCTTGCTGCTCTGTGCTCAGAAATACGTGAAAAGTGCTTATAAACTCGTCATGGTGAATATTTATGATGCTGGGACTGCATTAGGGAAGTGAACGATACATGTGACTGATGTAAAGAGTTTAACAGGAACTAGTTCTGTTTTTCACGTTTCAAAACAGTAAAAATCAGGTACAGCTCCTTTAACCTTTTTGACACCGGGGCCCAACTTTTTCTGGATAATGTAATCGGGGGCCCATTAACACACACTAAAATTTAAAATCTAATGTTTAAAGAAAAAAATGTTTCTAGTTGGTTATCTAACAATTCCAAAAGCGCTTGAACACCACACTTTTATGTAGTTTATGGTTATTTTTGTGAAAATTGTACGTTTATTTGCGTTAAGAGATAAAAAATGTTGCCATTGGCATTTACTCGTTTGGTAAATTACAGTCAAACCAACAAACCAACAAAATCTGAACCTCCATCTTCAAAAACCAAATGCTCATTTACCAAAATATAAAAAATAATACTGGACAGTCATCAAATTATACAAAAAATTGTCCTTCTCTTTAAAGTGATCTTGAACTGAAAAAGAGAAGTAGCCTGTTTTAGCTCATCGCAGCAATAAATTCATACTTTAACTCCTTTGCGTAGGACGAAAGGACAACTCACAGGACAGAAAAAGCCCAACACCAGTCCCTCACTAAATGTAACAGCTTGGTTCGTGAGAAAGTTCAGAAAAAAAGTTAAAATATTTGTGATTAATCCATTTTGTCCATGAAAATATAATGAGGATAGTAGCACAAATTGGTGTCAAAATATGTCCAAATATGATATGGCTTTTCTTAATTGTGATACAAAATGGAATGTGGGATTTGCAGGTGTTGTTTTCCTGCAAAATAGGGAAACTCTAACTCGTCTGCCTCAAACACAAAGCTGGTCTGATGCAAGAGCTACTGTCGTCTGATGCAACATTTGCACAGTGGGTTTATTGAGTGTTTCCTAAAGCTGTCCCATGTGTTTCTCCCACAGAGTCGACGGACGAGGAGGTGGATAAAATGCACTGTCTGAACCACAGCGGCTCCTCGGCCACATATTCAGACTATTCTCCTTCTCAGGGCTCCTCCGGCTCCTCAAACCCGCCCAACGCACACAACCTGCCCCACACGCACCAACACCCGCCCACCATGGTGCCCCCCACCAAAGAGCAGGCCCCACAGACCCACTGGACCAACAGGTGACACCCGCTCTGCTGCACAGTGCACTACACTTCTGAATAGACTGTTTTTTTTTTCAGAAATCGCACACAAAGTTGCATATAACTTATTGACCTTTGTCAAATAAACTGTTTTGTTTATCCTGTTTGTTAAGTTTATTGACATATTATGGTATAAAACAATAGTACAAAATCGATTTATAGCATATTTTCCTTTGGGCTCATGGCCCGGATTTGGGTCCCAGCTGCTGGTTTGTTATTTCCATTATGTGGTATTCTCTGATTACTCAATACATCACTGGCTAAAACCAAGAGCAAAAAGAAACTATTTAATGTTCTGATTTCCCGAGTAAACCAGGGGAACCTGCCTGTTTAAAGCTCACTCGTCGTGTCTCCACTGTCTGTGCTCTGTCCTCTGCTCACACATCGGTTCATTCTTTCCTGCTGCTCTTCTCTGAAGGTCAGAGGCTCATTAGGATGCTGCACACTGGTGTTTAGTCAATCCTCTCTCCATCAAAGAGTTTCCTCTTTACATTCACACACTGTAGACAAATCCTCAAAGAGGATTGTCAGCACACTCACAAACATACGGAGGATAATAGCACATTTTAGGTACACGCTCCTGTCTGAGTCTTCACTTGCACTTGTGTTTTAACAGTAAGTTTCAGCTTAAACGTATTTTCCACTGACGTTTGCAGCAGTGTTTTATGCTCTTAGGCTTTATGCTCCTCATGTGGAACATTGCTGGAGGCTAAGAGTCCTCTGTGTTTTACATAAAGTTATTTTGGTGCCTGAAGTGTTGCTCACAGCACACACTCAGTACCTGAAAACCAGTCTGTTTTTAGCCCAGGCAGGAGCAGAGCAGACATCCGGCTCTGTTCAGTGACTGTGTCGTCTTTATTCTTCACGCTCTCAGATCTGTGAACACTGGCTTTGCTCTTGCTCTCATTGATGGTCACTTGTGATTTATTGAAACATGCTCTTTGTTAAAAGTCTAATCGAACTTTTCCTTGCTTCAGACTAGCACAGTCCTTCCCTAAACCCATCGACTCAAAGCCCCTGCTGTCCCAGAGGGAAACCCCACCATCTGGGACACTGCAGCAGCGAGGGGACCGACGCCCGCTGAGCGAGCCGTTTGATTGGGCAGAGGCCCCTCACTACGACAACACAGGCTTCGACGCTGAAGAGTCGGCTCTGGAGCCGTCCTCCTCCAGCCAGGGCAACCCTCCGCTGGGCTCCAAGCCCCGCAGCCAGTCTGCGCACGGCCGCAGGCCCCTGTTGAGGCAGGAGCGCATCGTGGGGGTCCCTCTGGAGCTGGACGCCCAGACGCTGCCCTATCACAGTGGCCAGAGGCCCAACCCTGACCAGGACCCGTCCGGCCCTCAGAACCCCTGGCAGAACTGGACCAGGACTCCCAGTCCACTGGAGGACCGCACCGCCTTCCCCTCCAAACTGGACATGACGCCCAGCTCCAGCCCTCAGCCCGACCGCAAGGTCCTGGACCCGCGGTGAGTCACCAGCACACGGTCTGGAAGTGAGAGTGTTTTGAAGTCATGACACCACTGTTTGTTTGACCCAAAGGCGCTCGGATCAGAGTGGGGGCCCGCTGCCTGGCAGCTGGTCTTACAATCAACATGAACAGACCAGGAAGGACCAGCTCACTGTCTCCGGGGGCAACAAGGTCACCGTGGTGATGAGCAAAAGCTCGGACCGCCTGTCGCCGATGATGAGGGAAACCAGGTCTAAGTTCAAGAAGTCACAAAGCATCGATGAGATCGACATTGGCTCCTACAAAGTCTACAGGTTTGTGCGAGTTCTGAGGTCGAACAGCAAAGCAGTAAATGTCACGATAACCTTCTCTGTGTTCTCTCAGTATTCCAGTGGACAGCTACAGCACGTCCATCGAGCAGCAGACCAGTCTGGACCGGTCCGAGCTGCCCGGGTCCATGGAGCAGACCAGTATGTCCCGCTCACAGTCCGCGCCCATGTTGGACGATGACCTGGTTTTCCCGGGACACGGAGTCAACCAGAACCAGTCCGGGCAGAACCAGAAGCCTGCGATCCCTCACAAGGCGTATCACTTCGACCAGAACTACAACCCACAGGTCGGACCCTTACACATCACTGTTTCAGAGGAGAACGTGGTGGAAATTCAATGTCTGTTTTAACATGATTGTTTTTTATTTTAAAAAATATATACATTCTACAAATGGTTTTGGTCAATATTATCAGGCAAACAGGTTTGTGTGTGGCCAGATTGTATTTTAGGATCTATCATCCAATTTTACAATAAATACAATTGTAAGTAAAGTTGAGGACATGTGTAATCAGTACGACCTCTGAATGGGGCTAAGCAAAATGGACACAAAACATTTTCCTCCGTTCACCTTGATCTTGATCATTAGATCTGCAACGAATGAATATTTTGTAGTAGACTAATCAGCAATTAAGTTTTTTCAAATGATTATTTCTATTCTACACTGAGACTTTTTAAACATATGGCATCTGAAGGCTTCTAGATGGAGACTATTTACAAAATGTATTATTGACTACATTTATTCTTTTTTGACATTTTGATTTAATAATGCCACTGTGTTTGTTATAAAATGTATTTTTGTGTGTTTTAGAGTTTGCATTGTCAAGATAACGGTTATGATGATCACGATCAGATTATTTTTTATAATCTATAGATTTTATTCAGTTTTTTTTCATATTTCTTTCAAATTTCTTGAACGTAAACAAGAAAGAGTTTTAATCAGTGCCATTTAGCACAATAAATAGTCAAAAATATATATCTTTATAGTCTGAACTTTTCTCAAAACCACAGGCTTTACAATTCAAACTCGATTTAAACGGCGTAAGCTTATTTGATTAAAATACTTTTCATCACGCAGTCCTACTTTTGAATAAGTGGAATATACTTTAATAATCTGAATGGATAATATTGCTTTTTTTACAGGTAACCATCGACCGGCGCGTGCCTCCCCCGTTCCCCAACACACCCGACTACGTGAACCACTCATCAAAGGCCATCGAGTACCTGAACCAGCCCACCAAGACCCTGACCAAGGACCTGGTGAGCCCGCGGTACCGAGACTACCCTCCCATAGAGATGTTCTCCTTCCCTCAGCCGCCGCAGACTCAGGACGGGCCTCAGACGCAGTCCCAGCAGCCCCTGCCCTCGCAGAGATCCAGGCCGGGCTTCCTCAGGCGAGCGGACTCTTTGGTCAGCTCCACAGAACTGGCACTTTTCCGCAGAGTCCAAGAAGCCCAGCAGGAGGCGCTACAGGAGCAGTACAGGCAACAGGTACAGTCAGTGTCTGTGTGGAAAACTATAGACACCAGATTAAAACAACAGGATCGTCCAGCGTGGTAGATTTATATTGTCTTCTTGTGATATATTTGTATTCTTTGAGTTTAAAAAAAACTATAATAGTTTAATAGAAACATGTCAGGGAAAGCTAACGTCGATTTTTTTAAACTTAGATTTATTGGTTTCCTCTCATACAATTTATGATGCATGTCACTTATTACATGTATTTAATCTTTAAGCAATAGATACATTTGGCATCCAAGGAAACGACCACGAACAAACCTCTGTGTGGGAAGCAATCCATTCATTTTAATGTAGAAGAACTGCTCTATCACCCACTGTTTAACAACTACAAGAGCAAATGAAGACTTTGGAAGTTATGTTGTACCAAATGCAGACACACAGAGACATGCTAACGCAATTCTAGCAGTGTCTACTGTATTTTAACACCTACAGAACAATCCGTTTACTTTTCTGGGGTAACACCACATCAACAGCCTCTTATAAGAATGAATCGTGACTCAACTTGAATTCTTTGTGCTTTAAATACACATAGTTCACCAGAAAACGTCATAAAAGATCCAAGAACAAAAAAAGAATGGAGAGTTTTGACCCACACCAGACCATGCTCCCACGAGGATGTGTTTCTGACAGTATCTATGCTTTTTGATCATACAGTGCAGTAAACTTAATGTTGACGCTAGGGCTGCAGCAATTAATCAGCTTAATTGTGCTCGTCAACTGTAAAATATAAACATTTTGATAATCATAATCATTATTTGAACTATACAGACTCTAAAACACATATGAAACAACATTTTTACAACAAAATCAGTGGCATTATTAAATCAAAATGTCACAAAAACCCTGAAATTTATGATTTTCCTCAACAATACACTATACATTATTCTTTAACTAGAGTCACCATGTCTCAAGCTTTATTTGGTTCAGTCTCAATGTACAATAGAAACAATCCTTAGACTCCTCAACTGATAAAAACAAAAACAGGACGTCGACTACTAGAATAATTGACAGTTGCAGCCCTGGTTGACGCCAAAGGGAATTAATTATCACTTAATGGTCCCATATTGTGCTGAACACTGTTGCGATGTTCCATCCCAAACATACCTGGAGTTGTGTTTTGTTTCCCTCCCCCACGTTTGAGTAATCCTCGTCCGTCTCCCTCTTCAGCTCTCAAAACGCCTGTCCCCCACTGGTTTACGTCAGCTTGTGGTAATGCACAATCTTTTCTGTGTTTTTCACGTCGCTTCATCGCTTCACTCGACTCATTCTGATCATTTTTTTTTCCCACAATGTTTTATTCGTTTTCAATAAAGAAACACATACTATAGCAAAGTATACAGACTATTTTCTTCAAATCAAAACTTAACAACCCCCCCAAAAAAGGGAATAAATAAAAATACAATAAAATAAATAAAAACAAAGTAAACAAAATGCTCGAATGGACCACAGCAGCAACCACAATAAAATAAGAAAAAGAATGATTTGTCACAGTATGTAAGACAGTCACACAACTATTTTTGTTTGAGGAAGTTCATTAAGGGTGTCCAAACCTCTTCGAATTCTTGTGCTTTACCCCTGACAATGTAAGTCAGCTTTTCCAGTGTAATACACCATATCATTTCTTTTATTCAAGATTGTGCAGATGAAATTTCAGACTCTTTCCAAGATAAAGCGACCATCCTCCTGGCCATTCTGATCATTTAGTGCTGCATGTTTTAGCATTAACTCCGAGTCCTTCACGCCAACAGCAGCTGCCAAAGATGGAGTTCTTGTGCCGCTGTTTTATAAGTGAGGTGGTACGCTTTAATCTGTACACATTAGCTTTCTATTCAGATGCTCAATTCAATCAAGTTTATTCATGTAGTGCATTTAAATCAACTTCAGCGGACCAAAGTGCTTCACATACAGGGAATTAAAATGCTACAGTACATTACAAAGTACAGTAACACTTTATAATAACTACACTTATTCTTGCCTTAGTAAAGCATGAACACAGACTTAATTCATAGTGAACAAAGAATTAATTAAGAATTATTCATGTTTAGTTACTACTTAACTAATAATCCAACCCTAATTACTAATCCCAAACCTAACTCTAACCTTAATTAAGTAGTTACTAAGCCTGGATCATGCTTAAAAAACTCTTTTTTCATGGTTTATTAAGTCTAAATAAGGTGTAGTTATTATAAAGTGCTACCCAAAGTACAAAACATGGTACCACTTTATAATAAATACATATTATTTTGCCTTAAGACTTAATTAATAATGAATATATAGTTTATTAAACATGATTCAGGCATAGTAACTACTTAATTAATGTTAAATTTAGGGTTAGGGTTAGAAATTAGGATTAGAATATTGTTAAATAGTTACTAAGCCTGAATCATTCTTAATAAACTATTTGTTGATTGTGAATTAAGTATTTATTCATGCTTTAGTAAGGCATGAATAAGTGGAGTTATTATAAAGTGTTACCCAAAACATTATAGGAAAACCACAAGATAATAAAATATAAAATACCAAGTTAACCTGTCTAGCTTGTAATATTATATGTCAGGGAAAAGAGGTGGGTTTTTAGTCTCGAGCAGGCATGTCCAAACTAAGGCCCGGGGGCCAAATTCGGCCCTCAGCCCAATTTTTCTTGGCCCTTAGGTTTACTAGTGAATTGGCCCACATTGTCCTCAGAAGTACTTTTTACAGCAAATTTCAGATTTTCTACAATTTTAACCTAAATAATGAACATTTTGGTGCGAGACATACAGGATATTAAGGATATTGAAGGTTTCACAACTGATTTTTGGCCCTCCACTTGGTCTATATTTCAATATGCGGACCTCGATGAAAAAAGTTTGGACACCCCTGACAGGCAGTTTGGGGGTCACATTTGGCGCTGGTCATTCTCAAAACATTTCACGCAGGATCTCCAGTGTTTCCTCGTTTTAGAAGTGCACCTGACAGAGCTCCTCTCAGGACAAACTAGAGCAGACAGATTCAAGATTCAGCTCAAGAAACGCACTTTATTGTCGGTGTCTCCCGCTCTGCCCTCAGTCGCCTCCAAAATGCTGCCGCTCTCTTTTTGACCCACACACACAGACGTCTCACATCAGCCCAGTTCTTTTCGCACTCCACTGACTTCCACTTTTCAAAATTTTGCTCTTTGTTTTTAAATCTCTTATTGGCCAGGCCCTTTCTGATTTGACAGAGCTCTTATCAGTTCGAAACCCAAACCAATTTCTTCTGGACGTCCCCAGAACTAGACATAAACAAACTGTCCCCTGAAATGAGAACCATCACCGGCCTTTTTAAATCAAGGGTCCAAACTTACTTATTCAAACTGGCTTTTAACACTCAACAGTGCAGTGACATTTATCTTTTTTTATTTTTTGATTAGTGAATGTATTGTATTACGATTGTATACATTTTTATTTCTATTTTTCTGTGTTTTATTGGAAAGCACTTTGGTCACCTTTGAATGTTGTAAAGGGCTCTATAAATAAACGCTGATTGATTGAAGATTCCACACATATATTTTATAAATTAAAGGAACAGTATGCAGCCTACAAAATAATTTAAGTAATAGTGGTAGTGACCGTTCAGAGAGAGAGAGTGCAGAGGTTTTAACTCTCGATCGAAACTGGCAACACAAATGAGTGACTCGTGTGAGGCTAGAAACAGAAACTACAATTATCAGCAAACGCTATGTTTACCTCGAATTAACAAACATTTCACTCACGCTCTAATACTTTTCTACCTTCATATATGTTTTAAAGTGCTCATGACAGGTTGAAGTACTCATTTTACTAAAACACAGTGAAGATTATTATATTTAAGATTCTTCTAAAGAATTAACAATTTTTATCTAAGTTTGGCAATTTTTTTAGGTTTAAATGTTTACTTCCTGGTTGTAAATGATGACATCGCGCTAGGAAATTCTGCAACTGTTACCTAGCAACCATGTTTTACGCTGGGCCAAAACTCCTCTAATCTCACACTAAATTATTATTTGACAAATAAAAATACATGGGAACACCTTTATTGCGTTGAATTAATGTTTAAAGGGTCAAGAAAATGTGTTTCTTGGCTGTAAATTGTCCCTAGTGTGATGTCATCATGTTTTGGAATTCTGCTCTACTTCCTGTAAATTTCAACATATTTTTCAACTTTTCTTCACAAACTATCTCTTGATTGGTGTAAAACTGTCAGTTATGTTCACAACAGGTTATTTTTCCATCAGATATGTGAAAACTAGAAAATCATAAAAACCTGTCATACGCACTTTAATCACCTGACGTATTGGACCTTTAACACTTATTATCCCGAGAAACTGTTACTTATGCCATTATGTCATTCATTTATTAATTTATTGTACCTTTTCAAACGTAAGCACTAATAAAAGCACTGACGTCTCGCTCGCGGTTGCAGATGGAGCCTCCTCTTTACGGCCGAGCTCTGGCCTACTCCACCATCATGGACCAGTCCGCCCTCTCCAACATGGCCGACGGCCAGACCCAGATGCTGCAAAACAAGCGGAACGGTCGCTACGACGACGACTACAGCGCGTACCAGGACCAGAAGAAGCCCATGATCGGATACCCCACCAAGAGCCTCACGCAGCGGCGCCCCCTGTCTGCGCGGAGCTACAGCACTGAGACGTACGGCGCCTCACAGGTATGGAGAAGAAAACACGCGGAAAAAAGCACATTCCACTGTTTAGAGTTAATTATTTATTCATGTATTTAGCGCCTGTTAAAGGACACATGTCGACTTAAGCAAAATTGACATTTCTGAGCTTTTTACCATGTTATAGTTCCCTCATCAAAAATATAACTTTATCTTAATTTACGCTTTGATCGAATGATTTTGATTTGATCTTGTTTGCGAGGTTATCTCCCTCTCACCCTCAGAAAATACTCAGTTTCAGTTTTGTGACGTCAAAGGTAGAGTTTCAGCATTTTCCTGTGCCGTTCTGAACATTTCTGATGTGAAATTGCTTTCATTAACGACACACTTAGATAAGCGTGTAGTAGGAAGCTAGCTTTTGTTTATCTCCCCATAGATACAGTCCGCATCAGAGAAAATACCCACTAACTAGCGAAACAATCCATTCATTTTTTTCATTCTGTTATATTTCGCCAAGTTATATTTAGCCAAATACAAACACCTAAACACAGAGAAGAATAAAGTGTTTGAACGGCCCAAATATGTATAAATATCCAAGAATGCCGACGTTAGCTGCGGGCTAAATGCTACCACAATCTGTTTATTTTTCTGAGGTAACTCCAGGTCAGCGTCCGTTAAGACTCGGTTGTGACTAGACTTGAATTAGTTGTGCTTAAAATAGACAGAATTTGCCAAGAAACGTATCAAAAGAGAGAAAAAAATTCAGTTTCCCTCATGCTTGCAATGCTGACTGTATCTATGGCAACTTCTAACACAAATCCTGATGAGGGAACGCTCCACAGACACAGTACGTCATGTGTTTTCAGTAGATACATCATTTAAAACACATGACGTACTGTATCTATGGCAACTTCTAACATAAATCCTGATGAGGGAACGCTCCACAGACACAGTACGTCATGTGTTTTCAGTAGATACATTGTTTAAAACACGAGAAGCCCGAGCGAAGATACTCAAGCGCACGTTTAACGGCCAACGACAAACAAACAGTGCGTCATGTGTGTCCTTTAAATACATGAATAACAAAATGACTGTGATCTGATTTTTTAGATGCAAAGTCGGGATTGGAGTGGTCTAAATGCTGGCTCGAATGTCAGTGGCTCATATTCTTCACAAGTGTTACAGGCAGAGAAAAGTGTAAGTGGGTGAAAGAGGCAGAACCAGGAGGGCGCGCTCTGGGCCTGTTGCCGTAGTTACCGTGCACATTCGAGACGCTCCGTGTTTGTGTGTTTGCGTTCTTGGTGGTCGCTGGTGTTGGTTTTGACTTGGATGTTGGTGTTTGCTCTCGGACGAGTCGTGGTCTTGGTGCATTTTCACGTCAGAAAAGTGTCTCGAGGCTGTTGTGAAACGTCAACATTTGCATAAAACGGAACTGAAGCGGTGGAAAGGTGGATCTATGTCAGCGCGGAGTCAAAGTCAAACGCTTTATGTTCGATTTGTAAATGTTATCCCGTAATATTTTGTGGCACTGTTGAAGATCAAACCTGTTTTTATTCCTTATATTCTTCATTGTGTTGAGGAAAGGATGTCACAATGTCAAAATATTGGGTAACGCTTTAGATTAAGGTTCCTCAGTAAACTATTTATAATGCATTAATAAGCACTTGTTATGTGTTTATAAGCACTTATCAGGCATTTACAAGCATTTATTAGTGTGATAATTGAAAATAATGTAATATTCAGCTCATTGATGCTCTGTACATGTGGTTTATTCACTCAAACAATGGATTATAAACATGTATAAGGCGTTATAAGTGCATAAACAAACTATTAGTGCTTATTAACAGCTTATAAATAGTTAACTAAGGAACCTTAATCTAAAGCGTTACCAAATATTATGTTACAGATATTTTGTTAAAAAATAAATACGTAAATCACAATTTAACGATTACAGTTCCTCTAGTATGAACTTCTTTAAATCTCTGTCTGATAAATTTAAGTTAATGTGACATAAGATAGATGAAAATGCTCATGAAAAACACTTCTTCTAAAACAGTCACCATTATTTTCAGTGTCTTTCTTCTGAGTTTAGTGTGACTGAACAATCACAATTATTGATTAACCAAATAATCTTGACATTCTTAGTTGAAACTCTAGTTAAATGCTTATTGTCCCAGCCCTAATTGTGATAAAATATGTATAACTTAAAGTGCCCCTGACAGGTTGAGCTACGCACTTCACAAACATGTAGATTAGATAAATATATTTCACATTTTGCCAAGATACTTTACACATTTTATCTCGGTTTAGCAATTTTTTAGGCTTTTAACTTCACTTCACTTGGATCGAAAAAACAATGGCCACTAAAGAGGTAAAAAATGATTTACTGGATCTAAAAACCTCAATCAATATAATGGGCCAGCAGTTGGGCACTATTTCAGAACAACAGCGCACGATTATGAGTTTAATGAAAGACATTCAAGAGCTTAAAAGGCTGAATGATGAACAAAAAAGTAAGATAAACTTTCTAGAGACACGTGTTGCTGATCTAGAACAGTACACACGAATAAATGATGTGATTATCTCTGGAATACCACTAAAACCGACCTCTTATGCCAATGCCCTGAAGGGAGTACAGAGAGAGGAGGGCACCAATGAGCATGACACCTCAATTGAAGCCCAAGTCACTCATTATCTTGAGAAAAAGGACATTTATGTGGACAGAAATTGTATTGATACATGTCACACTTTACTGCCTCAAAATCAGAAAGCTAATCCTCTGGTCATAGTGAAATTTATTAATAGAAAGAGCAAAATGGAGTTACTGAGGCAAGGCAAAAATCTGAAGGGAACAAATGTGTATATCAATGAGCACCTCACAAAATCCAATGCAGATTTGGCTAGAAGAGCAAGATTTCTTAAGAAACAGAGAAAGATTCAGGCTACTTGGACCTCTAACTGTAGAGTCTATGTCAAGACAAATGGTGGACCAGAGGAGGCAAAGGTAATTTGTATTAAAAGCTCTGAGCAGTTGGAAAGGTTAAATGGTAATCACAATTCTTTAACAGGGAAATGAAATCTAACTTTGTTCTCTGGTTGATGATATACTTTTATCATTTATCTTTCACAAGTTTCAGGTTATGATACATCAGACCTCTAAAAAAGGAGTAAAGTTTGCTCATTTGAACATCTGTAGTTTAAAATACAAAGTATGTGAATTATCTTGTATCTTGTCTGAAACAAATATTCATATAATGGCTGTCACAGAGACACACTTAGATGAAACTGTTGAAGATACGGCTTTAGCAATAGAAGGATACAATATATTTAGGCTTGACAGAAACAAATATGGTGGAGGTACTGCATTTTATATTCAAAATAACATTCCGGTTAAAATGAGAAAAGATCTTGGCATAAATGGTATAGAAGCCCTGTGGCTTCAAGTGCATCTTCCACATCGTAAGCCAATACTGACATGTTGTTGTTATCGACCACCAAGTTCAAATACAGAATACTTGAATAATATATGTTCAATGATTCAGAAAGCCACTGATACAAATCATGAAGTGTTTATTCTTGCAGATATGAACATCGACTGGCTCGCTAATAATTGTTCTATGAAAAAAACTGTGTGTGACACCATTAATGTATGCAATCTAGTTCAGGTAATAAATTTACCAACCAGAACTAGTACAAACAAGGATGGACTAATTACATCTACTTGTATCGATCACATTTACACAAATTGCGCTGAAAAGTGCTCTAATATGATTTCAGTATCAGTCGGCTTCAGCGATCACAACATAATTGCTTTAAATTTTAAAACAAAAATTCCAAGAGTAGGACCTAAAGTTATTCATAAAAGAATGTATAAGCATTTTTCTGAAGAGGATTTTACTAGAGATGTGAAAAATGTACAATGGGATGTCGTGTTAGAGAACACGCAAGCGGAACAGGCTCTCACAACCTTTTGTAATTTATTTATTGAAGTGTGTGATAAACATGCCCCAGTAAAGAAACTCTCGGTGAGATCAGCCAGGTCCCCATGGTTAGATGTTGAACTGAAGCAATGTATGAGGGAGAGGGATCATATGAAAGAGGTTGCTGTTAGATCTGGTAATCCTACAGACTGGCAATCCTATAGGTCACTTAGGAATAAAGTCACAAAAATTAATAGGCAAAAAAGAAAACAATACTATCAAACTAAATTTGAGCAATGTGGTAAAAATAGCAAACAAGTATGGAAGACAATTAATGAACTTATGAGTCGGAGTAGGGTGGGTAAAACAGCTACTTTTCTCGAACATGATGGGAACTTCATAACGAATTCTTGTGAAATAGCAAACTACTTTAACAATTATTACCAGGACAAAGTTAATACAATTAGGAAGGAGATGACCCCAGTGGATACTGAACTGTCAACAACAATAATAAAAGAACAAATAATGGATGGAAAGAATTGCTGTTTTGACTTCAAGCATATTGATAATGAGGAAATGTTAAAGCTGCTTCACAATCTAAATAGTGACAAACCTTGTGGTATAGATAATATGGATGCAAAACTCCTAAAGCTTGCAGCTAAATTAATTGTCAAGCCTCTATGTCATATTTTCAATTTATGCTTTGAAGAATGTGTGTACCCAGACATGTGGAAAATATCAAAAGTTGTCCCCTTGGTAAAGAATTCTCGACAACCTCTGACTGGGCAGAACAGTCGACCCATTAGCATCTTACCTGCCCTGGGAAAACTGATGGAGGGTTTTATGTGCAGACAGATTCAGAAATATTTTGATGTAAATTGCATTTTTTCTGATGTCCAACATGCTTATAAGGAAGGTTACTCAACCAGCACAGCACTCACAGCTCTGACTGATGAATGGCTGCGTCAGATCGATTGTAAACAATTGGTAGGAGCTGTGTTTCTTGACTTTAGTGCAGCATTTGATCTCGTTGATCACAGACTTTTACAAATTAAACTAGCTGCTTATGGTTTCAACAGAGAAGCTATACAATTTATGTGCAGTTATTTATCTGACAGAAAACAATGTGTTGCCTTTAATGGTTCACTTTCAAACACGACAATACTCTCATGTGGAATTCCACAAGGCAGCTGCCTAGGCCCTCTGCTTTACAGTATTTTTGTAAATGACATGCCATATGTTCTTCAAAAAGCAGGTATGACTGTATATGCGGATGATACGACCATATATGTTTCATCTGCTAGCTTGGATTTGGTCAATAATATGCTACAACAGGAGCTAATGTTTGTTTACAAATGGGTCGAGGAGAACAAGTTAAAACTGAATATTATGAAAACAAAGTGTATGCTATTGGGATCAACACAATCTGTCAGGAAAAAACCCAAGTTAAACATATTTCTCAAGACTCAATTATTAGAACAACTTACTGAGGTTAAACTTTTAGGTGTCACATTAGATCAAACTATGTCATGGACAACTCATATTAATTATATCATTACTAAAATGAGCAGAAATATATCACTAATCAGAAGTAATGCATATTTTATGTCAAATGAAGCGAAAAAACTTGTAATTCAATCACTTGTCTTATCTCACCTGGACTATTGTCCTATTGTGTGGTCTAATGCTGCCAACAAAGATCTAGACAAACTACAGAGAGCTCAGAATCGAGCTGCAAGACTCGCTCTAAATTGCCCATTTAGAACTAATGTTAATAATATGCACAGGAGACTGTCATGGTTGAAAGTCAAAGACAGACTGGCTTGCAGTCTGATGTTGTCTTTGCATAAAATATGGACAACACACAAACCTTTGAGTCTGTTTTCACATTTACTGCCGACCTGTAACAGACATGGCTTTAATACAAGACGAGCCTCTCACACTTTCACTCTGCCTAAACCTAGAACTAACGCACTGAAAAAAACATTTCTATACAGAGCCATTTCTTACTGGAATGTGCTGCCGCAAAAGCTGATTATAATAGAGAACCATCATGTTTTTAAAAGAAGCTTAAAGAAATCAATGTTGGAAAATGTAATCATGCTCAATGTTTAAGGCAAACTGTACCATCTTTGTGTTTTATCATAATACCTTATGATTGAACTCAAATGTAGTGTTCTGTTTTTTGATTGTTAATGCTCGAATTTTAATATGTACTGTCTTGTAGTGTTTTAAATTGTGAAAGTGGACCCCAGGAAGAATAGTCTCTGCTGCTGTAGAGACTAATGGGGATCCTTAAATAAACAATAAACAATAAACACTTCCTGGTTGTAAATGATGACATCACACTAGGAAATTACCATAGCAACACCCTTTAAACTGGGCCAAAACTCATCTAATGTCGCAGATTTTTTACATTTTTACACTTAAAAATAGATGTGAACACCTTTTTTGTTGAATTAATGTATAAAGGGTAAATAAAGTCGATTATTTTGTGTAAATTATGCATAACCTTTGTCTCCCCAGCGTGATGTCATCAGTTTGTTTACTTCCTGTAACTTTCTGCATATTTTTCAACTTTTCTCCACAAACGGCCACTTGATTGGTGTAAAACTATCATTTTAATTTATAACAAGTATTAATACACCAAACAAAGACAAAATTAGAAAATCATGAAAACCTGTCATACGCACTTTAAGTCTTTTAGTCGATTAATCGGTCGATGGAGTCTTAGTCGACCAACATTTGTCTGAGTCGACCAATTGTTTTATTTAGATTTAAAGGATTTATATGACAGAACCAGCAAAAACAAGAAGATATGGAGTGAGTTTGCTGAAGATTTTGGAGTCCAACAGATAAATACACAGTTATTTATCTGTAAAAATAGTTGTTTTGCATGAATTCCTCTGCAGTTTTGTTCTTCTGAGTGCAGTTTGGGTCAGATACACGGAAATACTTTTGATATTTTTTTGCCACACACTCTTTTAGTCGATTAATCGGTCGATGGGGCAGGTCTTTAGTCGACTTCAGCCCTAATATCTACAACAAAAGAGATATTGTTTCCGATTCCACCAAAAAGACTTCACTTTTCCAGCCGCTGCAATAGTTTCACTTTTCCACTGTGTTGAGGTTCTCTCTCGGAGCAGTGTTTGCATGTTCTATCTGTGTCGCTGTGGGTTTCTCTGGCTTTGTCCTGACGATCTGCATGTCACGATTATAACCGATGGATAACATTTGATTAAATACACCACAGCCCTTACACACTCTCATTGAGCTCAGTAAACGAGCCAAAAGGACGATAAATGAAGCTCTAGATGAGTTCAAATGTCTTGATTTCAGGATATTAATCTGAATTTCAGACGTTTTGACTCGTTAAGATTAGTTTGGACGATTTATTTGATGGAACTAGATTATTTGACTTGTTTCAAACCGTTTCTGACTTGTTTCAATACATTATTTCTTATTTCAATCCAAATTATCTGTCAGTGGGTTAAGATCATTTTACTTACCACTGACACATTTATTTTCTTATTTTAAGCTAAATTATCACATGATCCGTCAAAAACCAGTGAAATATTCTGCATCACATCAGCAATTAAATCTCATCGAGTCAAAAACGCTCAAATCCAGATAAAAATGATAAATTCAAGCCTTTTTAAGCTTGGATAGATTTACATTTTAGATCATTTGGACTGAAGTAAGAAATAATGTATTGAAACAAGTCAGAAATGGTTTGAAACAAGAAAAGTAGGTAACACTTTATGATAACTCCACTTATTCCTGCCTTAATAAAGCATGAACAAAGACTTAATTCATAATCAACAAATAGTTTATTAAGAATGATTCAGGCTTAGTAACTATTTAACAAATATTCTAACCCTAATTTCTAACTCTAACCTTAATTAAGTAGTTACTAATCCCGAATCATGTTTAATAAACTATATATTCATTGTTAATTAAGTCTTTGTTAATGCTTTATTAAGGCAAAATAAGATGTAGTTATTATAAAGTGGTACCGAAAAATAAATAAATAATAAATATTCTCCACTAATTTTAACAAGTCAAAATGTCTGAAATTCAGATTAATATCCTGAAATGAAGTAATTTTTAACTCATCTAGAAATTCATTTTTGCAGCGTGGGAGGTCGTTTATGTCAGTGGTTCCCAAAGTGGGGGTCGGGACCCCTCAGGGGGTCGCGAGGGGTGAGCTGGGGGTTGCGAGATGATTTCAAGATCTCATTTTAATTAATATGACATTGTATTTGCTCTATTTTTTTAATTTAAAACAGTATCTTTTAGTGAAATAGGGTCTAATGAGACAATAAACTATTCAGATAACCAACATTAAACCTGATTTAACAGGCTTTGACACTTAAAAGTATTGCTATTGTCATTTTTATTTCGCTTTGGGGGTCCCAAGTCAATTGCGTGGCTAATTTGGGGGTCCCGGGCAGAAAAGTTTGGGAACCCCTGGTTTATATCATCTGTTCCATTACTGAAAGTATATTTAGGCCTTTCACAATAATTACTGTATCGATTTAACATATAATACATGAAAGATGAACAATATAACTAGATACTCATTCGAATAGTGAAAATATATTGATTAAACAGCTTTTCTCCAGATATTAAAATCGAGTTTTAAGCCTACAGCAAAAAATGACATCTAGCTTCGCTTAAAATGACTTGAATTTACATTTTTTTAGCTTGAATTGAGTAAATTTGACTCCATGAGATTTAATTTCTTACGTGATGCAGAATGTTTCACAGTTTTTTATTGCCTGACTTTGTGATAATTTATCTTAAAATAAATGTGCCAGTGGGTTAAGCAAAATAATCTTAACCCACTGACAGATAATTTAGCTTGAAGCGAGAAAATAATGTGTTGAAACAAGTCAGAAACGGTTTGAAACGAGTAAAATAATCTAGTTCCATCCAATAAATACTCTTAACTAATCTTAACGAGTCAGAACGTCTGAAATTCAGATTAATATCCTGAAAACAAGACATTTTAACTCATCTAGAAATATTTTTTTGGCATTTTATAAAACGAATACAAGCCACTGTCACAAATGAATGCAGTGTGTGTTTGATTAACTTGAACTTGAATTAGTTTAACTTTATTTGAACTAGTCTGTAATTAGTATTTAATAATCTGAAGCTTGCACACAATGTTATGTCATCAGGATGTTCAAAATGACAGATTGGAGGCAAAAGTGAAGTGCGTTTTCTGTGTTTTACTGTCATCAAATCCCAAATGCTACCTTTTTTTTGTGATTTTTAACAAACAATAAGCATCCCTTTTGAATTTCCAGTGTAGAAATGTCTGTTAGTTTGCTTGTCTATTACAAAATATCGTTTACGTTTAATTTGCGCTTCACAAAAAGTATAATTTGTGGTGTAGAACTTCACATCGTTCAATAAATAAAAGATGAACAACATTGAAACTGCACTCGACAGGTATCAGGACTGAAAGAAGTATTAAGCTTTTTCAAATCGGTGTTAAAATCTAGTTTGAAATTTTAGTCTAGACCCTTTAAAATGTGACAAAATTCTGTAATGGAGGCGACTGGAGGTAAAAAAAAAAAGTTGATTGTAAATTTTTCAATGATTGTCTCACATTAGATCTAAATTCTACTGGTTTTAAGTGTTTGTGTTGGGGGAAAAAAGCAACACGTTTGATTTTCCAGGGTAGAAAGGTCAGTTAGTTTTCGGTTATTTATTTTTTTCATTTGTGTTTTTATTAGGAAACGTTGGTACCAATACAATTATAACAATCCTTCGACAAATCTTGGTCCCTTTTTTTACATTTTCTAAACAACTCCACTTATTCATGCCTTAATGAAACATGAACAAAGACTTAATTCATAATCAACAAATACTTTATTAAGAATGATTCAGGCTTAGTAACTATTAAACAAATATTCTAACCCTAATTTCTAACCCTAACCTTAATTAAGTAGTTACTAAGCCTGAATCATGTTTAATAAACTATATATTCATTATTAATTAAGTCTTTGTTAATGCTTTATTAAGGCTAAATAAGATGTAGTTATAAAGTTGTACCCATTTTTTTTCAACCAAAACAATTAAATGTAACATGGAGGGTTAACTGGGAGCTCACAGTCTGGTTTGATCCAGTAAACAAAGTCCAGGGGTTATTTGTTACGTTGCAATCGTTCAACGTCGGAAAAAAAAGGAGACACAAACTTGTAAAATGTTTCCCTTTGAGTTCTTAAAGAGTGCGGCAACTTTTCCATTTTGAATTTGTCCAAAGCTAATCCAAACCAATCCTCAAGTGTCGGAGGATTTGGATTCAGCCATTTTCTGGTTATTGATTTTTTACTGGAGCCTAAAAGTGCCTCCAATAGTTTTGTTTCCCCTTCTCGGTTCAAGACCCAGACACAAATGTGGAAAATTGTAAGAGATTTGAACTTTGAAGATTTCATTTAAAGCTTTGTCCAGTCCTGATATGACCGAGGACAGTCCCAAAACAAATGATATAGTTTGCTTTTCTATAACAAACAATGGACAAAATACAATTTTCTAACCTTAAAATTGCATTTTAACTTAAAAAGAATCTATTTTATGGTATAGTAAGACAGGGGTGTCCAAACTATTTCCATCGAGGGCCACATATTGAAATATAGACCAAGCAGAGGGCCACAAATCAATCGTGAAACGTTAAAAAAGCTGCATTTATGTGATGTTTTAAGTCTCACCACGTCTACATTCAGTCTCATTGTCTTAATATCAGGTCTGTGTTGCACCAAAATGTTAGTTATTTAGGTTGGAATTGTAGAAAATATGAAATGTGCTGTAAATAGTACTTCTCAGGACAATGTGGGCCAGTTCACCAGGAAGACTAAGGGCCCAGAAAAATTGGGCTGAGGGCCGCATTTGGCCCCCGGGCCTTAGTTTGGACATGCCTGACCTAAGATATCTCTAGATAGATTTAATTTCTTACGTGATGCAGAATATTTCACTGGTTTTTATTGCCTGACTTTGTGATAATTTAGCTTAAAATAAAAGTGCCATTGGGTTTAGATAAATAATCTTAACCCAATGGCAGATAATTTAGCCTGAAGCGAGAAAATAATGTATTGAAACAAGTCAGAAACGGTTTGAAACGAGTAAAATAATCTAGTTCAATCAAATAAATAGTCTTAACTAATCTTAACGAGTCAAAACGTCTGAAAGTAAGATTAATATCCTGAAAACAAGACATTAAGATTAAGATATCTGTAGATAAAATGAAAAATTATTGCAGGCTCAACATTTCTGTGAGTTTTTTTTCCAGTAAAACCCATAAATCTGGAAAAATACAAAGAGTTTATCGTAATTTCCTAAAACATAATGTAAAATACAATAATAAATGTGTTCTGCAGCAGCTCTGGTGTCACTCACATGTGTCTGAGGCTTTTACTTTTCTAAAATAATCTACATTTGTCATATTTTGTGATATTCTGAGGTTAAATCCCAGTGAAATCACATTGTATTGCACTTCACTTTTGCCTCTAGTCTGAATTTAGAATGTTTCTGTTTACAAACTTTTAAAGCGTCTATGATTTCAGCTCTATTCTTTCCTGTGTGAAACTATTCCTCGTTGTAATAAAGCGTAGCAGGTGTTTCCTCACAGTTTCGCGGCTCTTATTCTCATGCCGCTCATGTCGCTCGGAGGATTCAGACGAGCGTCCTGTCCTCGTCCTCTGTCCTCACTCCCAGTCTTCCCTGGCCTTAAACTCTAATCCATCTTTGTGTCGGACTGAGTTTCTAAAAATAGACCCCGGCGCTCTATCTCTGGGATTATAAGACGCACCTGGTTATTTTTAGAGCAAAAGTGTCAGCGTTACAGCGTCTTCTTTTGTCCGGCTGCTTTCTTTTAACTGTTTCAAGCCTCGTGTTCGCTCGTTATGGGGAGGTTTTAGCAGAGAATAATGCAATTAGAGGTGGACGATATTGACAGTGGAGATCTTAATTAGGGCTGCACAATTCTGGAAAACAAAAATAGGATTGAGATTTGCCGTGGTGATTAGATTTGCGTAAAAGTAGGATTGCGTTCAGAGCACATTGTAAACAACTCCAGTGTTCATTTTGACGAGAAATTTCAATTAAGTTTTTGTCTAAAATTATTCGTTTTGGTCAGCAATTCTTTTCAGTTTTAGTCGATAAAAATGTCTTGCTAATGTGTCATGATAGTTTTAGTCGACCACAAAGTATATTTTCCTTTGTTAATACAATAAAATGTGTCGCAAAGCATCATGGGACATTTTCAGAGTGCGTCTTTGGAGTTTGTAAACGGCTCTGGGATTGTTCTTTCCATTCTTTGTGTTTAGATTTTAATGTTCGCCACAAATATCAGTACTTTTAGGTGAGAAAAATATCTAGTTTTAGTCGAAGAAAATGAATATAATTTTAGTAATCTTTTTGGTCATTATGATTACTTTTATTTAGTATTTTAGTATTAGTTTGCAAAAATATGACATTGACAAAAACTATGACAAAATAATTTACAGACAGTATTAAAGCTGCCAGGAGCTTTAACATTTGTGAGAAAATGTGAACTAACAAACTCAAGCAGAATTCAGAATGTATTATTTGCAAAGGACATTGTGTCTTCTAAGTGACTGCAGTTTTTGCAGCGATGTGATAATTGAACCAGCTCAAACTGCGACAGATTGTGCAGCCCTAAACTCAATATAGTTTTTATCTCATAATGATATTCAGATTTGCAGTCCATCTGAAACGTGCCAGGGTTCTGTAAAATTTACTCCAACAATAAAGCAGATGTTTTAACTCAAAAGGCACAGCTGTTTACTGATGTTTTGTCTTTGTGGAGGTTCAGGAAGTGCAGAAAAAGTGGATGGACTGGAAATTTAAACAGTTTTTTTTTTAAGTATGTTACGGTTGTTTTGGGGCCTACACTTTTAATATTTTTGCCAGTGATGGGTGAGATCAATGTGAGACTAGAGCCGATGTGTTTTCTATAAAATGCATCAACGCTTCTCCACAATTTGAGGTTTGAATTTGTACGGTGGCCCTGAAGGACAAGGCACACACAAATACTAAAACTCGAAAACAAACTTCAGAACACGCACACCAATTCAGAAATCTATTTCTCAAAATAGGCTCACAAATTTCACAGTTTTGTGATTTCTGTGTGCATGTTCTTGAATTTATCTGTTTTTTTGTTTTTTTTTGTGTGTGTATTTTTTTAATTTGTGTGCGCGTTTCTGAATTTATGTGTATGTTTTTGAATTTATGTGCGTGTTTTTTGTTTCATTTATGTGCGTGTTTTTTTTTTATTTGTTTGCACGTCTCTAAATGTATGTGTACATTTTTAAATTTGTGTGCGTGGTTTATTTTTATTTGTGTGCGTGTGTGTGTTTTTGAATCTGTTTGTGTGTTTTTTATTTGTGTTCATATTTTTTGTGTGTTTTTAATTATGTGTGTGTGTGTTTCCTTGGCTCTACGGAAACATAAATAAACACTAATTTAACAATTTAATTTATTTTTTAAACAATTTAAATCGTAGTAATTTAGCAATACAACCAATATGTTTCAATACCTCGTAAGTATCACATTTTTAAGATATTTGTATTGATTCGCTTCTTCGCTTTTTGCAGTCTTTTCACTACAAATGATGTACTTACATTTTCATAAGTTCAAAATGATTATCTTTTATCAATATATATATTGTCCACCTCTAAATGCAACTTGTACTTTTGCCAAATGCCTGGTTTTGATTGCATGGATTTGTCTGTGAACTGTATTTTGTAAACGTTTTCATCCATGATTCCATAACCGAGTGTCCACTTTGCCGTCTGACGGTTCTCGACTCTCCGCTATTCAGCCGTCGTGTGTGGGACGAGGGTAAAACGTTACAGATGATCAGAAATTGTGAGTTTGAGGATTATTAGCGTAACGTTAATCCCAATCTACGGCTGCTTTGGCCCGGTGCTCGTGGTTTAGTGACGTCTACGTCAGAAATGCACAGTTGTGAAGATGGTTAGTGTGTCAGACTTGTTATGTTCAGGAGTGGGCACAGGTTTATGTTAATGGTTAAGATCAGGAAAAGGGTTAGGTTTAGGATTTGGGTTTGGTTTAGGAACATGCTAGGTTATGGTTAGAGTTAGGAGACGGTTGAAGTTTGTTGTTTTTGGCGTTCAAATCACACAAGAAAAAGACAGGCTTGAGTCTGTTTTATAGGATCAAACATGTAGAACCTTTAAAATTCCAGAATGGAGGCGACTGGAGGCAAAATGAAGTTAATTTAAGTAAATGTTTCAATTATTCGCTCACATTAGATCTAAATTCTACTGGTGTTAAGTGTTTGTGTTGGAAAAAAAGCAACACATTGGAATTTCCAGGGCAGAAAGGTCAGTTAGTTTGCTTTTCTAAAACAAAGAATGGAAAAAATACTAATTTTCTAGCCTTAAAATTGTATTTTGGCTTCAGAATTATCTAATTGATGGTACAGTATCTAATGTATTTCTAGATAAAATGAAAAATTATTGTGGGCTCAACATTTCTGTGAGCATTTTTCCAGTGTTCCTTCATCAAAAATGCAAAGAGTTAATCATAATTTCTTAAAACATAATGTAAAATACAATAATAAATGTGTTTAGAGCAGCTCTGATGTCACTCACATGTGTCTGAGGCTTTTCATTTCCCAAAATCATCTACTTTTTTCATATTTTGTGATATTCCGAGGTTAAATCCCAGTTTCTCCAGTGAAATCACTTTAGAATCTTTTTGTCTCCAAACTTTTAAAGGGTCCATGGGTCCAAAAATGTTCGGAACCGTTTGACGTCGCAGGTTTTCCACACATCACCATGACAACCAGCAGGGACGGCAAAATAGCAAAAAGAGTCGGTGCCGTCGGGCGGTCCAGCAGACACTCCCGTTCCGTAACACGGCGTCCGCTTGCTCTGTCCACAGGCGCGTCCCGTCTCCGCCCGCCCCACCATGGCCGCTCTTTTGGAGAAGATGCCGCCCGACTACACTCTGGCCACGTGTCCCGAGAAAGCGTCGGAGGACACCATCAAAGTGCGTCCCGTCGTGCCCCAAAAGCCCGAAGACATCACGTCCAAAATGCCCCCCGACTGGAGACAGCAGCTGCTCCGGCACATCGAGGCCAAGCGACTGGACAGGGTGAGGGTCAGAGGTCGCACCCGGACCACACGGCTGAAGGGAATCTGCGTACACTGATTCGATTTCAGATTGAACTTGAATTTGAATACATTTATTTACGCACAGACTTCAAGCGTGCAATAGAGCAGGAATAAATGCAGTATTATTATCATCAAACCCATTAGCCAGAAAACGTTGAGCAAAAGTATGCACTTCCCTACATTCTGGTGAAATTTATATGTAATATTTGTAACTCAGAAACCTACGAAATAATCTTCGGATTACGTTGAAACATGAGCAGGGACTAGACACAGA